>JAWDJD010000003.1:132914652-133419652 GCA_035047305.1 Bradypodion pumilum | reverse complement strand
GACAAAGAAAGCAAGCTTGCTCCGCTGTCTGTATAATACATTGCAGGCTTCTCAATAGACAAAGTGTTTCAGATGATGTCTGCCAAAGGCAGAAGAGAAAGGTGCTCTTATTTGCCTTAATCTGAGCATTAAATAAGTTTTTCAATGCAGCCCAGAATTACATTTGGTTTTCTTGCTACTGCACCCCACTGTTTATTCAGGTTTGGTTCATGGGTTACTTTTTTACATGTGCCACTGCCTAGCCAGTTATATTTGTCCATCTGATTTGTCCTGCCTAAATTTAGAAATTTTCCCCTATTGAAAAAAGCTTTTTTTTGGCCTTGCTCTCCAATCTGTTGAAGTCACCTGACCTTGGAAGTATTAGCTACCCTCCCAGTTTGGTGTCAGTTGATGAGCATCCGACCTTTGCTCTCATCCGACTAATCAAGTATTGTTCAACATAAAGATGCTGAAAAAAATGGCTCCATGGAAAAACCCTGAGGTGCCTCTTTAGGACAGCAAATAATCATTGGTAAGCACTTTTGGGGTTCAGCTCATCAAGCAGCTACAAAGCACCCTAATAGTACATTGTCCAGCCTACATTTTACCAGCTTAGCTGCAAGAATACATCTTGTCAAAAAGCTTGCTGAAACCAATACAGTACCTTTATTGCACTCCCCTCATCTACTGAGCTCCTGACTGTAACGAAAAAGGAGATAATTTGTTTGAGAAATTCACACTGGGTTTTGGAAATCACAGTACTGTATTCTTTTTTAAGTGCTCCATTTGCTACCTACTTATGAACAAACAATAGCATGTTTTGGAATATAATTATGGAGCAATAATTTTTAAGAACAGAACCCTTCTGTGCACAGGTATTAAACTAATAGCCCAAGCGAGTGGGCAGTATATAAATTAAACATGATGATGATGATGATGATGATGATGAAGAAGAAGAAGAAGAAGAAGAAATGTTATCTCCCCTGATTTCTTAAGATAAGGATGGCATTTGCTCAGCACTGGTGAGTGTTCTCTAAAACACTCAAAGATCATAGGCAGGGGCTCTGAGAATATATCTGCAAGTTTCTTTAGTACCCAACCCCCCTCTCTCACCCCTCACCCCACCCCTGCATTCTTACCTGTCCTCCTTATCCCCACACACACACCCCGCCCTCCCCATCAGCAGCCTGCCCATGAGAGAAGGCCTACCTGCTCGGCGTTCGTGTCCCCTGGGCAGATGCAAAGCTGGATCCCTTTGCTCGGGCCTCGCCCCTCTCTCTGCTGCGGCCTCCTCATGTGCTGGCTGGGCTAGCTGCCTGGGCCTGGAGTGCTGCAGCTTCACATGTGGTGTGGTGGGCTTGTGCAAGGTCCGATATCTGGTCTGGGGTGGGTGGGTGGGAAGGAGGGGGAGGGGGAGCCTTCCAAAAGGCCCAGACTGAGATTGGATGGGGAGGAGGGGTGAGGCAGAGCCTTCCAAAAGGCCTGGACTAAGATTGGATGGGGAGGAGGGGTGAGGCGGAGCCTTCCAAAAGGCCCAGACTGTGATTGGATGGGGAGGAGGGGTGAGGCAGAGCCTTCCAAATGGCCCAGACTAAGATGGGTGGTGAGAGGAGGAGACTTCCTAGTTCCTCCAAAAGGGCCCGTGGCTGCATGGCAATTTTGGGTGTGTGTGTGGTTGGCCCTCCCTGTCCCCCACTTCCGATTCCCATGATTGTGGGCAACAGCCCCCTCCCTCCTTTATTTTACATGCACTAGGTAAAGCTCTGTTTTCTCTGGGACAAGATAAAGGAAGAGGTGTTGAACAATTCTGCCTTTCCTCCATTACCCATTTCTAGACCTCATTTGACTTTTTGAGTGAAATAACATGTCTTACCTTTAGGAAGAGTGGAACAAATACTTGCATAAGATACAGGCACAAAAGTAAACTACTTCATAATATCTCTTATTATGACACTGAGTATTTTTTAAGGCTGGGATATAAGTCTGTTAGTACTAGGTAGAAGAATAAAAACTACCTGAAACACTCAATTAGAAAAATCATGTGAAATCCTTACAGAGAGAGAGCAAGTGAGCAAGAGAGAGGAGATATAACATATTGAGTTGCAGGAGAATTCATTCAATTTCCAATAGACTTTTAAACTTTAAATTTGCATATCATATAACTTAAATTATAATAATAGCAAATGTCATTGACAGTATCTGTTAGTTCTGGCTTATTTTTCTGGATGTTCTTGACATTCAGAATTGCACATTTCTGCTTGCTCCTTGAAGCCCATAAGCATTTAAAAGTTTCCCTTGCTCGAAAGCCAGTCGTATCCGACTCTAGGGTGCAGTGCTCATCTCTGTTTCTAAGCCGAAGAGCCAGCGCTGTCTGCTTCTGCAGACGTTTCCGTGGTCATGTGGCAGGCATGACTAGACACCGGAGCGCACGGAACGCTGTTACCTTCCCACCGAAGTGGTCCCTATTTATCTACTTGCAATTTCTTGCTTTCGAACTGCTAGGCTGGCAGGAGCTGGGACGAAGACGGGAGCTCATTTCCGTCCTGCAGTACTCGGGAATCGAACTGCTGACCTTCCGCTTCCCAGTCAGCGTCTTAGTGACTTGAGCCACTGCAGTACCCCCCATAAGCATTTAAGTTGGACAAATAAAGAGCTCTTTTTGTTGCTTTCTTCTTTGTCTCTTTGGAGAACTGTCCTGAAAAACTAAGCATATTTACTCAAGAAATAAATCTTGTTTCATTCCATGGGACTCACACCCTAGGAATTATAAATTACATGGTAAAGGTATCTTCCCTTTATTTTTATTTTTACAAATTAATTGTGTGTTCAACCGACTTTGCTGGTGGAGGTGCCTTTTTTGCCTCTTTTTTGTAACTGTTTTTTAAAATGTTGGATTAAAAATGGATAATCAAGGATTTCACATTTCAAACAGGACTATTTGAATGAATAAATTCATTTATTTCTATATATAATAATTTCTTAAATTATATCTATAATAAAAATATAATTATTTTAAATAATTTTTAAAAATCCCAAAGGACTGCAAGATATTTGTGACAAAAATAGATTTCTGAGCCCACTGTGACATGACACTAATATATGCAAGTTGCTAGCCTAAATACATATTATTATGGGCATTGCTGTTTAATTGTGAAAAATCTCTTACTTGAGTCCAACACTTATGTACACATGTATAATTATGATGTTGACAATTTCTTAGGGGTGACTGAAAAGTACTTACTAAGTCTTTCACAGTGAATCATCTGTTATACCAACCTGTCTCTAATCTTTCTTACTCCCAATGCAAAACAAAAGAGGATATCAATGCTCCATTTTGTATTTTTTGCTACCTACTCATGAACAAACAATAGCGTGTTTTGGAATATAATTATGGAGTGAGAATTTTTAGAATAGAGATTTTCTCTCCCTTATTATTTTCTCATTTCAGTGAAATCTATTTCAAATTGGATCACACGTGGTTACGAGCCCAGCAGCAAATTCAAATGTGCTAGTGTCTTAAACTTCTATTTCAGCAGACTGTTTGTAATACAGAAACACACACTGATATGCCAATAATCTGTTTCTAACACAGGCAATCTATCTGAATCATCATGAAATAGATAAATGACAACTGCATTCCCAAACCGACATGTGGAACCCATCGAGAGTGGGTTCACTGACTGCCATATAGGGCAGTGGTCCATCCCCTTTCCAAATATACACTCAACTGATAAGGAACCAAAGGCTGGGCTCATTTTGGTCTCCCTCTCATTTGTGTTGACTAGATAGTAAAACTAGTAAAATTCTATTGCCCATGAAATTTCTAATTCACTGCACATTTTCTTATTTTCCATCCATTTTTATTGAAATCAGGGAGCCATCTGAGAGACCTGCATTTCCCATGTAAAGAGGGCATATGTCCTTTAACCTATGTGTATCACTTGGCAAGGAAGATATGATCTTTGTGTTCACTACAAGCCCACAGTTTTGTTCAAAGCTAAAAAAGACATGGGTTCATTTCCCCTTAAAGCTGCTGTCTCCAAACCAATGCTGAGGCAAAGCTGTTTCTATTGGGAACCAAAGGTCATGCAGAGAAAAATGAAATGCCGTATGAATAGAACAAGGCTCTGGAGCTTCACCGACAAATTCATTTTGAGTCTCATGCTATCACTCAGAGGGTGTGTGTCTCCGAGTAGTCTCAAGAGAAACATTAACAAATATCTCCAGAATTCTAATGTTGGTAAAACTGCCACAGAATTTTAAATCTCAACAGACTGATACACCATAAGGAATATGAATTGTATTAGCAGATTGTATCCTGTTTTACAGTATTGAGGTATCTATCTGAGTCCCACCTTAAATGAGCAATGACTATACATCACAGCATGCAAAATGGCAATACTGTACATGTTATTCATAGATCCCCCCCCCCCTTTTCCAGGGCTTTTTTTATTAAAGGGATGAAAACCTTGTAAGAAGTGAGACTTGCAGAGCTTCACAAACAAATGCCTGATTTCTTCTAACTTAGTAAATCACATCACAAAATGATTAAATCTAATTTTTAAATAATATTAATAGTACAATTCATGCAAATTTCTATAATTCATTGTTTTACAAATCAATAATTTTCACATATGAAGTACCAAGCAATCAAATTAAAATATACAGAAGCATTGTACAAGATATCAGCTTGTTCTATTTATTCTTCTTTAGTTGGGAACTTGACAAATTTGGGATTTTATGTTCTCAAGGGTCGATGGTCAAGGAACAGAATAAAAGAAAAACAATAATTGTGCAAAGAAAAGGCTTTCCAGGCTTAGAAAAATTCAGTTTTTGGGTTCTGCTATGGCTTCTGTTGTAAATAATTTGCTCACTTGATCCAGTCACCTCAGTCACTGCTGGGATGTCTATTTTGTTCTGTGTATCTTAAGCAGATGTCTGGTCCCCTCCAACTCAACTATAATGGATATAAAATGCTGTTTGGAAGTTACCAGACAGAGCCTTCTTAATGACTGTAAGAGTCACTATGGTGTAGTGGACACAGTGATGGACTCTAGAGGCTCACTGGGGCTGGCAGTGGTAAAACCATTCCACAAATATATCACATACCTTGGAAACCCTTTTAGAGTCACCAGATGTGACTTGACAGCACATAATAGGAACAACTTGATTGTGACTGGAGATTTGTTGTCACCTTGTCTCACCCCCCCCCCCCCCCCGAGAAATGAAGTTCTCTAACAGCTTCACTGTTACATACAACCAATGAAAATAAAAGCACAAAATGCATATCAACATCTGTGCAAGTAGCACATGGATCTAGGATCAAGATGTAGGGATATTTTCAAACATACATTACATAGCTCACCTTTTGTTATCTGTGTGGTGACAATACAGTAGGCTAACAAAAAAAGTCTCTGATAAGCTTTCAAGATCTCCAGAACCCAATTTCATATATATTTTTTAATAAAAAGCAGGCAGGGGATGGGATGACTTGGTTTTAAAGTCAGCTTAGCCTTAAACCTCCAGTATTCTTTTTCTTCTTTAGAAACAAAGTTGAAACAGAGTGACAATATTTCAGTGGCATGAACAGATCCAATTCAACTGCTCTTCATTTTTCAGAATCACAGCCATTTATTTCCTTAATTATGCCTCTGTGGACAAAGAAACAAAGTTATTTTGCCTACAAAGTCCTCATATTCTGCACTTAGTTTTGATTTTTCCAGCTTAAAAATTAATAGTTCTGTGATTGGCCAAAAAGGAAATACTTCTATTATGAGAACTTCATTACACAAAAACGTACAAAATGAGGAGTAGCAACACAGCCAAATGACTAAAGACCATCATATAATCCTGTTACTATGCTAAAGAAAGGCTGCCATCTAGCTTGATTTCCATTTGAGAGTAATACACAATAAATGCAGCTCAGTAACGGTGAAACTCTATTCAGTAAAACTGCAAGCAGTTACCATTTACAGTATATCATAGCTCGATGACAGCAGGAATGGTGGGAGTTCATTATAGGGACCATGAATTGTAGGAGGTAATTTAGATTACAATTTAAAGTTTAATTTAAAAATCTATCAACAAATGTGAAAGTGCTCGAGGAACATTTTAAAATGCACTTTAATCTCAGCAGCACAAATAGCTTTTTCAGAGCTCTAAACATCATCACCTGGCAAAACAGTAAAACTTTACTGCACCTTTAATTAAATTACAAACACAAAGGATAATTAACATTTTTATTTTTATTTTATTCATGCCATTGTTTTCCTTCAGAGTCAATATCTTGAAGTTACAGCAATAGGATATCAAGGATAAGTTTATAGCTGGCACATTCCACCACTGCATTACCGCATCTGGCAAATGAAATGTCTTATACTGTGTGTGCCCATATACTATTCTATATGAATCTATATACATGTAGAAGCAGTTCACATCTGAACTGTTGGAAATTCATCCAGCCCAGTATGAATAGCTGCATGATCACCAGTTACGAGTTTAGTGACTGTCATTTTGTAATTTTTTGTGGATGACTATTGCTGACAGGACACATCAAAGCTGTTATTTCATTTTAGGTCTGGGGAAAAGTTGTTGTGAGGTTTTCTATTCCATTTGCAAAAAAGACAGCTAGCTTCGGATACTTGCATCTAGACCTCCACCTCAGGCAACACACCAACCAGCATAAGGTTTCTGCATCCAATCTGTTACTAATGCTAAATACCGATTCATAAAGTTGGCTATATGTTAATTAGGTGAAAAAATAGTGTAGACAGAGTTTGGTGTCATGGTCATACTGCGGAGATTCTGCTCCAAATTTTTAGATGATCTGTCAGCACCTTTGAGTAGATAGTGGGGAAGAAAAGATTACACTATACACAATCTCATGGTATACAACCAGAAACACTCTAGCCCCAATTCCTAACCCTCAGGCTCTCTTGAGAAAGACACAAAGCTACAGAACAATATAAAGAAGAAATGTGCTACATCACACACACACACACACACACACACGCACGCGCATGTGTGTGTGTGTGTGTGTGTGTGTGTGTGTGTGTGTGTGTGTGTGTGTGTACACTAGGCATCAGAGAAACCAAGAAAATTTTGATCTTAACCCCAGTTCAGATTAAATGCACAATGGCAATGAGTCAATAGATCGTCTAATCTCATTTCACCCCAAGTTTCTATCAGAAGACATACATGGTTGAGATGATTATGTTAAAACTAAGGACAGTTGGTGTTGGGCTAAAGCAGTTTATAAAGAGCCTTCATAATTTGCAATTTTCTTTTGTCTTAGAGGGTCTGGTATAATGAATTTAATCTGCAGTTGGAGATTTCATTTTTGAAAATGCACACCTGCAATGAATATATAGCATCTTAAGTGCAAAATGCCTGAAGCTCCCAAGTAAGCTATAGCATTTAGGTATCACTGACTGACATTCTACTGTATAAATACCAGTCTAGTAGGGGGGAAATAATTTTTTGTAGCTTACCTTCCCCACTTACTAATTTGTACTGAGATAATTACAGGTTTGTTACATAAGCTTTTATGTGGTTTATACAACTGAGCAGTGTGTGTGTAAAATTCCAAAATGAATTAAAACTAATAAATTAACATATGTATGCCAGTAAGGAGTGGTTGTTTCATTTGGCATATTGGTTTTGCTATGCTTTTCTCTTAGAGGGTCTGGTATAATGAATTTAGTAGGTTAGTGAGATTTAACTGAATACTGTTAAATCAAGATGCAAAGTAGGTACAATCAAAATATATTAATGTTGACTGAAGACATAGTTTAAACTTAAGGATTCTCCCCCCACCAAAAAAAAATAAAAATGTGTACTTTATTTATTACTCACATTTCTACCGCCGCCCCCTCACCAAGGCGACTCCAGGTGGCTTAAACATAAAACAAATAAAAACTTTACAAAAACATTTAAAAAGCATTAAAATTATATATATATAACCTGACAGCCCGGGTAATACTTAAACAAGCCAGCGCAGGATGGCTATCTCTCCAGCCGCCCTCCCACACTGCCTGGAGATGAAGTTCAGTTGGCAGGAGGTTCCACAGGACTGAAGCAAACACAGAGAAGGCCCTCCTTCTCATGCTAGAGAGGCAAGCCTCTCTTGCAGATGGAACTACCAGGGAGCCCCTCCGGTCTGCTCTAGTGGGACGGGCATATGTCCTTGGGGTGATGCGGTCTCTTAAGTACCCTGGGGTCCACTACCATGTAGGGCTTTAAAGGTAATCACCAGTACCTTGAATTGCACCCAGAGGCATACTGGCAACCATCGCAGCTCCCAAAGCAGTGACAAGGCATGGGCATAATGCCCACACCCCATCACCACCCGAGCAGCCACATTCTGGACCAGTTGCAGCCTCCAAATGGTCATCAAGGACAGCCCCATATAGAGCACATTACAAAAGTCAAGTCTGGAAGTGACCAAAGTGTGCGTGACCATGAGCAAGGAGTCCCGGTCCAGGAGCAGGCATAACTGAAAAATCACACGAAGTTGTGTGAAAGCCCTCCTAGCCACAACTGCCACCTGCTCATTGAGCAGGAGTCATGAGTCCAGGAGGACCCCAGATTACGCAGCAGGTCTGTCTGAGGCAAAAAGCCCCATCCAGAACCAAAGATGGTAACTCCTGTGATAACATGGGCTCCCTAATCCACAGCCACTCGGTCTTGCCAGGATTCAGTTGTAGCCCATTGTCCCCATCTAGATCCCTACAGCCTTCAGACACCTAGCTAGGACTTCCACTGCATCACCTAGATCACCACGGGCTGAGATGTACAATTGAGTATCATCCACATATTGATGATACTTCACCCTGTGGGAATGGATGATCCCCCCCCCCCCCGCCGCCCAGTGGTTTCATGTAAATCGTCGAGAAAAAATTATATATAAAGATCTTGGACTGACCCTGATGAAAAAATATTAGACTTTATTAAATTGTAATTATATAAATTTTAAAGTACATCAACTATCTACAGAGTTTGCCACCAGCATTTACCACAGAATTCCTTTCTGGATCTTTTTGTTCTGCATTAGGTCTAGGCTTGTCTAAGTTACCGCCCACTTTCTTTACAGTCTCTGCCCAGGGTTTGGACTTTACGTAAGGCAAATCATTTATAATAATTACATCAGCCACCCTTTCACCACCATAAGATACATTGTTGTTTCCCTTTTCAAAAGTTACCTTATAACCCTTTTTCAGAAGTTGAATAACACTCAAAATGTTATTTTTAAAACTGGGTACATATAATACTTCAGGTACTATCCCTACTTCTGGAATATATACAGCCCCTTCACCTTCCACAGTAGCATTTAACCCGGTTGCTACTTATACTGTTGAATCTGATTCATGTATGGACTCGAACACATGATCATCACATGCAGCATGGCTAGTAGCCCCAGAGTCTAATAACCATAAGTGTCGTGGCTTGGTGCATGTGAGGTCTTTTGATCCCTTTTTGTCTACTCTTATCCCTTTTTTGGTTATTTCCATTGAATTGTATATGTGGCGAATTAGGATTTAACTTTTTTGGGCAATGTCATCTTATGTGGCCTTCATCACCACAGCGATAACATCTGGGAGTGCTATTTACTCTTTCTGTTACTATTTGCCTCCTGGGAGGCTTAAAATCTCTCTTAATAGGAAGAGCTCTATCCTTATGCTTGCAATCCTCCTCAATCAATTCTGAGATTTAGAACCTCAACTGTCAATAGCTCAGGGTTCATTCATGGAATCTATGTAAGTAACAAAATTGGACCAGCTGGAGACCAATGATCCCAAAATTATGTCTATTAACACATCAACCTCTATCACATGACCTCTATTTGCAAGTTCAGCCCTCATAGCAACCAAATTGCATGCATGCTCTCCAACATTTTCCCAGGCTTTAATTTGGTATTATAGAACTCCCTGGAGAGTCTGCTAGTTGCTCCCTTTGACTTGTTATGGTACCTTTGATATAAGAGAATCCAAATTTCCTGCACCTTTTTTCCATGTGGAATTCCCAGGTAGAGAGCATTGTCAATGGATTCCATCAGGGTTCCATATGCCCTCAGGTGCAGCTGGTTTACCTTATGGGACCATGGCTCATCTGGGGAGCTTAAAATCATTCCTAATGTTGCCTCCTTCAAAAGTACCATTAATATCTCATTTGCCCATTTTTTGTAATTTCCCCCAGATATTTTAAGTTTTTGCATGTGCAAATTACTTGCACTACCACCTGGGACCTTATGGAGCTGTTGTAGAGGCTCTTGTAATTCTAAAAAAAAATTCTGAGCCCAATGGAATAGGTATGGTAATACCAGAAACATTATTTTTATTTACAGGCTGCTGCTACAGACCTTGGACAGCTCCCTTATTATTTAAACCATTTTTTCTTCCTTCAGTAGAAGCTTCTTCCTGCGCTCTCATTTCAGCCTGGATCTCACCAGGGAAAAAACTCTTTTCAAGAGTTCCTCCATTAATAGGTTTGGAAGTCTGAATGTCTGAAAAAAGGTTTGAAGAGCACTCTGAAATTGTCTCACTCTGCGGAGGACAAAGAAAGGGGTTTCTAGGCTTCAGAGATCTCTCAGGAGCCGCAGCTAGAACTGGAACCTCTGGTGCCACCTGGAACGATGCCGCAGGATTCCTCATGGTCATCAGTATGTGCATAGTGGGTCTCGTCGGGCCCTGGAACACAGTAGTGAAGGCTGCGAGGGAGGCCGCCATGGTCTGGAGAACAGCTGCCACATCAAGGAGTTTCTGGATCACCTCTGCTGGGGTTCCAGTGTCTTACACCGACACTCGGTGTGTGGCTGTGGGTGCTGTCATCACTGTTTGCTCGGAGAGAGGCATTCTTGCCATTTCTGGCCCTGCTAGCAAAGGTGGAGGCAGGGCTGCCATCGTTGCCTCTGGGAGAGCAACATCGAGTAGGCTTTTATTTTCAGCCACCTCTCTGGTCATATGAATCTTGGGCCTCATGACTGGGTCTGATGCCAATCTCATGCTCATGACAGGTTGCCTTGGAGTTGAGACGGTTCCCGTCATTATGGAGGCAATAACAGTTTTGCAAGCATCATTGTTTGGAGGCAGCCCCAGGGATCTTTGGAGGGCCTACATGAGCTGCTGAGGTGTCGCTTGCCGGAGGAACACTTCTGGCCCTTCGATGACTTCAGTGCCCGGCATCTGTGCCTGGTGCACATTTGTCATCATAATTTTTTCTTCTGGAAATTCTGCTGCCTGGGATATGGCCTGTGCCAGAAGATATAGACCAGTGTGGTTTGTGGGTAGCTGGGGCTGTTTATCTGAATCTTCTCTGGCAGATTTAATTGGCGTGCTGGTTTGATGAAGTGGCTGGCTTTGCTTCTCCATCTGCCTAGCTGCCTAGCTGTCTACAATTCTTTTAAAGTCTGTCAGGATCAGTCTGAATAAACCATCCTCTGCTACCAACTGTCGAGAAAAAATCTATACCTATAAAATGGTGCGTTAACCATTGGAATGTGACAAAGGATGTTGCACCAGGCCCGACTAGCCTGTAATGGGCCTCCATTCACTCGCCCGAACCCGGTTCGCAGGTAACTGTCGGGTTGAAATTTTTGACCCGGGGGCAGGAGCCCCCCCAGTTGCAAACAAAAAAAGGGAACTTCAATTCCCAATGTTCCTTGTGCCGCGCCACACCAGAGCCAATCAGGCTGAGCGGTGCGGCAAAAGGAACGTTCAGAAATGTGCTGCGGCCAATAAAAAAAGCCACAGGAAAAAAACCACCACAGTAAGCAAACATGCACAGGCAAAACTACAAGCCCCAGCGTCCTGCGCACCATTAGCGCACCGAACACTGAGGCGGCCTGTGCCCGAAAAATAAAAGTAAAAAAACGCCCGCTGTCGCTGCCCTTCCTTTCAATGGGCAGGCCGGCGCAAGAAAAATAAAAGTAAAAAAACCTGCCGCTGCTGCCCTTCTTCCCCATGGGCCAGCCAGCATGGCCCACAGGGGAAAAAAGGGAACCCCCCGCCACCGCTGCCTTTCTTCCCCACAGGCCAGCCAGCATGGCCCGTGGAGAAGAAAGCAAAGAAAGCCACCCACCATTGCCCTTACTTCCCACGGGCCAGCCAGCATGGCCCGCGGGAAAGTCACCCCTCCTGAAAAAGTAAAAACAAAAACACAAAACAAAAACAATCAAAAACACTCAAAAATCCAAAAAGGAAACACAAAAACAGCCAAAAACAAACAAGAAAAAAACACAGACCCCCCCAAAATCCAAACCACCACCACCACCACCCAAAAACCCCCAGAGAGCTTACCAAAAGACGTCTTCTATCCATGAGGACCGGAACTCAAATGAGAAAAAAAACTTGCCGGAAGCGACACCCAGAGGACAGAAGAGAACAATTATAGAGAGGAAGAAAAGCTCACCACCCCCACCCAGAGGCCAAAAGAGAAAAAACATTGAAAAATATTGAAAATAATAAGATTAATTCCAAAATTAATCAAATAAGTTATAAAAACATTAAAAAATAATCACACTAATCTCAAAAATACCAAAAAACCCAGAAATCACTTTTCACTCAAAAAAACCAAAACAAAAAAGAAAAAATGCGTAAAAATAAAGATTTAAAAAACCAAAATTAAATTTTAAAATAAATAAAATTAAATAAAATTAAATAAATTAAATTAAATTAAAATTTGCATAAACATAAAACAAAAACCTTCAAAAACCAATATAAAGAGCTCAGCATGCAACCCCCCCAAAAAAAACACTGGGAGCGCAAGTCTGCTGTAGGCGGTCGCAGCGCCTTGAAGCCACAAAATCACAAAACCTTACAACACCATTTAAAACAGCCCAGCACCATTGGTACAAGAAAAAAATTAAACCCTTTACTATCCATCACAATTTTAAAAAGCCCGGCACTGCCGGGCAAAATATGCTAGTTATATATAAGGTATATAAGCACCAAACCCTGTAGCACCCCATATTGTAGGAGCCCAGGGCTAGACCTCTCGCCCTCCAACAACATTGACTGGGTCCGGCCTTTCAGAAATGAGGAAAAACAGGACCACACAATGCCCTGGATCCCCAAACCTTGGAGCCATTCCAGAAGGATACTATGGTTGACGGTATCAAAAGCCGGTGAGAGGTCAAGAAGAGCAAGGACAAATGGATTCCCACTGCCCCACTCACACCAGGATCATCCAAAAGTGCAACCAATGCAGTCTCAGTACCATATCCGGACCTGAATCCTGACTGAAAAATATCCAGATAATCCGCTTCATCCACTGCTACCGCACCACTGCCTTCTCCAAAACTCTGCCTAGAAAGGGAAGGTTGGATACAGGCCAAAAGTTAGCTAATACTGTCGGGTCGAGTGATGGCTTCTTCAGAAGGGGGCGCACCAATGTATGTTTCAATGGTGCAGGAAACACCCCCTTCCACAAAGAAACATTAATTATCATCCCGACCCAACTGCATGTCACCGCCTTGGCCATTCTAAGCAACCAAGCAGGGAATGGATCTAATAGACAGGCAGTAGCGTGGACAGATCCAAGGAGCCTATCCATTTCCTCAGGGACAACTGGATCAAACCGATCCCAGATAACATGGCAAGACCATGATCCAGTCAGCTCCAGACTTCCCGTATCCACACTGGGGTTAAACTTTGAGTGGATCCAAGCAATTTTCTCTGTCAATCAGCAAAATCATCAGCTGACCCCTGCAACCCAGGACCACACACACACACACCCCACCAAGAAGTGACCTAGTCACCTGGAACAAGGTCGCTAGGTGGTTATCCGCAGAGGCAATAAGAGTGGTGAAATATTGAAAGTTTCACCACATCTATCGCAACAAGGTAGGCCCTAATAGCGGCTCTAGCCTGTGATCTGTTGGAGTCGCTCTTGGTTTTCGCCCAGTGGTGCTCTAGATGTCTCTTTGCACGTTTAAGCTCCCAAAGCTCCTCAGTAAACCATGGGGAAGAGCAGGGTCTATGTGTGCGGAGAGGCTGTAGCAGTGCAATTACGTCCAAGGCAGCTGCCGCCCCCTTGTTCCAGAGGGCAACCAAAGCCACGGCCGAATCATGCAGCCAATCTATAGGAAAAAAAACCAGTTCCCTCTGAAATCCCATAGGATCCATCAGTCGCTGGGGGCAGACCATTTTAATAGGTCCAGACTCCCTACGGTGAGTTAACACTCCCAGAAAGTCCAGAGTCACCAGATAGTGATCCAACCATGGCACTGGTGTTATATATAATTGCTGTAATTTCAGATCACTCAGCCACTGGTCCAACAGGAAAACCAAATCCAGTGTGTGTCCACTGTTTCTTGTCAGGCCCTGGATTACTTAAGTAGAAAATAAAGAAACCGATTGAGGCTGTATTTGGGTCAACAACAATATATTTATACTGATTGCAGTCATATCCTCAATAAATGATAATATTTGTGTTGTCTTCAAAGAGTTTATTCATGAGTTTAAAAAGTCATCCGGATTTTAAAACTTTTTTCGAATACATTCTTCATCAGAAAAATATTTACTGTAAATACAAAAATGAAGATCATAATGTACCAAGTATTTTGAGAAAGACTGCATAAGCCAATATTTGTGAGAAAGCCCATAGAAATACATGGCTGAAACATATTGAGGTATATACAAATATATTATAATGTTTACACATGCTATACAACATATTCTTTATTCTAGGCTAATGGGATATGTACATTTGTTTTATTGTTTATTAGAGTGCATTCCTTGCCTCTCTCAACTTATCTCAAGTTGAAGACAACACAAATATTATCATTTATTGAAGATATGACTGCAATCAGTATAAACATATTGTTGTTGACCCAAATACAACCTCAATCGGTTTCTTTATTTTATACTTGATACACACCAGTTGGCCATCTCTTTGTTGACTTTTACCTGGATTACTTAAATCAGGCCCACAGCTGCCATGGTAGCCATGAACTCCCGATCCACCTCAGAGCCCACTCCCAATGATGGCAAATTGAAATATCCCAATACCATAAGCGTGGGGAACTCCAACACCAACATTGTGATAGCCTCGAGGAGCTTAGGCAGGGAGTCTGCTACACTGCAAGGGGGCAGGTACAGGAGCAAGATTCCCAACTGACCCTTAAGACCCACCCGAAGAAGCAGAGACTCACAACCCAGAACCTGTGGAGCCATGGCTCTGGTGACTCCCAGTGACTCTCTGGCTACAATGGCGACCCCACTGCCCCTACCTTTATCCCTTGGCTGGTGCCAAATACTGAAACCAGATGGACACATATCAGCCAGAGGAACACCGTCCTCTGGTGTCAGCCGGGTCTCGGTGATGCATGCCAGATTGGCCCACTCCCCCAATATTTTATCTGAAAGGAGGGGGACCTTATTGCAGACCAACCTGTCATTCACCAGGAACAGGAAAACTCCATTTGAGGCACAGGAATGGTAATGTGTTGTTAATTGTTGATTTTAATATCACAATATAAAATAGTAGACAGTCATCGAGTAATGCTATGTTGTGAAAGTTGACGGGTAAACAACTCTTTCATGGTAAACAACTCTTTTGACTCGCTCTATAAGAATAAGTAAGGCTTTCCTAAATCATATACACTTATTCAGCTGGGACTTAGAGATAAAGAGACCTCTTCCCACTGTTGTTTTGTACATTTATTGCCATTGTTTTCTGGCTTAATCTTTTTGAAGTCTTGTAACTAATTACATTGTGGTGATATGTACTTATATAGATATATCCTGGCATATATGGCTAGTGTTAGAATTTTTAGCCCTTAAACTGTGATTAGTATGCTGTATACACATGGAGCTGCATTGGGAGGACCAGGAGGGGCACGCTCTTCATTATACTCACCTGGTTCATCACCATATAAAAGGATATAGCATTTAGATACAGTAAGTCCATAGCCCAGAAAGAAAACACAATGTGAGGTTAGGACCCAATATAAGAATGGTGCTACTATGCATATGTATATGATGTAACCAGGTGAGTTGTTATTATATTTATAATTGTTAATAAGAATATTATATTTCAAATTCAATGTCATTCAATTTAGTATGTATTAATTGTTTTTACAGAAGTTGGAAAGTAAAGCTATTAAGTTGTCTGAAGAAGGGATGTTCCCCCAAAAGAGTTGTTTACCGGTCAACTTTCACAACATAGCATTACTGGATGACTGTCTACTATTTTATATTGTGATATTAAAATCAACAATTAACAACACATTACCATTCCTGTGCCTCAAATGGAGTTTTCCTGTTTTCTCATTTATATAATTCACCAGGAACAGCCTAAGGGAAGGGTCATTCTGGATCGGCTGTCCAGGACCCAGAGATGTAGCCACAGGGCTGGAATGAGGGACAGATAATAAACATCGGTCCTGCATTCCCGAATGCGGCCCATCCCGCAGACCCCGCAATATCACCTCATGCCCACTACCACTCCAATTTGGGGTGAGAAATGTATATAAAGGCAAACTATTGAGCCAAGCAAACATTTCATCAGTACAATATTTATTTCAATGATTTTCAATCTTTGCAATATTTTATTAAATCATCACAATCTTTACTTTTTTAAAAAAACCTCTAGCATTAACACTTTGGGCAGATATGGTCAAGAACAAACTTGTGTAACATGTTTGAGTTACTATAATTAGGAGATCTGAATAGCTTCTTGTCTCTTTCTTAAAACTTCTCTTTATTGAATTAACAGTTCATTGACTAGAAGTGATTAAATCAGATTAGTCAAGTCAAGACATCAAACACGAACAACTATAATCACAGGGGATCTCAGTACAGATCTTTCAACAGAGAGGACTCATCCAATGTCCTTTATAAATCTCCTGTGGTGCCTATTCACCTATATAAAGATGGTGGATAAAAAAGTACAAAGTCTCAGACAATGTTATCTGACTCTTTCACTTGTATCCATGGCATTACATACTCAGTCAAATTTTATTGTAAGGTGATAACAGACCTACCAGATAATCAGTGATGGATCCCTCATTTCCTTTCACTTTTTAGTCATAAGTAGATGTGGCGCATCCGTTAGGAAGCATAATATTTCTTTATGAGTTACTATTTGTTCATTGTGACCATTGAATTTTAATAACAGGATCATAAACCTGAAAGGAAGACCTAAACAATAAATTACTGGAAACAGTAAAAAAATGTAAAAGGAAAAAATTGGTGGCATGTCATAAGTTGGAGCTACAGTTATGTCAGAGGAAACCTTTGGTCTCCAATGTACATAGGATAGCAATCCAAAGTACTGGTTGGCCTCTGTCAGGTTGCATTCAAATGCAACATCAATTCCACCCCTTTGACAGTGATGTCCCTCTGTTCCCAGGAGCTAGATTTCAAAATTTTTACTAATTGGGTGGTAGTTGCTCCTTTGTTTCTAAAATCTCTGCAAGTTTTCAGCTTGCTTCTTCATGAAATTGAAGGCTGTTATGGTAAAACTTGACCAGACTTAACTAGTTTAAATTAATAAAAGTCCTGCAGAATTCAGGGTGTGGCTAATATACTGAAACATAAATGCCTGCTATTTGGTGCTGCCATCTAAGTGAATATGGAACCACCTCCCCTTCTCAAGAAATATCTTTCTATTGCATAATTTCTGCTAGAATTAAAAAATCTTAAAATTGCAGATTTCAGATTTCTGTAACTTCCCAAATATTTACAGTTCTCCAAAGGCTAATTTACTGCAATTAGCCCAGGAATAAAGCAGCTCTTCATCTGAATTTTCCTCCATTTTTAACATTCTACCCAGTTTCTCAAAGTCCAACTTTGTGTCTATGTCATGAGATGTGGTAACAGGTCCAATTAAGAGATTGCTAGGAATGGGCAAAGTATGGCATGGCCATGCACCACAGGACCGCTACGGTAGCCACAAAGGCCACCCTGGATTACCCTAAAAAGACCTGGCCAAAGGGGCTCTGGTGAAGTTGTGAGAAGCCCAGCAAGCTGGCAATGGCTAACCCATTGTTACAAAACTACAAACAAGATACAAATGGACTGAACAAGCAAGTAGAAGGGAAGAGAGAAAAGCATGCCGGGGCAGGGAGCCGAGGACAGCAAGCAGCAGGCCCCGCAGGCGGAACCCGCGGAAGCACTACCAGAGAAGGCGGCCGCCACGCGCAGATGGCCCGGGGGGCAAACGGAGGGCCGGAGGGCGGAGAACCCCGAAAAGATCTGGTGCAGCCACAGCCATTGGGCTGTAAGGGCCGGACGCCGAGCCGCCCGAAGTGGGCGCCAACGCAACCAGCACACCAGAGAGAGGAGAGTAGAGGCACACAAAAAGAAGGGACAGATACCAACAGGGGAAGGGGCAAGGTCATGCATCCAAGGCAGGGGAGCCCCAAAGGGCCCCCAAAACTGCAGGAGAAGGACCCCTTAACGCCAAGGGAGACAGACCCCAGGAAAATGCAGGAGACACCGGGGACCGCACGGCAAGGAGAACAGCGGGCGGTGACAGCCCGCCGCGCAGCCAGAACCAAAATTTAAGAAGAAAGGTGCCGCACATCCCAGAAGGGAAAGGAGAGAGGTACAAAAACCCAAATGGCAAGACTTACCTGCTTCAGAGCCACAGAACCACAGCCTGCCCGCACACGCAGCCAAAGAGGGGAATCACGTTGGAGCAGGGGTCAACAATCCACGGAGCCAAGCGTGAGGAACCGTCACCGTCACCAAGCTGCCCAAGATGGAGCAGGCCGGAGCCGGCAGGAACACGCGGCACAAACCTAGCAGCCCCCAAAGGGCGGCAAACCACCCTGGAGCACGTCTGACCCAGAGAACCCCAGCTAAACTGCCCAAGGGGGACCACCGCTGCGGCAGCAGGACAGCCACGAAAGCCTAGAAGGCCAGGCACAACTGACTCCAGGGTGCAGCGCCGAACCCCACCCTGAAGCTGAAAGGCCAGCGCCGTCTGCCCCCGCAGACACCTCCACGGCCACACGACAGGGACGACTAGACCCGGAGTGCCGCCCAGGAAGGAGCAACCCAGACACTTGGGCCACCACGGCCCATGGCAGACAGGGCCCAAGGAAGCCATGCAGCCACAAGGGCAAAAGCTCAGGAGCAAGACCCAACTGGCCTGCGAACCCCACAGCCCACCCAGAGGACCCATGGGCCGACCCCACCGCACACCCCATGGACCCAGGGTGGCCGGCAAGAGGCAGGGCTAGGAGAAGCAACGGGCCTGCCAGAGCATGGGCCGGAAACAGCCACTGGTCGAAGGAGTGGGGCACACCCGACGTGGCCGGCGTGAGAGGGGGCCAACAGATTCAGTGCGGATGCAGCAGCATGGGTCAGAACCGGCCACCGGCCGGAACACCGGACCACGCCCGACGCCACCGGCCCGGCAGCAGGCCCGAGGAAGGAGAGAAGACCCAGGCCGGCAGCAGTCCCAGCCCCAGTGCGAAAAAGGGGCGCCGGGCCCAGGGGAGAGCCCTGCAAGGAAGCCAGGCCCCAAGATGGCAATGGGCAAGGGCCCGGGCTGCACCCCATGGCCCAACGCCGTGCCCAGCAGAGGGCTTGAAGGCCCGACCACCACCGGCCCACACACGGCAGGCCAGAAGAGATAGGCCCGGGGCCGGGGAGAAAGCCCTGCAGAGCTGAAAAGGGGTGGGCGCAGGCCCCATCAGAGGCACGGGGGAGCTGCTGCGGGGATCACGGCGGGTGCCACCACGCCCCACAGCCGGCACAGCAAGGAGCCCAAAGACCTGAGCAGCACCGGCCCGCGCCATGGCAGGCCGGAAGAAGTGTGCCCGAGGCCAGAGAGGGAAAAGGGGTGAGCCCGTAGGCCCCGGCAGGGCACAGGAAAGCCACCACGGGGATCACGACAGGCAGCGCCGCACCCCGCAGCCCTGCAGCTGGCCTCGCAGAGGGCCTGGAGGCCCCCCAACCGAGAAGAGGGGGCCCCAAGCAGGGTGCGAGCTCTGGTGGGCGCCCCAAGGTGGCAGGGCCCCCCGGAGAGGGCCACCTGCCAAAGGACGCCCCCAGAGGGGGAAGAGGAGCTGCAGCCAGCCACGGAGGAAGGAAGCCACGCGGCCACAAGGGCAAAAGCCCGGGCAGCGTAGAGGAGCATGGCCAACCGGAGCCAGGCAGCAAACACTGCCTGGCCCAGTCGGCCCAGTGAAGGAGGGGCGGTCTGAGCCTCTCCCTTAAGGGAAGGTCTGGGCCCCGCCCCTTCCGGCCTCGTCCCGACTTTTATGGGGCAGGGCTGGCAAAGCACGCGGCAGTGGGTCAGCGCTGCCGCGCGTCCAGTAGACCAGTTCTATGAGGACCTACAACATCTTATAGAACAGACACCAAGAAACGATGTCCACTTTATCTTAGGAGACTGGAATGCAAAAGTAGGAAATCAAAAAGTGGACGGAATAACAGGCAAGTTTGGTCTGGGAACACAAAACGAAGCAGGGCAAAGACTGATAGAGTTCTGCCAAGATAACACACTAGTGATAGCAAACACCCTTTTCCAGCAACACAAGAGGAGACTCTACACATGGACATTACCAGATGGCCAACATCGAAACCAAATTGACTACATACTCTGCAGCCAAAGATGGAGAACCTCCATACAGTCAGCAAAAACAAGACCTGGAGCGGACTGTGGCTCAGATCACAATCTACTGATTGCAAAATTCAGGCTCAGACTGAAGAAAATAGGGAAAACTAATAGGCTGGATAGATATGATCTAGACAACATACCCAAGGAATACATGGTGGAGGTGAGGAACAGATTCAATGGTCTGGACCAGATAGACAGAGTACCAGAAGAATTATGGACATAAATGAGAGACATTATACAGGAGGCAGCAAGGAAAACTATACCAAAAGAAAAGAAGCGTAAGAAAGCAAAGTGGTTGTCGGATGAGGCTCTTAAAATAGCAGAGGAAAGAAGGAACACAAAAGGCAAAGGAGAAAGGAAAAAATACAATCACTTAAATAAAGAATTTCAAAGAAAAGCAAGGAGAGATAAGGAAAGCTACCTAAATGAACAGTGCAAAGAAATAGAGGAAAACAACACAAGAGGCAGGACTAGAGATCTCTTTTAAAAAATTGGGGAAGTCAAGGGAACGTTCAAAGCAAAAATGACCATGATAAAAGACAAAGAAGGCAAAGAGTGGATGCAGAAGAGATAAAGAAAAGATGGAAAGAGTACACAGAAGAACTTTACAAAAAAGACCTAAACACCCCGGATAATAACAATGAGGGGGAAATTGAACTTGAACCAGACATCCTAGAGAGTGAAGTCAGAAAGGTCCTAAAAAGCACGGCCAATAACAAAGCCAGTGGAGATGATGGTATCCCAGTTGAATTCTTCAAAGCCGTAAAAGATGATGGAATCAGGCTAATACATGCTATATGCCAGCAGATTTGGAAAATGAAACAGTGGCCACAGGATTGGAAAAGATCAGTATACGTCCCAATCCCAAAAAAGGGCAATGCCAAAGAATGTTCAAATTTTTGAACAATTGCGCTCATCCCACAAGCTAGCAAAGTGATGCTCAAGATAATACAGGATAGACTGCAGCAGCATGTAAAAGAGAACTACCAGAGGTGCAGGCTGGATTCAGAAGAGGCAGGGGGACCAGAGATCACATTGCCAACATACGTTGGATCATGGAGATAACAAAGGAATACCAGAAACAAGCTTACTTCTGTTTCATTGACTACACCAAGGCCTTTGATTGTGTGGACCACAACAAAATGTAGCAAGTAATTAAAGAGATGGGAATACCAGAACTCCTCATATGTATCATGAGAAATCTGTACATGAGTCAAGAAGCAACAGTAAGGACAGAGTATGGAATGATGGAGTGGTTTGGAATAGGAAAAGGAATAAGACAAGGCTGCATTCTGTCACCCTGCTTATTCAACTTATACACAGAGCACATAATGTGCAATGCAGGGATGGAGGAATCACAATATGGGATCAAAATTGCTGGGAGAAACATCAACAATTTGAGATATGCAGATGATACCACCCTAATGGCAGAAAGTGAAGAAGACCTAAAGAAGCTCCTGATTAGATTGAAAGAAGAGAGTGCAAAAGCTGGCCTGAGACTCAATATCAAGAAAACCAAGATAATGGCAACAGGCCATATCAGTCCCTGGAAAATAGATGGGGAAGAAGTAGAAGCAGTAACAGATTTTATTTTCTTAGGATCCAAGATCTCTGCAGATGGAGATTGGAGTCATGAAATAAAAAGGCAACTGATTCTTGGGAGACAAGCTATGAAAAACCTGGGGAACATAGTGAAAAGTAGAGATATCTCACTGCAAACAAAGGTCCGCATAGTCAAAGCAATGGTATTTCCGGTGGTAATGTATGGCTGTGAGAGCTGGACCATTAGAAAGGCTGAGCGAAGAAAAATAGATGCTTTTGAGATGTGGTGCTGGAGGAGAGTTTTGAGAGTCCCCTGGATAGCGAGGAGAACAAATAGGTTAATATTAGAAGAGATTAGCCCTGAGTGCTCCTTAGAAGGACAAATAACAAAGATGTAGTTGAAGTATTTTGGACATCAAATGAGAAGAGAGGATTCACTTGAGAAGGCCTTGGTGCTGGGGAAGGTGAGGGCAAAAGAAGAAGGGGACGGCCAAAAATGAGATGGCTAGATGGTATTGTAGACACAATGGGCACGGGGCTGTGTGGACTAAGGAGGATGGTGAAGGACAGAGGTGCCTGGAGAGCGATGGTCCATAGGGTCGCAAAGAGTCGGAATCGACTGTGCGACTGAACAACAACAACAAAGAAGAAGAAGACCCAGCTAATAATGGGAAGAATTAGGGCTAGTTATATAGGGCTGGTAATACGATTTTACATGTGAACCAGAATGAATATGCATCATTACAAATGGTAGAGAAACAGATTTCCCCTCTGTATTACTGTATGAGTTAAAGCCTGCGACATATTTTCTGTCTCGATAGCTGTGGGGTTCCTATCTGATTGACTTCAGAGGTTTCCATACGGGCTTACTGATAAGGTGCAAAACGTTTCTCCCAAGGCACACCTTTTTGCATAAATGGATATAGAGGAATTACAGGGTGGAGGTGGGGAGATCTGCCAGGGAAGACAGGACAAGCTCCTTAATTTCTTTCAAACAAAATGAGGAGACAATGACCCGGTGCCATCACAGGAAAGAATGTGCTGCCGATGTATATTAAACATTACTGCTTTGGCTGCTTAATTATTGGTGCTTTGGCTGCTTAATTATTGGTTAATCTAGCAATTTAACATGCTTCATTTAATTCTAATTAGGAGAATTAATAGGCAAGGAATAAAGATTCAAATGGACTAGTGGAAAACAAAACTCAGCTTTAAACCCGCCTTGAAAATTGGAGACTTCTACATGGCTTGTTATTTTCACTACAAAATGCTCCTATTTTTTGCAGGGTTGGGTGGGTAGGATTTTCTTTCAGCGGCACAGATCACCCAAGATACCGGGCTTGTCCAAGCTGGCATATTAACACCCAGCAAGAGGAAGGAGCCATTTTTGCCTTCTGCCGGTTATGCATAAAATGGTGTTATTGTGTAATTTGTATGTGTGTTTGTGTCTTCAAGCAGGATGCAAGAACAGGGGATAATTTAGGAGTAATATCCTTCTCAGGGGGTGCTCACTCTTGTAAGTCAGAGAGCTGTGAATTGTTATATTGCTTCCTCAGTCTGATGCCCTCTTTATATGTTCTCTCTGCTGGCACCACTTTGGGGGATAAAGACATACAGTTTTTCGACTTCAACAGCTGGCTAGCCTCCATTCCTGCCTCCCCCAAATGTTACCGCCTGATCTACTTAGTGTGTTTGTCTTTGCTAATCAAGCTGCATACTCTGACAAGTTCCATGATGTTGGACATGGCTGTTCTTCTAATTAAGGTGCTAATTGAATTAAATGGCTGCAGTAATGAGCAGATGAGCAGCATAAAAAGTAGAGTCAGATAGGCCAATTAACGAAAGAGCTGAGCATAATTATAACATTTAAAATACATGCAGCTCTGTACCAATATTCTTAATTGTTACACAGAAATTTATGATAATTGGTTCGACAACAGTCATGCCCAGCTTGCCCTGAGACAAAGCCGGTAATTAAAACAAAACAAAAAAATGATTCAACACAAATGGCAGTGTAGGAATAACTAGTGATTGATTCACATATAAGATGTTTGCATAGAAAGAAAACATGCCAGGCGACAATTTTGCAGGATCAAACTGTTCAGGACAAGGGGGCCTGGCATTTGCAGAAATTCAACAATGTAAGGGCACCCACAGTCATTCTGTATTATTTGTTCTGTCACTTGAATTCTTCAAGAACAACAGTGATGGAGTCTTACATGATATAACATGTATTATATATTACATGATATGATGTATAAGGATCATGATTTAACAAAATTATATGGTGGAAAGACCTGATGGGAGTCATGGAGCTATTCCAGATTTTGCCTTTAAAATGGGTAGAAGATGGTTTGGGGGGTGGGGCAGGATGGAAGAGTCATTTCTTCCAAACCGGGCATAGTTTGGAAAACCTGTTAAAATGTTCTGGTGTTCTAAAAAGATATCAGTAATTGCATATTGACTTCCTGTATTTTCACCATGCACGTCTGTACGAGTTGATAGAAAGGAATTTGGTAAATAAATACGAGTTGGTACAGTATATTTGCAGTATTTAGCCAGGGAATGCAAGAGTTAAGCCTCCCCCATCATGGCCTCATTTCCTTGCACCAAGTAGGCCCAGTGTTTCCCAAACTACTTTCCATGGAATATTGGTGGACTTCAATTCCCAGAAGCTGATCAGTGCTTTGGGGAATTTTCGTGTTTAGGGAATGAAGAAGCAGACGAGTGAAGTAGTGAAATTCAGCTCTTTAATAATGGGGTTTGAACACAGGCACAGGCTTACCACGGGCATAGGATATGCGTTCGGGTGAATAGCTTTATTGATGGTACACTTGTAGTCAGCATGTATCCTGACCTTCCAATTACTTTTCAAAGCAGTCACTATTGGTGTCTCCCACTCTGTGGAGTCCACTGGCACTAGGATGCCCTGCCTCACCAGTTTGTCCAGCTCAGCTTCTATCTTCTCCTTTAAAGCAAAGGGTACCCGGTGTGGCTTCATCTGGATGGGCTGGATGGTTGGGTCAAGCTCAAAGTCCACAGGGGGTCCATTGTATAACCCGAAACCCTTTTTGAACACCTCAGGATGTGCAGCACAAACGTCCCGGATTGGGTCAGCGTCTATTGCGTGAATGCCAGAAAGCCGGATTCCCAGAGGCCTAAACCATTGGGTCCCAATAAGACAGTTAGTGCTCTGTTTAACTACAACCAATGGCAAGGAGGTGCGAATGTTTTTGAATTTGACCAAGAAATTTCTCACCCCCAGGACCAGAATCTGGCAACCTTGCACATCCCGGAGGGAAGTTTTAAAAGATTTGAGCTTGGGCCGAGAGGCAGGGGGAATTCTCAAAAACTCTCACTGTGGGATTATGGAAAAGGTAGTACTTGAATCCACCTCACTCTTGAAGGGGACATCCTGCAGGCCCAGGTCTGCAAAAAAATGCTCGCTGACGATGCCCACTTGGCACGGCTCAGGCTCTGGTGACACTTTGGCGGTGGACGTTTTGTGGTGATGACTCTTCTTGGACTCAGGTGCTGGAGTTCTTTGCTTTTGCTGTCGGCATACTTTAGCAATGTGCCCTCCTCGCCTGCAGTTGTGGCATTCCGCGGTGCGTAAGGGGCACTTCCTGCGGTCATACCAGGCTCTGCAGCCATCACACTTGCAAAGGAATTTCTTCTCCTGATCGTCACGGTGCTCTCGGTGCTTTTGTCGGACTGCTCGGACTTCTCCCTCTGCATTGCTGGACTCCAATGAAGAGGTGGAACCAGGTGATGCTGAGGAGGATGAAGATGAATTTTGCTGAGCTTGCACAGCTGAGTCGGTGGCACTGGTGGTGGAGTGGCGATGCCAGAAAAGCTTGATGCCGGACCGTGCGGCCTCAGATGCTACCGCCTCTTCTAGGACAGCCTTGAAAGTTAGCATCTTCCTGATCATGAGGTGACATTGAGCAACTTCGTCCCTCATGCCGGCCAGCAGACGGTCCCGGAGTGCTTCTTTGATGTTGTCCCACTTGCATGGGGTGGCAGCAATGCGCAGAGCGGTGGCGTAGTCTGCAATGGACTCCCCAGGTCGCTGCTCCCTTCTGTGGAAGGCCACCCTGGCCGGGAAGATCAAGACCATTTCTGTTGGACGCGCTGGGTCAAATGGGCCGATGTTGCTGCCGTGTGGGGATGCCATCCCATCCTCTTCGTCAGTTTCATGTTCAGGGAATGAAGAAGCAGACGAGTGAAGTAGTGAAATTCAGCTCTTTAATAATGGGGTTTGAACACAGTTTGGATGGGGCAAAACTCGGACTTATATATACTATAAACAGTAACAGTAACAATAATACAACAAGCCCATTGGCTAACAGAGTGTGCACATTTTCGATCCACTTATTTGCATAAGAATAGATACATGAGAAAAGATACATTCCGCTCCTACAACAAGGCCATTGGCTAACAGAGTGTGCACATTTTCAATCCACTTATTTGCATAAGAATAGATATATGAGAAAAGATACATTCTGTTCCTGTCAGAAAACACAGTTAACATACATAACAGGAATTGATTTAGGCTTCTAGGAATTGAAGTCCCAAAACCAGTGATGCACTGCAGCAGGTTCTGTCAGGTTCTGCAGAACCGGTAATGGAAATTTCCCCAGGCCATGCCCACTTGGTTGACCACACCCACCACCATAGCCCATAATGCATGATGTTTGGCCCCACCCACAAATTTGGCCCTGCCCACAGATTTGGCCAGCCCACAGAGTAGGTAGTAATTTTTTTGCAGTGCATCACTGCCCAAAACGAAAGATTGGGAAACGCTATACAGTAGAACCTCGCATAACGACCAAACTCCGTTCCACAAAGTTGGTTGCTATGCGATTTTTAGCACTATGCAATTCAATTGGGCAATATCTTGGATAAGGACCAAAAAATGGTCATTATCCCAGGTTCCTATACCAAATACCTTGGATAACAACCATTTATTTGTGTTTTTTAGTGTTATGCGAGGTATCGCCCTAGCATAAATCTGTGTCGTTATACAAATAAATCATTATGCGATGCGGTCATTATGCAAGGTATTACTGTACACCAAATGTTTTAGACTGTATATAGGCTTGTTCAGTACTTTGGAAAGCATGTGCCTTTCTTTGTTCAAAGAAGAAACCAACCTCCCATAACACTTTTATCTAGCAAAAGTGGTCATCTAAGGAATGAAAGGCAGTTCTGGCTCTGTATGATTTTAAACCATGAAAAAGAAAGATCAAGATTCAGATTCACATGAGAGGCCTGTACGGATAGGAATCCCTGCCCTCTCTTCAGATTGCCATGTATATATGATGAAAACAAGGAAAGTGGTGGGTGCGGCAAGTCCACTCTTTTCATGTTTTGTGAGGGACACACATACTCTGCACAACTGAATACAACTTAAGAGAAAGATATTTCCATAAAACAATTCCCTTCTTTTCTTTTCCAAAGTACAATATATCTGTAGCTATCATTTGGTGGCTGCTGGATGACTCCATACTGATTTCACACAGGAAAAAATAATCATATAATGAACTTTATAATTTGCGCATTTGACACAATAAAGCACATATTTCTGAGTGTGGACAATTCAAAGCTATTCTTTTTCTTGTGCTGTTTTACCATTCTGAGCTGGAAATATATGCCAAGCCAGCATTATCATCTATACAGAATAAAAGAGTGGAAAAACCAATGAAAGTTATGTAGTCAATTTTTGAGCAGCTATCCTTACTTTTGTTAGGCAAATTTAAAACTAGAAATGTGGAAGTCATAGATAATGAAAAATCTTAATTAAAAAAATTACACAGTAACAACTAGAGGGGTGTGGATTCATATGGTTTGCTTCTTTTTCAGTGTACAGTATTCGTGTCCCTTCTATGAAATTTTGCTTTGTAAACTATATTACTGCAAATTAAGTTTTTAAAATGTTTTAGTCTTTTGAAAATTTAAGGTTTTAACTAAATAACAGTCAAACAATTAGGTGGATGCCTCAGAAAGTTCAAAATATCTTGCTGCTTTGCTTTTTTTTTTTTACTTGTGGGAGAATTATTTTTCAAGGTACAGTATTTCGGTGCTATGAATTTTTTTCCCCTGAAGGGTGGTGGAGTACAGGGTTCTCATCTATGATTCATTCTGACACGTTAACCAACTGAGCTACTAAACTAAGCCTATCAGCCATCTCCTAGGAATTGTCATCGCACTGCTCTAAACAGGTCACATCTGAAGTTGGAAAGCTGTTGCTAGGCAACATGAATGTCTACACAACAAAACTTATGATCAACCACCACCACTGGGTTAAAGCAAATAATAGCCATTCCCACTAAAACAGCATGTACCAAAAATGCAACAAGAGAAGACAGCTAACAACTTTAGCAAAGTCTTGTGGATGGGGTACTGCCAAAAACATGTCAGCTTGCTAGAAGTCATTCATTAAATTTTTCTGCACAAGCGCAGGATATCTTCAGACCTGGGGTACACAGAAAAAGCCTCCTCAAGGATGGGAAACAATCAGGCAATAACAAGTTTACTAGGGTCATTGGCATCTTCCTTCAAAACTGGAGATTTTATCTCACGATGAATGGAAAGAACAGTAAATGGAGGTTGCAGAAGAATGGACTGCCCCAAGGGAAGTGTATTGTCTCCAACATTGTATAATATACTGTATATAAAAATGATCAACCAGTTCCTTGACAATACATAATTTTTCATCTATGCCAGGAGTTCTCAACCTTTTAAAGCTAGGGACCAGGTCACACTCCCTCAGATAGCTTCAGGGGCCGGATGGCCATTTTGCTCTTCCTCCACAACATGACGCTTCTGGATATGGTGGAGGTGGTGGTGAGCCAAATGAAATGGTGCCATGGGCCACATCCAGCCACCAGGGCGCAGGTTGAGAATCCCTGATCTCTGTGTATGACAAAGCAATGTCTGTACAAGGATCAAGCTTTGATGAGGTAGCTGGAAAACTGACTGGAGCACTTGAAGGATTCGGACAGTATTACAACATCAACCATTTGAAGTCTCATCCAAGCCAGACTCAAGTGTGTGCTTTCTACTTTTACAACCGAGAGGCAAGGGAACCGATTACAACATTGTTCAGTACCAAAATACCTCGTCATGACGCTTGACAAGATACTATCTTTTTTAAAACTATTTTTTATTAATTTTAATAAAATAACAGAAATATAATAAACATTACAGAAGAAAAATATAAAATATAAAGAAAACATAAAAAACACAGAAATTACTGTATTTTCTGGCATATAAGACTACTTTTTAACCCCGAAAAATCTGTGCCAAAGTCGGGGGTCGTCTTATAGGACAGGTACTTAACTGCAGCTTGTTTCCCCTTGCTTCATATGTCTGGCGCATATGGTGGGGGGGGGGGGTGCCACGGCCGAGTCCCTGCTCTGTGCGGGGAGTATGAAGCAAGGGGAAGCAAGCTGCACACATCTTCCTGTACCTCGAGGAGAACGTGAGCGTGGATTGGCTCTCCACCAGAACCTGCCCATTCGACTCGGAGGGCTGCGCGTCTTCGGGTTGAGTGTGGGTTAATTTTTATTTGGTGTACATTGGAAGAGAGGTAGTCTTCTACGGCAAGTATATTCCAAACTCTATATTCTAACTCTATATTCTAACTGGAAAAGTTGGGGGTCGTCTTATATGCCCAGTCATCTTATACGCCGGAAAATACGGGTACATATACTTTATAAAAATAGCATTGTATAGACAATACTAACTCTTGATCCTCTTTTTATACCAAAACCTTCTTTCAACATATTTTACAACTACTTCTTTTCATAAACTATCTATACTATTCATCATTTATCATTAATTATATTCTCATTATTTCATTATGTTTAATTATAAATTTAAATATTACATACATGGAGGGTTCAGACTAATATACTACAAATAATATTTATATCACCCAGTGATTTATACAAGCCATGAGGATTACATTTATTAATATTTTAATGTTCCCAAAAATTCATATGTTGTAAAGGTAAAGGTAAAGGTTTCCCTTGCAGTGCTCATCTCTGTTTCAAAGCTGAAGAGCCAGCGTTGTCTGCTTCTGCAGACGTTTCCATGGTCATGTGGCAGGCATGACTAGACACCGGAGCGCATGGAACGCTGTTTCCTTCCCACCAAAGTGGTCCCTATTTATCTACTTGCAATTTCTTGCTTTCAAACTGCTAGGTTGACAGGAGCTGGGACAATGAAAGCGCGGCACCAAAATGGCCGCCGCGCTCTTTGCAGCCCCCCCCAGACTCAGACATCCAGGTGAGTTAGGGCCGTGGCCACCCCTCTATAAAAGGGGTGGCCACAAGGCAGCCGAGCTGCCATTTTAGAAATGCGATGGAGCGGAGAAGTTTTTTCCGCCGCGTTTTCTCTCTGTTCCCCCTTCGTACCTTTAGCCTTTGGAGTTTCTGCTCTTGGCTATTGCGGTACTCAGGGCTTGGGTTTCCAAGTTGGATCCCTGGCCAGGGATCGATCTTGAGCAGCTTCAATTTTTGGCTCAGGAGACATGGTTCCCAAACGCAAGGCTCCGGCTTCCAAGCCGCAGCCAAGGGGGAGGGCTCTCCCTACCCCTTCTTCTCGGGGGGGGGGGCAGCCATCGGGCCGGAGGGCTCGGGCGGCACCCCCGCACCTGGGCAGTGGGGTGGCTTTGCCTGCTGCCCCCACTAGGGGCTGACCAGGCTTCCGCCGGTCAGCCGGGTACAAGCTTGTGGTCGATGCAGGCTGGCCCCTCGGGGATCCCTGCTCCTTTCCACGGTTTGGGGCAGGGTGGCACAGGTGGGCCTGGTGTGGGTTTCCACCCCACCATTCCGCCAGCCCCTCATGGGCCGGAGTTTTGGGCATGGCCCTATTCAGGCCCGGGATCACCATTTGGGTTTCCCTTTCAGCAACCACCCAGCGGGCCATCCGGCCCATCCGGCCCATCTTATACTGGGGGCTCGGAGATGGTGGATGTGCTCCTCGCACGCATTGCGGTGCTAGAGGCATCACTTGGCATTGCCCAACTGCCTTCTGATGGGGGTTTAGCCACCACTTCCACTTCCATCACGGCCCCTTTGTCGATCCCGGCTGATACGTCGGCCGTGACTCTACAGCGGGCCGTCAACAGGGTCGAGCTGCTCGAGGCTATCAGGCCAGCCCCGGCTGGCGCCTCGCAGCTCCCCGCACGCCCGGATTTGCTGGTGGGGAGCAGTCATGTGTGGCCCCAGAGCTCGATGCCCGTTGTGAGCTCCGACGCCCGCTGTGGGCCAGAACCCCCAGTGGGGGCGGCTCACGGGGGTGCGACCAGTGAATATCCGGTTCAATTTAGTGCACCACCTACACTGTCCAGTCACACTGGGGGGGGTGCAGTGACCATGGCCACAGCAGGTTACTGTGGGTGGGCAGCTGCTTTCTCACTACCCTGTTAACTCCTGGTTGCCTAATGGTCCCTCGGTTAGGGCAGGGGTGTCCGCCCATGGGGATATGCCGAGCGTTGCAGGGGCTATTCAGGGCCCGCTGCGCATACCCTTCATCCAAAATGTGCCAACGGCGGCTCTGCCTACGGCTGGTTATTCCTTGCCCCTGGGTGATCATCTATCACAGGCCACGAGGGATAAGATTTGGCGAGGGGAGTACGTTGATATTTTCTCCCTCTTGAATCGTGAGCCCACCAAGGAGGAGGGGGGAACTTGATGACAGGGACAAGGAGTTGTCCCGCCGTCGTAAGCCACCGCGTACCTGGGCCAATTGGTTGCCGGCATATCTTATTTATATGGCGGTATACCTGAGGGCCCGGCCTGATTTGGCCATCCCGATGGTTCAATACCTTGACAATATTTATAGGGTGATGGTTGATTTCCCTGGCCCGTCGTGGTTGTCTTACGATGAGGAATTCAGGATGAGGGTGGCCCTACATTCTGAGATGCGATGGGATGAGCCCTGCCAGCAATTGTGGCTCTTGTATATGACTCCCACGCGTCCGGCGCCTGGTGATAGGTACCATTGCGGCCACGCCGTGCAGCGTGCGGCTGCGACGCAGGTTCCCTGCCAGCTGGTGGGGCAGGGGGTTCCAGCCCGCCTGCTGTGTTGGAGCTTCTCAGCTAGCGGCGTGTGCAACAAGCGTCAGTGTCGTTTCCGACATGAGTGTCCCTCTTGCTCTGGCCCTCACACCGCCTCCGCGTGCCCGTGAGCTGGTGGGTCACGAGGCAGAGGTAGGAGTGGGCAGGGGGTGGTCAGAGCTCCCTCTGACAGGGCTGGGCACGCAAAAGGCCCCCTCCCCAATTAATATTGGGTATCCTTCTGGAACGGTTCCGAGGATTGGGGATCCAGGGCACTATGTGGTCCTGGTTTTCCTCATCTCTGAGGGGCCGGACCCAGTCGGTGTGGTTGGAGAGCGAGAAGTGCAGTCCTAGGTCCCTAAAATATGGGGTGCCTCAGGGCTCGGTACTCTGTCCTCTCTACATGAAGCCGCTGGGTGAGATCACCATCAGTACGCGGATGATACACAGTTGTACATCTCGGCCCGTGGGGACCCAGCTGTCCTTTCCAGCTGTCTGGAGGCTGTTGGGGTCTGGATGGGGGCAAATGGGCTACAGCTGAATCCTAGCAAGACTGAGTGGCTATGGATAGCGTTATCCCGGGAGCTACCATCTTTGGTTTTGGATGGGGCTATTTTGCCCCAGACCGACCCGGTGCGCAACTTGGGGGTCCTCCTGGATTCGCAGCTGCTGCTAGAAGAACAGGTGGCGGCTGTGGCCAGGAGGGCCTTCGCCCAACTTCGGGTGATTAGCCAGTTGCGCACGCTCCTGGACCGGGACTCTTTGCTCATGGTCACTCATGCTCTGGTGACCTCCAGACTAGACTACTGTAATGCGCTCTACATGGGGCTGCCCTTGATGACCATTCGGAGGCTGCAGCTGGTCCAGAATGCGGCGGCCCGGGTGGTGATGGGGTGTGGACGTTATGCCCATGCCTCACCACTGCTGCGGGAGCTGCACTGGTTACCAGTTTGTCTCCGGGTGCAATTCAAGGTGCTGGTTTTGACCTTTAAAGCCCTATATGGTAGTGGGCCAGGTTACCTTAGAGACCGCATTGCCCTAAGGACGTCCGTCCATCAAACCAGAGCGGACCGGAGGGGCTCTCTAATAGTGCCATCGGCCAGGGGGGCTCGCCTCTCTGGCACAAGGAGGAGAGCCTTCTCTGTGTCTGCACCGGCCCTTTGGAACCTCCTGCCTGTGGAACTGCGTCTCCAGACGGAGTTGTTGCCCTTTAGAAAAGAACTAAAAACCTGGCTGGTGGGCCAAGTTTGGGGTGCAGGTGGAGGGGTGGCTTCCGTTGGGTGGTTAATATAGGGGAGGATGCCTGCCCCACGGTTTCTTCAGTTCCTGCACCCCTCTCTTTTTAGGGGTGGGTTCTTATTGCTGGTTTTTATCAGTTTTATTTGTTTTTAGATGTTTTTACCCACTGTTGTGAACCGCCCGGAGTCGGCTTTGGCTGAGTGGGCGGTATAAAAATTTAACAATAAATAAATAAATAAATAAATAAATAAATAAATAAATAAATAATATTCATATGCTGCAATGATGGCTTTCCACTTATCCTAGATGGGATGATGTGAGGTACCTGCTAGAAGGTTTCCAATTGGGCTTTCGCATACCATTTAGGGGTGTTCGGGGACCGCAGGATGCCCCGAACCTACTTTCTCTTAGGGGTAATGAGGAGATTGCTGCACAAAGCATAGCTAAGGAGTTGAAGGCTATGAGAGTTGCTGGGCCCTTTACTGAACCACCATTCCTTAACTTGAAGGTCTCTCCTCTGGGGCTAGTCCCAAAAAAGACCCCTGGTGAGTTTCGTTTAATTCACCATCTATCCTACCCTGCGGGTTCCTCGGTCAATGATGCTATTCCTGATGACCTTTGCTCAGTCAGGTACACGTCATTTGATCAGGCCCTATGAATGGTACGCTCCTGTGGTCCCGGGGCGCTCCTGGTGAAGTGTGATATCAAATCGGCATTCCGATTACTGCCAGTGCACCCCAAGGACTTTGAGCTGTTGGGCTTTCGTTTCCGAGGGAAGTTCTATGTAGATAAGGCCATGCCTTTTGGCTGTTCTATTTCATGTTTGGCATTCGAATGATTTAGCACCTTCCTCCAATGGGCCTTTGTTCGCAGGTCAGGGTCCCGGTCTGTAGCCCATTACCTCGATGACTTTTTGTTCAGGGGTGAACGGGGCTCGGACACGTGTACGCGTCTCCTTACTACATTTCAGGTGCTTATGCGGGAACTGGGTGTCCCCTTAGCGCCTGAAAAGACCGAGGGTCCAGCCACCAAGCTCACCTTTTTAGAAATTGAAATAGACACTGTTGCACAGGCATCCAGGTTACCCATGGACAAGGTGACTCGGATCTCTGCGGTGATTATGGCACTGATTGCCAAGCGTAAAGTGTCCCTTCGTGAGCTACAGGTTCTTCAACTTTGCCTGCAGGGTGGTGGCATCGGGCAGAGCTTTTGCCAGGCGTCTGTGTGATGCCATGGCTGGCTTATTAAAACGCCACCACAGGGTCCGGCTGACCAGGGGTATACGGGCAGACCTTTCGGTTTGGCTCACATTTCTCAGGGATTTTAACGGGGTCTCTTTTTGGAGGTCAGACCTTATGGTCTGCCCCAAATTTCAAGTACAGTCGGATGCCTCCGGCTCTCTGGGTTTTGGGATTTATTTTGAGGGGTGGTGGGCATATGGCCAATGGCCCCAAGCATAGCAGGGCACGGATCGCCTCTGCGATCTTACTTTCCTGAAATTTTTTCCTATTTTGGAAGCACTAATGCTATGGGGCGACATGTGGGCCAACTCAGTGGTCCACTTTTGGTGTGACAATGCTGCAGTGGTGCACATTGTTAACGCCCAGACGTCCAAATCCCCCAGGGTCATGGCATTGGTTCGTCATTTTGTTTTGAGAAGCCTACGCCTCTGATGTGCTGTTCGAGGCTAGACATGTACCAGGCATTAATAATGATATTGCTGATGCTTTATCCCGCCTGCAGATCTCCCGGTTCCGTGCCTTGGCTCCGGAAGCAGAGGAGTTCCCCTCGCCACTCCCGGCTGAGATTTGGACGTTTGGCGAGGAGAGGTGAACCGGGCGATCGGCATGTCCTTGGCACCCCGCACGCGTAAGGCGTATCAACATGCTTTCATACAATTTAGAACTTTTTTGTGAGCTACTACGGTTGCCCGAAGTGTGGCCAATACCAGTAGACCAGATTTTACAATACATGGTGTATCTTCACGGTCAGGGGTTGGCCCCTCATACGATAGCCTCTAGGCTTTCGGCACTGGCATTTGTGGCCAAGGTGCGGGGCTTCGCTGACTGCGTGAATGATTTCCGCATACGTCATGTTTTGGAAGGGTGGACACATGAGCGTGGCCGCCGCCCGGACACACGTCACCCGATTTCGCCAGAGGTTCTTACCCACCTTGCACGAGGCTGGCATAACTTATGCTATGATAGGTATGAGGTGGCTCTTTTTCACGCAGCTACCACAGTAGCCTTCTTTGGAGCGCTCCGCATCAGTGAGTTGGTACCATTTTCTAAGGCGGATGCGTCTCGTAGGGCACTGGAACTCGACAATGTCTATGTACACACGAGTGGGCTCAGTTGAGGATACGGTCCTCAAAAGTTGATCAGCACAGCATAGGCAGTGGAGTCAGACTGCTACGATGTTCCATTATAGACATCTGTCCGGTTGGTGCCCTACATGATTTTTTGTCAGTGCGTGGTATGCACCCTGGCCCGTTTTTCTGCCACCAGGATGGGTCCCCCCTTACTAAATTCCAGTTTTGGAAGGTGACCGGTATGGCACTTAACAGTGTTGGCCTCCCCGGGGCTCGTTACGGCACCCATTCATTTAGGATAGGCGCTGCGTCTACTGCAGCTGCGTACTCTGAGGCTGATATACGCAGGATGGGTAGATGGGGATCCATGCGCTTTGCATTGTACGTACGCCCCTTCCATGCATGAGTACCAGTTATGTCATTCTCCCTTTTTCTTCTTTTACAGACCCTGTGTGTCCCCGCACACCGGTGGCAGTATGGCTGGTGGGCCACAGTTACGTGCACTGGGCAGCGCAGTATGCTGCGGCGACAGAGTGGGGGCCCCATCTTGGGCTACGTGCAGCCGCACGTATGCGATGGTACGGTAAGCGCGGTATGAGATGGCGGGAACTGTTGCCATTCCTGATTCCATCAGGGATGCTGGACCGCCTGATGTCCTTATCCTGCACCTCGGTGGCAATGACCTCACACAGGTCACTGGTCTCTCTTTAAAATTCACGATTTGCAGGGACCTAGCCTATTTGCATTATGTATGGCCGGCTACGTGGCTGCTATGGTCGGACATTGTTCCGCGACATACTTACATGGGAGGCATTGACCTCCGCGCCCTTGACTGCGCTCACCGGTCGGTAAACAGGGCTGTGGCCTGGTTCCTGGCAGACAAGGGCTTGGGGACAGCAATCCGGCACCCTAGGATAGGCTTGCAGGACTATGATCTCTATGCAGGAGATGGGGTTCACCTGTCGGCCAGAGGTATGGACCTCTTTCTTGATGATATGCAAGCAGGCCTGGTGACCGAGCTGACGGTCTGGGGGGCGGTGAGTCATCACGGACGCCTCCTCGTGTGGCGGGTAGCACTGGTAAGGTAAAGATTTATGACCCATATGTATCCGGCAGGTTCGCAATTGACTGGCCAACACGTAGACAGGTACAGGGGAAATAGGTTTGGCCGGTCAAGGGCGAACCAGGCAAGGGGTGATGGCAGGAGCTTCACAGCCTGCATCACCTTGATATTTAACGGATACACATCATAGGGTGGGGTCAGTAGATAGTTTATTGACTCTGGTCAACAATTTGTTTGTGTCAACAAACAAATTGATACAAATAGTTACATGTAGCCAATTGCCATTGGCATTTTGGGAGGAACCTTACCAGTGTTACTGCGGCCTGCTTGCCTTAAAGAATTACAATTGGATGATTACACCAATTAAAAGTTATAATTCGGACAATAAAAGTGGCCCGATGCCTTTAATCCAATACCGGTGTCTGAGTCTTTCTTTGGGGGGTGCGCCTGCAAAGACAGGAGCTCAATCCATCCTGCAGTACTCGGGAATCAAACTGCTGACCTTCCGCCTCCCAGTCAGCATCTTATCCACTTATGTTGAGGTACTGGTTTATCTCCTTTATCCTCTGCTAAAACATATTTCACAAATGGTCTCCATAATTCCCAAAACTTATTTTCCTTCGATACACCTTTTTTTACATTCAGTTCACATGTCAATTTGTCATTTAATTCAATTTCCCACATTTCCTTATACCATTCTTCTACTTTCAAGACCTGGACTCTGCTCAAAGATTGCTTGTAACATAACAGAAAGTACTTCTTAACATGATTTAAAATGGGTGGTGGTGGGATTGGTAGGTCATGCAGCCATTGACACTAGAAATCTGCTTAAGTTAAGCAATAAATGTTGATCTGTTCCATGAACTGGTATCATGCGAATGTAGCTCTAGTTGATGGGGCAAAAGGCCACCTGAGGTTTTCTCCATGTATCCATGTGAAGTGCTTCATGGCACTTCTCATCAGATAAAGATATTTTGCAAAATTTCAGCTGTGCCAGAAAACTAATTAGGAAGTTCTGTCTATGGGTTTAAAACAGGATCTGGTAGTTTGGGCACCCCTGGTTTAAGCAGAGAAAATGGCAGCCTAAAATCTATCTCATCCTGTTGCAAACAGATTGCAAGGCACATTTTACTTCTGCTCTGCTTACAGTAGGAGGAGCCTGCTGAACCATGTGACTGGCCCACTGAACCATGTGACTGGCCCACAGCTCAAAACATTTGGGCACTCCTGGTTTAAAATAAGGGGAAAAAAATAAAATACAGGTATAAGCAATATTTTGTTATGAAACTCTCTTGAATTAGCCGGGGGGGGGCACATGGACCCCACAGACAACTGTTACGTTCCAGCAGAGAACAGGATATACAGTACTAAGTGATTTCTACACTGTCCAAACATGACATATTATATAAGAAGAAAGTGATTATTGTTTATTGTAAACCATTTACACCCTACTCTTCTCCCCTCTGCCCGACATGGGCGAGAGCAATCTGAATAGCAGACAATACAAATAAAATCATATGGCCCCACAGAGGTAATGGAATAAATACAGTCTAACAACACATTGCTTCTTTATCAACATAACTACTTCTGGAGGCAGATTTACCATAGGTCTGTGTGAGCAGAGGGTGCGGGTGGGGGACTAACAGCAAAAAAGATGGTTCATTTACAAATGTAATTTCAATTGAAGATAGTTTTCCAATCTTCCTTCATTTGAGTCTCAATTGAACTTCTTCTCCTTTTTTTGATGGCATGATTAGACATAGTGAGAGCTGTTGAAGATTAGTCAAGCACAGAGAGAGTAAATTGGGAAGGATGTTTTATCAGTGCACGTCACAATATATGAAAGCAGATGGGTATGCTCTGTGCTGTTCCCTCAAATTACGGTTATAGAATAATTTAGCCCTTTTGATTCTCACAGATTACTGCTTCCACTGATCATGCTGTCAAAATCAAAGTAAGCACTTCATTCCGCTTTTATTCATGCCAGATCTATTTTGCTTTCATAATGAGCAGATATTACCACCGCACAAAGAGGATAAAGACATTCCCGGTGATAGATAGGCAAGAGATTAAATGGGATCTTTATGACTTCTTCAGCCATCAGTTTTGACTGTGCGATAAGACGAGTCGAGTTGGGCACTGATTTGTCCTTTATTGAAGCCAATATGAGCATTGCCTCACCAGTGCAAAGTCTGATAAAATTCATTTAAGGTGGAATTTGCCTAACCATTTTAGACTTCTGCTGCTCTTCTTGCAGCAAACCTCTGCATAATCATACATTTAACAGTCTAGCTTTTCCATACAGGAAAGAATGAATTGTATAATTTTACAGTTCTTCCACATTTTTTGTGCAGGATAAGATTTTTCAATTTTTTTAAAAAAAATCCTGTTTTCATGTAAACACCTTCTTAGTACTCAGTGCAAATCACAATTAACCACTGTGCTATTCTTTTTTATTTTGTTTAAAATATCTGAAGAGTCTAAAAACTAAAGTTCAAGCAAGTAGCCATGATCTGCTAACCTCAAAACTAATTTTGAGAAGCTTTCTTTGCCACAACAGTTAGGGAAGGAGTATTCAGTTTGGAATATGATGGAGCAGGGTGGGGTGTGGGAGGAAATAAAAAGATTTAACTCTTTTGGATTCCAACTATTCTTTTTCTAAGATAATTTTACACTTCTTTAGCATCTTCCTATCCCCCTCCCCCAAAGCCTTAAACATTATAACATTTCTTCATCGTAATTTTGTGCCTTCCCTGGATTACTTTTCGTAGCCTTTTCTCCACCCCTTATAATGCTGCATCATTGTTTCTTAAGTGCAGCAAAATGTACTGGTGTTCAAGGTATGGTCATAAATGAAATTTGTAAAGGGCAATATGAGTGTTGTTGATGTTAAGTGCCATCCAGTTGCCCCAGACTTATGAATGAGCAATTTCCAAAATGTCCTTCTCCTCAACAACTCTGTTCATACTTGCACGCTCATGTTTGTGTATTCCTTTAGGAAGTCAATCTATCTTGTATTTGGTCTTGATGCCTTCAACTTTTCCTGGTGTTATCATCTTTTCCAGAGAATTTTGTTTCCTCATCACGTGCCTAAAGTCGAGATGCCTCAATTTCATCATATTTGCCTCCAGAATGAAAAAAATAAATAGCATTTATCTCTGTTGAAATTAATTTTGTTTTTCCAATCTATTTATTGTACTAGATCTAGACTCCTGGGGTACACAGAAAAAGTCTCCTGGAAGATTGTGGTATTTTTGAACTACAAACGGGCATACCCCAGGCAACGGCAACCTTGAGGTGTTGGCTAAGATTTCTCACATTCATTTTGCCAGTTTAAAGTCTGACCTAGACATGAAAGAAGAAGATATAGAATCCTGATTCTTTCTTGGTGTGTGTGTGTGTGTGTGTGTGTGTGTGTGTGTGTGTGTGTGTGTGTGTGTGTTATTAGTTACCCTACCCAATTTGCTGTTAGCTGCAAATCTGATAAGCATGTCCTCTTCTCAAGCATACTGAACAATGCTGTGCCCAAGATGGTAACCCGGTGGCATCCCATTTGCCACCTCATCTCCAGAACAATGAGGAACTCTTGGTGAACACTTTTGGGGTATAGTCAGCCAGCCATAAAACCACCTAACTCTAGCATTAGCCAGCCTATGTTTTACCAGCAGGACCAGAAGAATATCATGGGAAACCATGTTGAAAGTCTTACTAAAACCAAGGAACACTATATTTACATTATTGTCTGTATGGCCAAAATGTTGTTGGGCAGTAACAATGCTACTTACTCCTTGTTACTTCTTAGTCTGTCCCTGTCCTTTCCCATTATGAATCTCATCCCACATGGTTTTGATAATTCTTATTAAATCAAGTTTGCCCTCCTATGTCAAAGTTCCAGATTATCTTGTTTATTTAAAAACAAAGTGTCAACAAGTTGAAAAACACTAGTCCCAGGACAGATTGTTATACATTGGTATGCTACTTACATACACACACCTGCTGCCAGGCATCAAGAGTTTGAGTCCCTGTTGTATCTCTTGGGAGAAGGACCAGCCAGTGTAGTATTGGGCAAGCTGCACAATCCCAGACCAACAAAAGATGGACTGGTGAACCCCTTTTAAGAACGCTGTAGAAAACCTTAAAATGGGTTGCTTAAGTTAGAAACTGACTTGATGGCACATAATTATGTATTGACTAGAAGATAACTGAGATAGCTGTGACAATCATTGTAGAGAGTCATTGATTGTCATCTGGGCTTGGACTCTGAAGCCAGGAAGAGACATTAGAGAGAGCATGTAATTAATACTGGAAGCAGGTGATTGAAACTCTTTCTGTATTTGTGAATTCAGACTTACAGAAGTAGTCCTGATGACCAATCACCAAACAAAACATTTTTAGCATAATCTTATGGGTAAGAGAAGCTCGTGTTGTGACTCTCAGATGCTAAATATTAGTGAAGAATTTTGAACTTCCAGTCACAGACTGTCTAATATTTTTTCTAGCTTGAGAATTTGTTGCTTTATTTCCCAGGAATGTCTCGTTTACTTTATCAGATGACTTTTAAAAACGTGTGTCTCCTTTCTTCTCAAAATTGTGTATGTGTGTTTGTGTGTGAGATTGTGCATACTTGAGGTTTGGTAACACCATTTTTTGGCAACACCATTATTATTATTATTATTATTATTATTATTATTATTATTATTATTATTATTATTATTATTATTATTATTATTATTATTATTATTATTATTATTATTATTATTATTATTATTATTATTATTATTATTATTATTATTATTATTATTATTATTATTATTATTATTATTATTAACATCTCAAGTTTAATTCACATTGTGATTCAAATCAAGTGCTATTATTTAACAGAAGGGAAGAGAAAAGAAGAAGAAAAGTAGATTTATTACAGTATAATTTTAAAAAGATGGCTCATATTATTTATTGATCAAGATTGGTGGCATGGAATCTATGGTCAGACTCTCTCCTTAATGTATTATTTAGCCATGTGTAAAGATCTGACTACCTCTTTAGTCATTTCTGAACTTACAGAGCAAGTACCACCTCTCTCGACTGTACTCATGTGATAATAGAAACTTCTGCTGGCAGCATTTATGATTGCCCTGTTTGTGTATGATGTGTGCCTGTATGGAATTTTATAGGTGAGAAAAGTTCAGACTACTGTATTTGTGACTAAACCTACTGATGAATGAGACACAAACAACACATTTGTTAAAAGACAAGGACCCAAATTCTGTTCATACCAGGTAGCATAAAATAGAAATCACAGAAGCAGTGTATGCAGTCTCAACATCTCTGTCCCTTCTGTGATGAGACGTGGTCAGTTTGCGTGATCAGTGGCTGAAATCAAATAATAAATCACAACTACAGTAGGCTGTTGAATCAGTGACGATTTGGTGAGTCAACTGCTCTGTAAGTTCCACTGATTCAATGGACCTACTTTAGTTGCAACTTATACTAGGTTTCAGCTTGTGTGAGAAATGGCAAGCAGAATGCAAAATGTGTAATTTATGTTTGCAATATTTTGCCACAGAATTTTTGTGATGATACTTTGTTGCATGTGACAGTTGTAGCACAGTAACCTAAACTTGGCAAATTATTTTGAGAATTACAATAGTCTTCTCCTCTCCTCCAACTGATCAGATTGCCAGAGAAAAGTTTGGCCACCCCTGCCCAAACTCTGCTGCTGCTGTGACATTTTGAACCCCACTGGTGATCTGGGCCCTGTGCTGTAGCCAGGGCCGTAGCCAGGATCCTAGATGGGGGGGGGGGGATTTTCAGGAGGGGCAAAAAATTTCAGGAGGGGCAACAATATTACACTCACATATATAACATTGGCACCACAGGGTGGGTTGAGGGGCGGGCTGTTAGCTCAGGAGGGTTTTTGCCCCCCTGCCCCCCCCCGGCTACGGCCCTGGCTGTAGCATATATAGGTCTCATTAGTGTATTGCCTTTCTCTAACAAGGTATTTCATCACAAGAGCTACAGAATTAATTTGTACTGAAGACTCTAATAAAATAATGCAATCAATCTGCATTTGAGTGAATTCGTCATAGTTTCACATTGCTAAAAACTTTTTCGATAAGTGTCATAATCTTGCACTACTCATAAAATGAAAAGCTGATGAACAGCTCCTAAATGCTGCATCATTCAAGCTAATTGAAGTCACTTCTTAGCTGGAATGCATGTTCTCCACTGTATGTTTGGAGAACAATGAATCCATACTTGTAGTCCTTCAAATTCCCTAACCCAAAATGTGATCTCGAAAGCTGAAATTCCATGCTCATGTAACAGTGAGAAGCCCCCAGTGAACTCAATGTAGGTTGCTTCCAGGTAGACCTGTATAATAATGCAATACAAAGCAAAAATTGACTGCTAACGCAACGCTAAACACAGGTCAGCTGCCCTTTACTTCTGTGAACTCTACGCAAGAGAAAGAAGTCCAGGCAGCAGTGGTAGCTCTTAACAGGCAACAAGAAAATGAGGAAAACCAAGCAGACAACCCCAATACAAAGCTCACCGACATTATAAAACTCCCATAAACTCTCTCTACTTTTGTTTCACAAGATTAAGAGGGAAATTGTATTTCATGGGATGCAGATCAATTTGTATAGAACCTGATGCTGCTATAAACAAAGGGTCAAAAGAAGGAGCAAAGTTTGTGGGGCCAAGACCTTTCAATGTCCAAGACCCCACAGAATTGAGTATTTCATAATAATAATAATTTCATGTTAGAGATTACTCTGGGTTGAAAGGATTTTTAGGGGATGCCCAAATATATATCCTTTACAAATCCAAAACGACAATTAACACTGTTCAATTGTCTATTTTCTTCACCAAAGTGACACATTAATCCAGCCACCACTCCCAGAAAAACCACTGAACACCTACCTCCTTTGGACCTTGGCTGACTCTTTTCCAACACTTTGATGAAGTTTCCACCTTAAAGAGTAAGGGAGGGTGGGTGAGTGGGTGGGTGAGGAAAAGCAAATTGCAGAGTGTAGACCGAAGCACTTGCAATCCTTGTGACAAATACTAATGTATAAATCAGCAGCCCAGTCCAGGCCCGGGCTGCTGATCATGTTCTTTGCTGAAATGTCACCTGTTCCTATCTAACGATTTGCATAATGCAAAAGCTTCTCACTCGTAAAATACAGATTAAGAAGGGAAGCAAAGAGTCATTCTTGAACCATAGAGCCATTTCAAAAGTTGAGGGAGGGGGAGGCTTTGCTATTAACCCTGCTGCTCCCATAGGTCTTTTGCTTTTTTGCTTCAGCTAGTCAAAAAACTGCCCAGCTTTCTTTTCTCTCTTTCAATGTTTGCTTTATGGTTACTTCAGAGCAAAATAGTGTAACCACAAAAGTGTGAATAAATCTTATGCAGACATACAATAAATTTAAGAGGTTTAATACAACTGTCTCTTGTCAGTTCAAAATGTTTAAGGAGCACTTATCCCAAACATATTGTGCTGGTTAGGCAATGTGTAATCTTGGTTTATTTATTTATTGTATGATGAACTTCAGTTGTCTACATTAATGTTGATATGTACAGTAAGTACAAATTGTCCATCTTAAGTTCCTAGCTAGAGTTCCACATCCAGGTTTGAAAGCCATTGAAGGGCTTCATCTGTGGCATCATGCAATGTGCCTCCAAATGCGCCTAAAGGACATCTTAATATAATGTGTTCCATGGTTTGGTCTTCTTCTACACAGTCACATTGGGGAGAGGACTTCCATTCCCATGTAAGCACAGAGGTTTCGCATCTACCACAGCCAGTCCTCACTCTGTTCAGCACCTTCCATTGCTGTCTTGGAAGGGAAAATCCAGCTGACCATTCACAGGGATTTTTGATTATTTGATGATGGGGAATCATGTCTCATAATCTTGGTGTGTCTTTATTTGTAAGTAAACATGTACCATGTAGCTTCAATCTTTTTTGCTTTATCTGTTCTTAATACCAGTTTCTCTAAGAATTCAATGAAGCCTCCTTGGTTTGTCTTGTAGGTGGAGAGTACCCTAAACCTTCTAATGTTAGGATGTTCTCATATGCAGTACAGATAGCAGAAGAGAATAGCATCTGGTTGTCATTCCCACTTGTGAAAATGAAAAATAACCATGTTTTCCACAGTGGGTGAAATGATGTTGCTTAGAGTGTAAGTTGTACTAAAGAAGGCCTATTGAATTAATGGAGATTTTGTGAGCCAGCTCCTCCACAGGTTACCAATAGGCCTGTTCTGCTTGTGACTTATTCTGCTAAGCAACAGGATTTTTATTGGGTGGCTCTCATTAATAAACAAATTAGTGGTTTATTTACCAAAGGCAGGACATTCCATCCATATGTATGGTATAAAAACAAATCTTTCTCACCACCTTATCCAATATAAGTATATGTCCTTTATAGAAGCTAGAATGTTTGGTGCTAGATAATGCCAGTGTGATATCCTGTATGGATATTGATGTCATCTGGGAAAATGGGGATAAGAAGATACTTTGAGATCTACCTCCCAAGTTATTTTTGAGTCAGCCCATTCTGCCACAAACCTCCTTGGTCAATTTAGCTGTACTTTTTGTAATCCTAGCATTTGATCAAAGAAGTAATGCAAAGCTTTTCAAAGTTAGTAAACAAACATAGGGTATGATCTGATGGTGGGAAAGAAGCATGTCCAGTCATACCAGAATGGGTTGCTTTTCAGAGAATGATCTCCCTTAAAGCAACCCTTGTGTCTGCCCCCCAAATTGTAGTAGCCCGACAATTTGGACAAAAAAGGTCCAGCTTAGACATTAACTGGGTTGGGCTGGAGTGCATTTCCTCATATATCATATGATCACCAGGAAATAGATTGCAACCAGATTCAGCTCCATATTTATTTATTTATCATATGATGATCTTCAGTTGTCTACATTAATATTGATACAGTATATACAGTGAGCACAAATTGACCATCTCAAGTTCCTAACTAGAGTTCCATGTCTCAGTTTGAAAGACATTGAAGAGCTTCATTTGTGGCACTATGCAAATCCTCCAATGTGTCTCTAAAAGTGTGTAAGGGACACTTAAATATAATGTGTTCTATTATTTGGTCTTCTCCACAGTCACACTGGGGAGAGGACTTCCATCCCCATGTGAACAGAGTGGCTCCACATCTACCTCACTCTTCCATAAAGAAACCAAAATATGATCTATCGCCTTGTATGATCACACTTTTAGAATACCATCACTGTGCATAAGCGCTCTTGTGAAAGTTTAAATTTATGATTTTTCAATCCTTGAGATTTGTGTTCCTTTGAGAGCAATGACTCACTATGAAATAAGCCTATGACTCTTATCATTGAATAAAACTTTCTCATCAGTTTTCGTATTGGGCTGCCTTATTATGTAAACTCTAGAATTTCTGAATAATATAAAGTGTAGCTACCAAAGCCATGGCCCCCAGAGCATACGTGTCAAGTATCCCATTTTTCCCAGGAAAACCCCTTTTACCCCTCTTCCCGCCCCCTCCTGTTTTATTAATTTCCCCGTAATATCCCTTATCATTATTATTATTTTAAAAAATCCTGACCGGAGCCCTCACAGGAGAAACTGCAGTATATTTTTCCTGCCACCAGAGGCCGCTGTGTGGCTTTTTGCTTGTGGAAGGGGAGAGAGAAGGTGGTGGGGGCCTTCTGTAGTTTCTCTTTCATTTCCCTGCCACATGGTCATGGAGGCTTCATTTTTGCTGCTGCTGGTTGGAGCCACCATGGGACGGGAATCTACTCTAGGTGAGCGATATTTCATATATGCAGGGGTAAATCAGCTCTTGGTCTGGGGTAGAGACTTCTCTCTCACTCTCATGGTTTATTGAGCTGTTTCTGCCCTGCCTCCTGGAGGATTTCCTTTCTGTTCTAGAGTTAACTTGGGAGGGGGGGATGTTGCTTGATCACTATATGAGAGAGAGAGAGAGAGAGAGAGAGCACCCCACCTTCTAACAAACCATCTGGAGGGAGATTACATGATACTAATATTTCTGTAGTATCATCGCCCTGAGGACGTCTGTCCGTCCAACCAGAGCGGACCGGAGGGGCTCTCTAATTGTTCCATCAGCCAGAGGGGCTCGCCTCTCTGGCACAAGGAGGAGAGCCTTCTCCGTGTCTGCACCGGCCCTCTGGAACCTCCTGCCAACAGAATTACGTCTTCGGACGGAGTTGCTGCCTTTCAGAAGGGATCTTAAAACCTGGCTGGCAGGTCAAGTGTGGGGTGCGGGTGGAAGGGTAACCACCATGGGGTGGTTGGTGTAGAGGAACTCTTCCCCATGGTGCCTTTTCGATCCTGCAGCCCTTGCTTTTTAGGGGGTGGGTAGTCTTAACTTTTTTACTGTTTTAACTGTTTTTAGGATTATTGTTGTATTTGTGAATATTGTCTGTAAACTCCTTGGGTTGCCCTGGGGTTACTTTTTATGTTGTTAGCCGCCCAGAGTCGGCCTTGTGTTGAGTGGGCGGGATATAAATTGAATAAATAAATAAATAAATAAAATAAATAAATAGATTAACTCCTCAGCTGCTGGGAGGCTTGGAAACTACAGAGGTTGCTTTTTACTTTACTAATTCCCTTCCTTAAGCTGGATCTGACATTCTCAGGTGTTGATGCTTCAATTGGTTGCAGTGAGGAACAAATAGATTGGTTAATTTGGGGGAATTAATCCCTTGCTCCTCCACCCTAATTGGGGTGGTGGGGGTGGTGTCCAGCCATATGCAGGGCTAGTTCATTAAAGCCAAGCTGCTTACAAGCAGTTGGTAACCCTAGGGGGCTGGTTTACTATTCTGCACTTTGCTTTCCAGGAAAAAATAATAATTAAAAATGAGTAAACAAGAAAGAAGACAAAACAAATGTCCCCCAAGAAGATGGGGAAAGGGTTCTTTGGCCCACACAACTTTGTATCCATTGCATCTACAAACCATCTAGCCATCTTATTTTTGGCCACTCCCTTCTCTTGTCCACCTTTCCCAGCATCAAGGCCTTCTCAAGTGAATCCTCTCTTCTCATTTGATGTCCAAAGTACTTTAGCGTCATCTTTACTATTTGACCTTTAATGAGCAGTCATGGTTGATTTCTTCTATGATCGACCTATTTGTAACGTCACATTTCAAAGGCATCTATTTTTCTACGCTCAGATTTCCTAATGGTCCAGCGTTCACACCCATAAATTACCACCAGGAATACCATTGCTTTGACTATGCAATTTTTTGTTTGCAAGGTGATGTCTCTACTTTTAACTATGTTCCCCAGGTTTCTCATAGCTTGTTTCCCAAGCATCAGTCGCCTTTTTATTTCATGGCTGCAATCACCATCTGCAGCGATCTTTGATCCTAAGAAAGTAAAATCTGCCAGTCATATACAACTCTAGGGTGCAGTGCTCATCTCCATTTACAGCCAAAGAGCCAGTGCTGTCTGTGTTTGCAGACATTTTCATGTCCATGTGGCAGGCATGACTAGAGCCCAGCAAGTCACATGACTATATTTGGCCACACCCACAGATTTGGCCACACCCACAGAGGGGTGTGGCCAAAATTTCCCTTATTTTCCAATCCAGAACTTGACAGGTATGCCCCAGAGACCAGATCCGTAGTGTACCTGCACAAAAAGACTTTTCCAGACTGACTGTCCTTCTTAAGAGAGAACAATCATGAGTTAAGTCCTGCTGTAAGAAGTTTTTATATTCTGCTCAGCTGATGTTTTAATGCCCAATTCCATTCATATCCAGGGGATGGAGCCATCATCCTGAATATTTCACCTGAAAGGAGGTAAATCTAAGTTCAGGATGGTGACCACCCTACCCAGTAAAGTTGGCGTTGCTCTTGTAAGTCAAATGCATTTCCCCCCAGCAAGAAATCATGCTAACATAACTGATTTGATCCTGAAAATGAACTTAGGATATGGGCTGCTGCCACATAGTTTAATAAGAGTTAATAGTTCCAGTGAGAACATACATTTAACTTTTGTTAGGCCCACTGAAGGGCTGCTTTGTATTTCTTGTAAATCAATTGATATGCTCTTGGTAATTGTAATATAAAGATACTTAAAGTTGAAGTAGCCTATAATTTTGTGGCTACTGCTTTTATGGCAGCAGTGACAATTTTTTCAACATTCTTCTTTTTCTTTCATGTCTAGAAGAAAAAGAATGTTGAAAACATGGTGACAATTTTTAACATAATGTAATGGATGTTTAAAACATTCCCTTCCTGAGATTTCTCCTTCTCAGTAAACAGTCAAAATATATTTTTCTTCCAAAAATATAAGGAGATAGACCTTTATTAATGAGGACCTTTATCCCTTGGAAGTCAAAAGAACACAAGCCATTAAGGCAACATAGGACCTTAATATTTCTGTAGTATCATGTAAAGTGAATGAACACATCCTTCATGGGATTTTTGAGGCCATGAACCCAAAATGATATGTTCTTGTCATATATTTAATCTGAGAGCTATGAACATTGGTCAAGGAGGAGGAGAGAGAAGCAGATCGATCCAGAAGATTAGCAAGCTATTTTCTCCATCATTTTTTTGGAAAACCTTTGAAACCTATGCTCTGCCTCTTCTGAACGTCACTCTCCTTCTCCTACATTAGGGGTTCCCAACCTTTTTCCACCAAGGGCCTGACCATGCCCCCGGACAGCTGAGCGGGCTGGACCACGCCCCCCAAATTGGGTGCTTTTATGGCTGTCATAAATGCAGCCACTTCCGTGTTTATGATAGTTGTGTGTGCATTTACTGCACGGGTACATTTTGCAGCTGACGTAAGGCACACCCGTGCATGCATAAACATATCCACTTCTGTTTCTGGGTGTGGCAGAGGCAGCGATGGGCCGGATGATTTGGTGTCATGGGCTGGGTCTGGCCCATGGGCCATAGGTTGGGAACCCCTGTCCTATAGTGTTGAAGATAGTTTATGCAAGTTGTTAAGTGAATTTTTGGTTGGTTTTAGTTGTTAAGAGAGGCGACCATTCAGAAAAAATCTGCTCTTTAAGCAAGTTAGTCTTTAAGCGAGGTGCTCTTTATGCAAGGTTTTTCTGTATTCTTTAGCTGGGAGGAAATATCCAGATGAAAGCATTGCTCTAAAATGGATTGTGATGAGAGGTTTTTGGGGAAATAAAAACACGTCCCCTTATCTTGGTAATGTTGGAAGAGGAGGAGACTAAGTGAAACATTCAGGGAAAGAATGAAAAGCGCTCACCAGGTCTTTGAAGATGGTGGAAGATTTGGCAGGGAGCTGGTTAATAGACAGTTCTTAGTTGCCTCACTGAGAATGGCAATGACACCTGACTGAGAAGTTAGAGAAAGAGTTGGCGGCTTATTAAAGCTCTGGGACCCCAGCTGAACCCCATGACTACATGCTAGGATTGCTGTGTGCCCCACGATAACTCGCAGCTGCTGATAAAGTCCACTGGTAATGGCTTTTTGCTAATGAGAAAAGTGCTACTGATTATGACAAATAGCCTCAGACCAACAGGCTAAGCTGCTACACAGGCTCCCAATTGTCAGTCTGGCTGATTTTTGCATTTCATTATTCCTTTCCTGATGTCCTAGCTCCTTATATTCTCAACATACTTCTGTAGCCGTGTGTCACAATTTTAATAACACTTCTTTATCTCAATTTTCCTTTCTCTCCATGGAAGCTAGAAAGAAATGGATGTTGAAGGAAAAATGTTTAACCTTGCTTGTATTGCACAGCAAAAGAAGCCCTTCTGCCATTGTTTAAGAATTTCAAACGCACAAACAACCACAGAGAGGCCATATAGCTCAAAAAGCTTTTTTTCCTGCTTCTTGTTTTTAATGCTTCAACACTTTTGAAATATCTTTTAAAGATACCACCCTACCACCCCCCACCTCCATCCCTTTAACAGAAGTAATGGATATAAAGTTGATACAGAATTAAAATGTTCTCTATGAGCCAGGAATGGTCCTGTTTCACTCTCACCTCACCTATGAATACATGCAGTTATATTTGGCATGCCTTCTTTTTAGCAATTCACCTGTCAACAAAATGAGGAAGAATCATATTTGAAAAAGAACTCACTTTTTTTTGAGAAGTGCCATCCCCTTTTAGTAACTGAAAACAATTATTTAAACAAGGCCTCATAACCCTTTAACACGATTAGCTGATTAAAATTAATTCACTTAGCTGTTCTTATTACTTATTAGGGTTCATGATTGTAATTGTTCTGAGATACACTGTTAAACGTATTGTAACAATATTACATTAATTGCCTTAACTACAGTGGAACCTCGTATATCGAATGCATCATACAATGAAAAAAATCGTCAAACGAAGAGAATTTTGGAACAAATGGTTGAATTGTACAATGAAAATCTCTATGGGAAAAATCGTACAACAAAAAATTTAGATTTTTCCCATAGGGATTTCCATTGTACGATTTTCCCCATAGAGATTTTCATTGTACGATGCATGCATCATGCAACAACAACAACAAATCATATAATGAAGTGCCTTGTGGAACCAATTATTTTCATTATATGAGGTTCTACTGTATCTCTATTTCTATTTATTAAATTATCAGTAAATAATAATGTTGATTACACATTGTTTAAAATGCTAGGACAGGATAGGTTGCAGATTAATATAAAATAAATAAACTGTGGAAAAATCCTCACATCTGCAGCATAGTGTAAGCACACAGGACTGCTCCTGTTTTTAATCTTGTGAATTCATGGAGGATACACATCCTCCTGCCCACTAATTTATAATTTAATAAATATGATACAGTTACTTTTGGGATATCTGTTTGTTTATCAGTTCAAAGAGTTTGAGAAGTGTCTCCAGAATTTCAGGAAATTTCATCTCACCATCAACATGAGTCTACATCAGGGGTGGGGAACCTGCAGCCTTGAGGGGAGCCTGGGCTTCTAGGAATTGAAGTCCAGGTACACCTGGAGGCCAAAGGTTGAGAAACCCTGGGCTAGAGGAAACAGGCTAGTCCTCCAGGTGTTCTGGAACTTCAATTCCCAGAAGCCCAAGCTCCCCTCAAGGCCACAGGTTCCCCACCCCTGGTCTAGACAAGTCCTTGCCAGGTTTCTCAACTTCACTGTAAAACTCTGTGTTAAACAGAAGGCCAATAGAAGGCTAAATGTGACAAGCATTTGCATGCTACCATATTCTACCCAGATCACACCACAAAATCCATAGTCTATAGAAAGGTTTTGCAATACAACCGCTTCTTCTCAAACCTTCAGGACAGAGACTCGGACTTCAGTGATTTACAAATGGCATTTCTAAAAACTGGCTTAGTGGTTAAAATGCTGAGCTTGGAGACTGGAAGGTCGGGGTTTGATACCCGAGGGCTGTACAATGGAGGAGCTTCACTTGGGCATCCCATGCTCTGGAATAGATGTTGAGCTTCAGGGGCTTCGTAAGCCACAGCTCTGTTTGGGATTGTGGGGTTGTGAGGGATGGAAGATTTTTATGATTTAATGTCGCTGTCAGGTTGATTGTTGTTCCCTGATATGCCATTGTATATTTACTGTAATTGTATTCACTGCTTTTTTGTATTTCTTGGTTTTTGTGTATATTATTGTGTATTTATTTATTTTGTATATTGATATTGATTGTACTGTTGCTGTTGCTGTTGTTTGCCACTTTGAGATGCCTTCGGGCTGAGGGAAGCGGGATATAAATTAAACAAAGTTATTATTATTATCCCCTGTAAAAATCCTTTCAACCCAGAGTAATCTCTGACACAAAAACACACACAATAACAAAAAGAAAAAAGAAAAGGAGAAGACAATGGTGGTAACATGAAACAATTTACTGCAAAACCAATCTGAACTATAAAGTGGGAGAATACTATTAGTGTCATTATTTGTATCAGAACATAACACAAATGCTAATACCCAGATATGATTCTGCTACAAGCCAGATGCCAATTCTGACCTCACATCTATTCTTGCACCCCTTTTATAGGACCTCATAATGTATCTTACAGCATCAGAGGTTAAAGAGATAAAGATCATCCATGCTTGAAAACCAGTCTTATTCGACACTAGGATACAGTGCTTTTCTCCGTTTGTAGACAAAGAGCTACATCTTTGTCTGTATCTGCAAATGCTTCTGTGGTCATGTGGTAGGCATGACTAGTGTATGGAACACTGTTTACCTTCCTACTGGAGTGGTACCTATTTATCTCCTAGCAATTTTTTGATTTCAAATTGCTAGATTGGTAGGAGCTGGGACAGAGAAGGGAGCTCAATCTGTCGTACAACACTCAGATCTTGAACTGCTGACCTGCCAGTTGTCAAGTTCAGTAGTTTAACCACTAAGCCACCACAGTGTCCCACAACATGTGGTACAGATTGCTATACTGTAATATGATCTCCCACCACTGGATGTTTATCAGGATGTAGCTGTGGCTGCTAATAATTCTGAAAACTCACTTCACCACCATATATACTCTCTATAACTCTGGAGACCCAAAACACCAATAATAATAATAATAATAATAATAATAATAATAATAATAATAATAATAATAATAATAATAATAATAATAATAATAATAATAATAATAATAATAATAATAATAATAATAATAATAATAATAATAACAACAACAACAACAACAACAACAACAACAACAACAACAGCAATAACAACAATAACAATAACAACAACAACAACAACAACAACAATAATAATAATAATAATAATAATAATAATAATAATAATAATAATAATAATAATAATAATAATAATAATAATAATAATAATAATAATAATAATAATAACAACAATAACAATAACAATAACAATAACAATAACAATAACAATAACAATAACAATAACAATAACAATAACAATAACAATAACAATAACAATAACAATAACAATAAAGTTTAATTTATATACCACTTTTTTCAGTCCAGCGGGCAACTCAAAGCAGTTTTACCTCCAATAGGTACACAATATACTCCAATACAGTACACAACTAATAAGGTATACAAAATAAAACAAGATACAGAGTTCAAAATACACAATAAAGTAGTATACAAAAAAACAAAATACACAGTAATATGCTTTACAAATTCAAATTACCACGAAGCATCAAACAAAGAAGCAAAGTCATTTCCTGGGCGGGAGGGGCCCGGAACAAGGTGGGCGAGAGCCTCCAAGTGGCCGCACCTGGCTCGGACCATCTCCTCCTCCTCTGGCGGTGGCAGGGAGCAGAGGCGAGCCCCTCCATGCATCTGAATTTTTGGGCTAGGTGTCCACAAAGTTTCATAGTCAATTCGGTTAGACACATAACAATTCATTTGTTTTACTGCAATGTTCTAGCACAGTGATGGTGAACCTTTTAGAAACTGAGTGCCCAAGGAGGAAGAGGCAGCACAAGCGTATGCACCACGTGTGCCCACGCACTCATGTGACATTGCCAGCGCACCTTCGGTGATGTCACATGGGCACATGCGCAAGCCCCTGGGGGCCTGCACACCTTCCCTGTGGGTGCATTGCTGTCACCTCCTCCACCTCCAAGGAGGAGTGGGTGGGGGTGTCTGGTCGCTTCAACTCACCTCGTCACCACCACCACCTCCTAGACAGGATTTCAGCCTCCCCTTTCACCTTCCCATTGGTGGAGGGAGAGGACTGGGTAAGGAAGTGGCACTGCCATTGGTGCCAGCAGTGCAGTGCTTGCCTGCAATGGTGTGTATGCCCACAGATAGGGTTTGTGTGCCACCTCTGGCATGCATGCCATAGGTTTGGGCACACTGTTCTAGCATTTCTACTCTGTTGAACCTTCTCAATGAACCTGGTTTTTCTCTGCTTGCAGCATTAATCAAAAGTAAATAACAAAGTAAACAAATAAATGTCTCTTCCGTTCTCACAAGCAACATTCTAGATGCTTTTAAGAAATTACATATGATAAACATAAATTCACTATTTCTATGTCACTAGAAATTAGTAGGTAAATTATATCTTCTATATCAGAGAGTAAACAAAACAACAAAAAGACAAAAAAGTTGTGGCACCTTAAAGACTAACTCCTATATCTAATTGTGAGCTTTTGTGGAGCAAGTCCACTTCATCAGACATGAAAAGTAAAATCTCATGGCATCAATCTATACACAGGTACAGAGGCCCACAATGGCTGGCCAGCATAATAGAAAAGTAACATTGTAGCTCTTTACAACTGACAAAAATGGAAAATCCCCAATTGTTATTCAAACCGTCTATGAAACTGCCCCAATCGATTTGCAAATAGGGTTGCCATACATCCCGGAAAACTGGGATTGTCCCAGATTCAAGATCAGAAAAATTGTCCCGGCCAGTTCAATAAAACTCATGTTAAAGTTCCAGATTTTAAAAACTTACTTATTGTGTATTATAACACACTATTAAAATAAATTTGAACTCTCACCATCAAACGAGCGATTTCCTGCCACATTGGAGTTGGAGTATATGTGGAGACAAATCTTAATGTCTTCGCCTCACACCACTGTCCGATAAGTATGACCAGTGTGTTTACTGGAACTGAGGACGTTAAGAGTTGACCATGACGCAAATTCTCAGAAGTACAACATATCATCTTACAGTAAGAATAAACTGTTGTAAATAAATTCATTTATGTATTGATATATTTAATGTGAAAGTGTTTTATAGCTCTCATTATATTATGTTTTTTGAAGGTTATTTTGTAGATAACCCGCCTATTTTTGTCAAGTATTCCTCTGTCCTGGTTTTGTGGGAGAGAATTATGGCAACTCTATTTGCAAATGGTTGCAAAACAAACTTTTCTTGCAAGCTGATACATCACATCCAAAGGATGGATGCAGCAAACATTGTGGCGTTATACATTTACCAATGAGTTAGCATCTATTAATAATGTTTTTTTTTTTTTGTGAACCAGGAAAAATTGCAGCATATAACAATGTTAGTTGTGGTGCATCAAATATAATAATGTCCCAGAAACCCTTGACTAATATTCAAATCCCTGAGATGGGTGTCCACAGTATGCATGTACTTAATCTCTGCTGTCTCTCTCTGGATTCTAGTCTTGTAATTCCTCTGCTCTAGAATGGCAATTTTTAAATCCTATGCTGAGTGTCCAGGTAGATTAAAGTGGTTTGAAATGTACATGCATATGTTGGAAATCCAATGGTGCTAATTAATCACTTGAGAAGGCCTTGAAGCTGGGGGCAGCAGAGGATGAGGTGGTTAGATGGCATTGTTGACACAATGGGTGTATAGCTGAGCAGGCTGTGGAGGATGGCGGAGGATAGGGGTGCCCGGCGCGCAGTGGTCCATGGGGTTGCAAAGGGTCGTAATCGACTATGCGACTGAACAACAACAACCTCTTTGGTTTAAACTCCTGGTGGAAGGAACAAATTTGGGGTGTGATGACTGAATTCACATTTACCCATGCACTAGTTAAATAGTCAGAAGGATGTTTGGAAGTAAGAAAAAATAGGAAGAAAAAGGGTGAGACTGCACGACAAACTATACTATTGTACTTTTTAGAAAAACCAATACAGTATAGTGAAATTGAATGCTTGAGAATTCTTCATGCACTGTTTTTCCTATGGAAAGCTCATTCTTTTGCAATTCCTTGTTATTCCTGTCACTTTTCTGAGCAGTGGCATATTCAGGCACAATGATACAAGGTTTACTTCAGTTTGGATAAGACAGCAGTACAATATTTATTTATAAATCTATAAACAGATTGTGACAGAAGCAAGCAGACCTCTATAGGAGGCAGCATAATCTCTCACCCTGCATGACAATTCCAAAGAGAGCAAGCTTCCGAATTTCTCATCAAGTGACTCCCAAGTCTTCCTTGCTACCTTCTAATTTCAAAATATCTTCTAGCAGTTTCTAGAATCTAGAGCAGTGATTCCCAATGTGGGTCCCACGCCCCACAGGGGACTTCAATTCCAAGAAGCCTAAGTCAGTACATTGGTGGATCAGTGCTTTGGGGAATTGACTTAGGCTACTGGGAATTGAAGTCCAAAAACCAAAGGATGGGAACACTGATCATCTAGAGGTTACAGCTGACTTATCATTACAGTTAAAAGTATTGGAGAGATACATGCAGGCAGATTTTTGTATGTAGAAAAATGACAATTTAAAGGAATCTAGAACCTAACCCTCAAAGACCAATTAGAAAAAAAGCAAGCTACGGTAAAATTAAATGTCGTAGAAAAAGCTGCTATTGTGACAGATGCTTTCAGCTTGCCTTTTTAGCTGGAAGATCGGCAAGTCGGCAGTTCAAGACCCGAGTACTACATGACGGAATGAGCGCCCATCTGTCACAGCTTCAGCCAACCTAGAAGTTCGAAAGCAAGAAATTGCAAGTAGATAAATAGGGACCACTTGGGTGGGAAAAGATCTTGGGGACATGAAAGGGGCCTCATTCGGGCGTGCCTGAGTAGAGTTCTTCCAGTAAAAATCCTTTCAACCCAGAAAGCATCTTTGTGTGCTTCTGACACAATTTTTAAAAAGAAAAAGAAACAAATTTCCCCTTCTAATAACTATGTAATAGCTGTTTCCTCACTTTGGGTTCAATCAGACAGTGAGAAAGGATCTTATCCAATTGTGCTAAAAGGGTTGCTTCTTAAGGAGCAAATACCCTTAAAGCAACCCTTCTGACCATCCAAGAATTCCTCCAGTGTTCGATCTGGGCCGCTAAGCGGGTTGCACAAGCTGGATCGGAACCACGAAATGGCTGTTGGGTCCCGGAGGAGACTGGTCAAGTAACGACACACGAGGCAAGATGGAGCGAAGACCAGTAGTTTAATGAAGACAAATCATCAGTATTTATCCTGTTCTGGCTGCATGCAAAAGTGTAGCAATCTATTGTGATGGCAGGCTTAACACACCATGTTTACACAAGTTAATTGGGGAAGTCTACACAGGAGAAGTTAATTAACCAACATAATTAACGGCAGCGGAAATACATTGTTCCATGTTATCTGGGGTAAACAAGGTGCTAGTATTGGCTCTAGGGCTTAAAGGAATCCGCAGACGCGAGATTACCTATTACGTGCCGAGTGAATTAGTCATTAGCTCTCCATTGTCCGAGCTGCCTGTCAGATCAGCTATTGATGAATTAAACTCTATCTAATATTCCGCTCCCCCAATTTCTGTCCCCTCAGGAACCCCTGGCAATGAGGTGATCACCCATTACCGGGGTTCTGTCAGGGACAGTTGACCAATTGTGTGCGCGGATCCCACACTCCCCCTTTATTTGTTTAATTGGACCTGACAGACGGCTCGAAGTAAGAGCGGCATCAACTGACGTGGAGTGAGGACATTCCGGGGTTCTCTCCATGGGGGACACCTTGACATCAGTGAGGGAATACATTGCATGAAACAACATACAGCTGTTCCCAGTATTATCATCTCCATGATCACCTTGAGTGTCATTTGTAGCCAATTCCATGGGAACCAGGACCATAACGAATCCCAACCACACCCACGTGGCATCTTTCTTGATATTTTTAACCCAAGGTATGGAGGTCTGTGAGTTGACTCTGTACCTTGCATGAGTTGTCCGTGAGGTTAAAGCAACACATGTCATGGACAGACTCGCAACCCAAATGATGTAACAGTAAGAGGTAATCGATAGCTGCTCGATTATCCAGTATGGCATGGCGAAGCTCCGTCTGCTCCTGATTAAGCAGCGCTATCACTGAGGAGGTGTGGTTAATGGCTTTTGCCAAAGCGCAAGCCAATTGACCAATTCTCCGAGCATTGCCTATGGCTAAGCCTGGCATGCCAAACAAGCTGACTGCTAATGAAACATACTCAGCTTTACTCAGAACTCTGATGTTGCTATCACATGAACTATCTAACTGGGTGGCACAAGCGTGCCATATGTGGGAAGGAACATTAATGCTTGGGGCAACCATGTCTTTAGTGGGGAGCAACAATGTCAAACGACTGATACAACAAAGGGAATCAGATACATTTGCAGGAATGTAGTTCCAAGTATACCGGTTACATGTAACAAAACCATCCTAAAGGCAAGGTAACGTGAGCAAATATTGAAGTAATAGTATCTGGGTTATTACAAGTCCAGGTGCTGTTGCCGGGGTTGAGGCAACAGCGCTGTGGCCCTTCGATTGTGGAACAGCCAGTAATGCGAGCACAAGTAGAGTTCGGGCTGACCGCCACTCGGGGTGTGTACAGAGTGGCCGCATCAGCCGGTAAGACTTACATGACTTGAGTTCCCCAGTGCGCGTATGTTGAAAAGGCAGTCTTGTAAAACGGACCAAATATCTGCTTCACCAACCAGTCACCGTTCCTGATGTGCGCATCTGGGGAGTGACACACCAGGATGAGACAAGTACTCAGAATAGAGGCAGAAGCGGTGGTCTGCCTCAGGCAAAAATCGGACTGATTGACGAGGTTCGCCAATCTTTCCCAAACGTTGTAATGCATCCGGGCAGAGAGATCCCCGCCTGGCATCAGGTTGTTGGCTTCCAGTGAAGCTGCTTGAACCCCTCCCCACACAAGCAAGGAAAGGATCAAGATGATGGTGGTCATCATGTAATTAGCAGTAATCAGGGGAAAGGTTGCAATCAAGATGTTCTCCGGCATCGGTTCCTTGTTCTCCCGCCAAACTGCGTCCACCTCCTCCTGACACAGGGACTTGGCCATCCCCCAGGTGATCTTCGGCGCTGTCATCTGCTGTCACCACCTCCTCCGCTTGGCTCTCCCCATCAGGGTTAATTCCTCCATCTCCAGTATTGGGTCCGGGAGCGCCTGGGTCCATCCCATTGGACTCGAAGTGAGGCTTGACACACTGGGCTGGAATCCAGATAACGCCTGTAGGAGACATAATTGCAGCATACCCTCTTTCCCATGTTATGAGTGGTGCCGGGCCCTTCCAAGAAGGATCCGGTGGCACTCGGTAACGCACCATCGGCCGTGGGAGAGCCTCCGTGTGACAGAAGTGCTTCTCCTGCGGAGTGTAATCTGAAAAAAACATTAAGGTGATTGTACGTAAACAATACCTTGTTCAGACAATGCTGTGCCTGACCCTGATTTTTGGGGAGGGTTAGCTCCCCCCTTTCTGTTTGTTTGTCAATGTAGGACTTGAGCGTCTGATTGACCCGTTCCACAATCGCTTGCCCTTGCGGATTGTATGGAATGCCAAAGGTGTGCTTAATGTCCCAGGTGGCCATAAAGGTGGCCAGCGGCCTGGAGCTATAAGCCAGACCGTTATCGGTTTTCATGTGCCGTGGTTTGCCCATGGCCACGAAGCAGGAAAGGAGATGTTGCTCCACATGGGAAGCCGTTTCTCCCTTCTGTGCTGTAGCCCAAACGAACTGTGAAAAAGTGTCAATGCAAATGTGCATGTACTGCCATCTGCCAAACTGCGGAACATGTGTGACATCCATCTGCCACACCTGTATGGCCTCTGTCCCTCGTGGGTTGACGGCCCCCCTACCGCCCCTGCACAATGTGGACAGGAATGGACTATGCCCTGGGCTTGGGAAAGTGGCAGGTTGAACTGCTGTGCAAGTGCTTTGGCATTTTGATGGAAAAATGCATGACTCTGAATTGGAGTAGTGAAAACACCTAAAACTGACCGTTGCTGAATTTCCTTTGCGGTCGCATCCACTCTGCTATTGCCCGCGGAAATCGGACCAGGTAGGTCCTGGTGACTTCGGATGTGGGCGATATAGAGCGCTTCTGTGCGGTTCCGTAAGTGAAATTGAGTTGTAGGAAAGAGACTTAACAAATTCTTGTCTATCGCGGGAGTGATGTACGCTCCCGGTAGACTGTGAAGCAAATTCCGAACATACTGGCTGTCAGTAATTGTGTTCAAGCGTTCTTTGGCAAAGGTGTGCAAGGTGAGGTTCACTGCTGCTAATTCTGCCCGCTGCGCAGATTTCTGCGGAAGAGTTAGAAGCGTGCACCAAGCCTGGCTCTCTTGCCAAGTAAGAACACCATATGTATGACCCCTATCAGTGAAAACTGGCCTAGCCCCCTGAAGTGGAACCAGGGACATTAACTCACACAAACTGACTCTCTGCATTTGAAGCGAGACGAGTCTGGGGTCTTTCGGCAAATGGTATGCCAAACATCCAGTGAATCCTTCCAATGCAATTGGAAGTGAGTCACCGAGCTGCATCAGTTGCTGGATTTGCTCTTTTGTGAATGGAACAACGATTTTTGCTAAATCGTGCCCTGAGATATCCCTTGCTCTCAGCCTTCCTCGCTAAATCACCGTGGAGACCAGTTCCTGTAGAAGATCGATGTTTCGGGAAGAGGTGTGTGGTAAATACACCCATTCCACGATACTCGCCCCCCGCTCGGAGTCTACCCCGAGAGCTCCGGTGAACATGGATCCTGTCCAGACTATGTACAGGTTTAGAACGGGAGCATATGGCCCCTGACTAATCCTGTCCACCCATCTCTGGCTGAGAACTTGGTAGACCTTTTCGTGAGTCAAGCGGCCTCTTGAGAAATGTGTATCCGGCCTGCCGGCTGCTTACCTAGCGTTAGCAGCAAGAAGAACGGCTTTAGAAGGTCCGTATCTAGCATAAAATACGGTCTAGCCCAATTAATATTTCCCAGAATCTGTTGCAATTCTACAAGGGTGACGGAATCCTTTAAGTTGATCGGTGGCAAAACTGGTGCTGCGAAAGAACGGAGAAGCCAATGGCCCAAGTATGAAAATGGCTCGGTTCTCTGAACTTTCTCTGGGGCAATGAGTAACCCTCCCCCCCCAGAGTGGTCTGGAGGTCTTTAAACATTTCGCTGCCGAGTTGCGGTGCTGCGACCAGGATGTCATCCATAAAATGACACACTAAGACTGTGGGGTGAAGGTTTCGGAACTTTTCCAGTGCATTGTGAACATAAATTTGACACAGGGTGTGCGAGTTGAGCATCCCTTGTGGCAAAAATTTCCACGCGTAACGTTGCGTGGGCTCTCTGTGGTTCACGGCTGGTACTGTAAAAGTGAACCTTTCCCGATCCCTAGCATCTAAGGGAATGGTATAAAAACAGTCTTTTAAGTCTACAACCAAGATCTCCCAACCCTCAGGGATCATGTTCGGATTCGGGATGCCGCATTGAAGCGGACCCATTGGCTGGATACATTTATTGATCTCTCTGAGATCATGAAGGAGTCGCCACTTCCCTGACTTTATCTTGATAACGAATATGGGTGAATTCCAAGGACTGGTGGACCGTTCTATATGTCCTGCGTCTAGCTGTTCTTTAACTAGTTGTTTCAGGGCGACTAATTTCTCCCCTACTACCGGCCATTGCTCTACCCAAACTGGCGTGTTGGTAAGCCATTTAAGCGGTAAAGCCATTACCCAAAAGTAAGAGTGGCATGGTACTGCTGTAGAATGTCTCGCCCCCAAAGGTTGACGTGCACGTCCAAAATGTGCGGCCTGATGACCACTGTGCCATCAGCCTCAGGGATCATGACTTCTACCCAGTCTTGGCTTCTAAATGCTTCCTGAACACCACCTACCCCCCACACATCGGAGACCGGCTTGAGAGCCCACTCACACGGCCACTGTCTCTGGCTGACCATGCTGACGTCAGTTCCGGTATCTAATAATCAGTCAAAAGGTCTTTTATTTAAAAAAATACCTTTATGACTGGCCACCGTCTCCACTCTATGTTGGTTTCCACTGCCGCTAAGACCTGGTATCCTTGCACTGGGTTTCCCGAATTCGGGCAGTTCCTGGCCCAGTGGAAGCCTTTATTGCATCGCGGACATGGGGTGGTCGGAGCCTTGGGACGACCCGTGTTCTGGCCGCTGCCCTTGGTGTATCGGCATTCTCTAGGGAAATGACCGATCTTGCCACAATTGTGACATGCTACTATGGTCCTGCCTTTGGGTTTTCTACCACCTTGCACCGCCGCTGCCAACAGACCCATTTTGTCGGAATCTGTACCAACGTCAGCACAATCCCTAATCATGTTGGTGAGAGTCAGATCAGGATGATTGCCCACTGATTGCAAAATCTTACAGCAGTCAAGGTTGGCGTTGTCTTTCGCCAGCTTCATCATGAGATCCTGGTGGGCTTGCTCATTGTCAATCTGTCTACTGACTGCTTCCTCCAGTCTATTGATAAAGTCCATGTAGGACTCCTGGGCACCCTGTTTGACTGCTGTATAATTCTTGGCTGCTTTGCCAGCTGCCGGGACCTTGAGATAAGCCCTGAAGGCTGTCTCAGCCGCGAAATGAAGGGTAGCGATTGGCAAGTTGATCTGCGCATCGACGGATTCGAATGGACCTGAACCATATAGCTGGTCAGGGATTACTGCTCCACCCATCCTGGCAGCCCTTGCCTGTGCTTCGAGACGATACTCGCTGTCCCATAGCAAATACTGGCTGGGGTTGAGCATCATTCGCATGATGGCTTTCCATTCATATGGAATGAGCATCATAGTTCCACACACTTGCTGAAGCGTGCCCCTGGTGAAGCGACTCTGAAGTCCTGTCTCTGTGATTGCCTTCCGTATAGCCATAAGCAGCTTGTATGGAACCGGTGAATGGGTCGTTTGCTGCTGACCTGTGAGGGCATCTACCTCTATGTGGACTGGGCATATCTGCCTAAGCTCAGCTAGTTCTTCTGCTGGCAACACCCCCTTACTGGTTTCTTCCTCAACCATGCGCTGGATGGAACTCTTGGTAGTCTGGGAACTTTTAACTGTCAGAGAAGCGCCAGAGCTTCTCATACTATGCATTCCTTCAGTGACGTCTGCAGCTGTCACTGAGGGAAAGCTCCCTACACTGCCCTGCTTGAGCTGAAATGACGGATAGAGAGCCGTTGGGGCTGATGGCTCTGACTGCGCTGGGGGTTCCTCGGCCTCTATCCAGACTGGGTGTACCTCTGCTAAGAGCTTCCTACACTTGCTCCATGTGCTGATTATGCTGGCTGGAGCTCTAGGCACTTGCTGAATGCAGGCTCCTATCCTATCCCAAAGTTGGAGGTTAAGCATGCCTGTTTCTGGATAAAGCAGACAATTTCCCCCCAAGTACACCAAAAGATCCGCTAACTGGGTGCTGTGAATGCGTGTATGGTTTATCCTGGCCAGGGCCTTGAACTCCATTAAGTGAGTTCTCTGGTTAGCAGTCGGACGTTGTCGCTGAGGACAAGTCTCCATATTACCTGCTGGTCCTTTGAAGTTTTCCTCCTCGGGACGAAGCAACGCATCTGAGTTTAGGTAACAGGTCTGGTGTGACGAACCTCTGGGAAGGACTCGGAGCGTGGGCTGCTGCCACAGGCCCTCAGTGGCCTCGGTGATGAAGTCAGGGTTTCACAGCCGACCCTGAGCGGAACGCATTTTCCGCTGAGCAAGATGCCTCAGAGCTTTGGAGCATGCTCTGCCTCTTTGGAATGCCTCACAGAGTAGCTGTCACTCAGATCGGATGGCTTTCTGACCAGAGCTGCCACGCTGTCCTCCGGGATGATTTGGACAGGGTTCTGGTGTAGAACTGGACCGAGAAGATCGCTTACTCACGAGTAAATCATGTCGGGGGTCACCATATGTTGGATCTGGGCCGCTAAGCGGATTGCGCAAGCTGGATCGGAACCACGAAGCGGCTGTTGGGTCCCGGAGGAGACTGGTCAAGTAACGACACACGAGGCAAGATGGAGTGAAGACCAGTAGTCTAATGAAGACAAATCATCAGTATTTATCCTGTTCTGGCTGCATGCAAAAGCGTAGCGATCTATTGTGATGGCAGGCTTAACACACCATGTTTACACAAGTTGATTGGGGAAGTCTACACAGGGGAAGTTAATTAACCAACTTAATTAACAGCAGGGGAAGTACATTGTTCCGTGTTATTCGGGGTAAACAAGTGGCTAGTATTGCCTCTAGGGCTTAAAGGAATCCGCAGACACGAGATTACCTATTACGTGCCTAGCGAGTTAGTCATTAGCTCTCCATTGTCCGAGCTGCCTGTCAGATCAGCTATTGATGAATTAAACCCTATCTAATATTCCACTCCCCCAATTTCTGTCCCCTCAGGAACTCCTGGCAATGAGGTGATCACCCATTACCGGGGTTCTGTCAGGGACAGTTGACCAATTGTGTGCGCGGATCCCACACTCCAGCCTGACTCAAAATAGAGTAGTCTTGCCACTGGTCCAAAAAGGTCCAGCTTGGGCTTAGAGAAGGAGCAGGCTAGTTTGTGATCTCCTATTTGTCATGTGATAGTTGGAAAACAGCCTACACTGGACCAGTATTCTAAACCCCAAATTATTTTTCCGTCTGATCACATCCTACGTCTCTTCTCCAGATTTCAATGGTGTTCCTTTAAACAAGTCAGAGCCATCAGAAAACACAGGCTATGTTTTAAGTTCCAGAATCACCCATTTTGGTTTCCTAGGAAAAATCATGGTACTGTAATTGCTTTGAGAATGCTATTGGTCTGTTTGTACTGTACATAGTATTTGTACAATTAAAAAGAATTAAACCTATTGGCTAGGCAAGGTACACATGATGAATGCTATTAAAAATGTGGTCTATTATCCCCACAAACATAGTATTTACCAATGTAGGGACTGTGGTTAAGAGGTTAAGACAATGAACTCGTTGACTAGAAGGTCGGAGTTCGATTCCCGAGTACTGCACAATGGAGTGAGCTCCCGTTGTCCCAACTCCTGCCAACCTAGCAGTTTGAAAGCAAGAAATTGCAGGTAGATAAATAGGGACCACTTTGATGGGAAGGTAAACAGCGTTCCGTGCACTCCATTGTTGAGGCATGCCTGCCATGTGTCCACGGAAACAGCTGCAGACGCAGACAGAGATGAGCACTGAACCCTTGTTATGTATGTTAACTGTGTTTTCTGACAAGAGCAGAATGTATCTTTTCTCAAGTATCTTTTCTTATGCAAATAAGTGGATCAAAAATGTGCACACTCTGTTAGCCAATGGGCTTCTTGTATTATTGTTACTGTTTATATGAGTGGAATGTATCTTTTCTCATGTATCTATTCTTATGCAAATAAGTGGATCAAAAATGTGCACACTCTGTTAGCCAATGGGCTTCTTGTATTATTGTTACTGTTTATAGTGTATATAAATCAGAGTTTTACCCCATCCAAACTGTGTTCAAACCCCACTATTAACGAGCTGAATTTCACTACTTCACTCGTCTGCTTCTTCATTCCCTGATCATGAAACTGGCGACGAGGATGGGATGGCGTCCCCACATGACAGCAACATCAGCCCATTTGACCCAGCGTGTCCAGAGAAATGGGCAACATATGAACGGTGATTCCGCCACGCAATGGCCTCGCAGAAGATCACAGACGAAGACCTGAAGTGCTCCTGTTTCCTCGCTCAGTGCAGTTCTGAGACGCTTGAGCTGGCAACCCACCTCATTCTCCCAAGGGACGTGGATGTGGTGCCGCTCGCAAAAAACATGTCTGCACTGAGGAAACACCTGCAGCCAGAGGTCTCGATCTTCCAGGCCAGGGTGGCCTTCCACAGAAGGGAGCAGCGACCTGGGGAGTCCATTGCAGACTACGCTGCCGCTCTGCACATTGCTGCACCCCTGTGCAAGTGGGACAACATCGAAGAAGCTGTCCTAGAAGAGGCGGTAGCGTCTGAGGCTGCATGGTCCGGCATCAAACTTTTCCAGCATCGCCACTCCACCACCAGTGCCACCAACTCAGCTGTGCAAGCTCAGCAAAATTCATCTTCATCCTCCTCAGCTTCGCTTGGTTCCACCTCTTCATCGGAGACCAGCGAGGCAGAGGGAGAAGTCCGAGCAGTCCGAAAAAGCACTGAGAGCACCGTGACGATTGGGAGAAGAAATTCCTTTGCAAGTGTGAAGGTTGCGGAGCCCGGCATGACCGCAGGAAGTGCCTCTTCTGCACCGCAGAATGCCACAATTGCGGGCAACGAGGGCACATTGCTAAAGTATGCCGACAGCGAAAGCAAAGAACTCCAGCACCTGAGTCCAAGAAGAGTCATCACCACAAAACGTCCACCGCCAAAGTGTCACCAGAGTCTGAGCCGTGCCAAGTGGGCATCGTCAGCGAGCATTTCGTCGCAGACATCCCCTTTAAGACGGAGGTGGATTCAGGTACTACCTTTTCCATGATCCCACAGTTTTTGGGAATTCCCACTGCCTCTCAGCCCAAGCTCAAATTTTTTAAAACTTCCCTCCGGGATGTGCAAGATTGCCAGATTCCGGTCCTGAGGGTGGGAAATTTCTTGGTCAAATTCAAAAACATTCGCACCTCCTTGCCATTGGTTGTAGTTAAGCAGGGCACTAACTGTCTTATTGGGACCCAATGGTTTAGGCCCCTGGGAATCCGGCTTTCTGGCATTCACGCAATAGACGCTGACCCAATCCGGGACGTTTCTGCTGGACATCCTGAGGTGTTCAAAAAGGGTTTAGGGTTATACAAAGGACCCCCTGTGGACTTTGAGCTTGACCCAACCATCCGGCCCATCCGGATGAAGCCACACCAGGTACCCTTTGCTTTAAAGGAGAAGATAGAAGCCGAGATGGACAAACTGGTGGGGCAGGGCATCCTAGTGCCAGTGGACTCCGCAGAGTGGGAGACACCAATAGTGACTGCTTTGAAAAGTAATGGGGAGGTCAGGATATGCGCTGACTACAAGTGTACTCTCAATAAAGCTATTTGCCCGAACGCATATCCTGTGCCGCCACCTTCTTGCCTCCTTGCATGAAGGAAATTGCTTTGCATAACTTGCCCTTGCCCAGGCTTACCAACAATTGACTGTGTCTCCTGCTGCTGCCATAGCCCAGACCATAGTAACACATAGGGGGGCATTTAAGGTAACTCGACTACAATTCGGGGTGAATGCGGCCCCCGGAATATTTCAATCTCTTGTAGAACGTATTTTAAAAGGTTTGCCCAGTGTCCTGCCATATTTTGACGATGTCCTGATCACCGCTAAGGACACCGTTGAACTGGCGGCCAGGCTCAATCAAGTCCTCTCACGTTTTGAGAGGGCCGGTCTACGTCTCAGAAGAGACAGATGTGTGTTTTTGGCACAGGAAGTGGAGTTCCTGGGGTACCGCATTACACCCCAAGCATCATGCCCTCTGACTCCAAGGTGGCGGCCGTGCGAAATGCACCCAGGCCAAAATGTAAAGCTGAATTGCAATCATTTCTAGGATTGTTAAACTTCTATCATGGTTTTCTCCATCGCAAAGCCTCAGTTGCCGAACCATTACATCGGCTTCTTAAGAAAGATACTGTTTGGCACTGGGGCCATTGCCAGGAGAAAGCGTTCCTAGAACTTAAAAAGCTGCTATCTTTGGATGCTGTATTAACTCATTTTGATCCTAACAAGGAAGTTGTACTTTTGTGCGATGCACCCCCTGTGGGGTTGGGAGCTGTGTTATACCATGTACTAAATGACGGGAGGGAAGCCCCCGTTGCATTCGATTTCCGTTCACTCTCAAAGCCTGAGAAAAATTACACTCAGACAGACAGGGAGGCATTGGCAATTGTGGCTGGCACTAAGAAATTCCACAATTACCTTTATGGAAGAACTTTTACCATCGTAACTGACCACAAGCCCCTCCTTGGAATCTTTGTGAACGGGAAGCCCACGCCTCAAATTCTGTCCCCAAGGATGTTGCGTTGGGCTATTTTCCTAAATGCATACGATTTTACTTTGGTGCACAGGCCCAGCAAGAACATCAGCCATGCTGATGCCCTGTCACGTTCTCCACTCCTAGGGGGTCAGGTAAGCCGATTGAGAGATCGAAAGCAACCACCAGGTCCTTATGATTGAGGCTTTCGACTCGTCCCCATTCGTCCCCTCAGATATAGCCAAGGCTACGACCAAGGATGTAACATTGACTAAAGTAATGTCTTGGGTACAAAAAGGCTGGCCTGTCTCACCTCTAGCCAAGGAATTCAGAACATTCCACCGCAAGCATTTGGAACTGTCAGTGGAACGAGGTTGCCTTCTATAGGGCCAGCGGGTGATCATTCCTGTCACTCTCAGGAAAAAAGTTTTACATTTACTTCACACAAGTCACCCGGGCATTGTCTGTTCCAAAGCCCTTGCCCGTAGCTACTTTTGGTGGCCTCAACTGGACCAAGACATAGAACAAATGGTCGGCACTTGTGCCAGTTGTCAATCCTCTCACCCAGAGCAATCCCACTTTCCCTCTCGGGAATGGGATTCTGCTCGGGGCCCGTGGTCCAGGTTGCACATAGATTTTGCAGGTCCATTTAGGGGTGCCCTATTTTTGTTGGTTGTGGATTCATTCTCTAAGTGGCTGGAAGTGATTAGGGTGCCTAATACCACTTCAGCCACCACGATAATGCACCTGAGAAGGCTGTTTGCAGCATTTAGACTTCCAGATGTGCTGGTGTCTGACAACGCATCCACGTTCACATCTGCAGAATTCCAATCCTTCATGGAAAGGAATGCAATTAGGCACATCACTGCTGCCCCATTCCACACATCCACCAATGGTCAGGTGGAGCGTCAGGTGTGCACAACTAAAGACGTGCTTCGGTGTATGGGTGAAGGGGATTTGGAGCTCCAGTTATGCCAGTTCCTTTTCACATATAGGCTCACCCCCTTGCCTCAGGGCTGTCCCCTGCTGAATTGCTCCAGCGAAGGAAACTGTCATCCTCATTGGACAGATTGGTTCCCTCTAGGGTAGAGGACAAAGGCACAAATATAGCAATCCAACACCAGAAGGGTTTCTCGTCCGGAAACCCTGTACATTGCCGCAGTTATGCAACTGGTGGCCCTACGTGGGTGCTTGGGTTTGTGATTGATCAAACTGGTCCTGTTTCTTACAGAATCGAAATAGCCACTGGTCTGATCTTGAGGAGGCACGTGGATCACTTGAGACCCAGAGTACTGGACCCACAAGACGAATACAGACACTCAACACTAGGGTTGGCCCCCACCCATTTAAAGCCAGGGGGCAGTCAGCAGCCAGCCAACATTGACCCAGAAGTGTATTCTAGGAACTGATTTCAAGGGGAATTTGTGGAATGCTCCCCTATTCCAGCCAGGTGTACCCCTACACTGTCCCAGCCTAGCACTCTGGATTCCTTTATTGATGATGACCAATTTTGTTTGGAGTCGCCCTCCACTCTTAGTACACACAGGAGGGACACTGAGTTGTCTTATTCATCCACAGAATTAGATTTTGGTTTTGAGCGATCCCCTGCTCCTCCAGCTGACAAACGGGTCTTAAATTTGGGTTTACAATTCTCCCCCTCTAGTCAATCCCTCACTCCAGTCGGGTCACCCATCCTACAAGCCCCTGAGCCAGCTCAGCCAAGCGTCCGACCCAGAAGGGAAACTAGACCACCATCCTGGTTAATGGATTTTGTTTTTACCTGGGGGGGAAGAATGTTATGTATGTTAACTATGTTTTCTGACAAGAGCAGAATGTATCTTTTCTCATGTATCTATTCTTATGCAAATAAGTGGATCGAAAAATGTGCACACTCTGTTAGCCAATGGGCTTGTTGTATTATTGTTACTGTTACTGTTTATAGTGTATATAAGTCAGAGTTTTGCCCCATCCAAACTGTTCAAACCCCACTATTAAAGAGCTGAATTTCACTACTTCACTCATCTGCTTCTTCATTCCCTGAACATGAAAACCCTAGAGTTGGATACGATTGGCTTTCGAGCAAGGGTGATCTTTACCTTTACCCTTTAGTATTGTGAGCCATCTTTCAGTCTCCCTTTGGGTGACTGTGTATTTACTGTGTATATTGTGTATATTGTTTATTTACCATGTGAGCCACCATGAGTAAGGTTCCTTGATTGGGCGGCATACAAGTGTGAAAATTAAATTAAATTAAAGTGCGAAAATTAAATTAAATTAAACAAACCAGTAGGGAGCCCTGCCTGGTGCCCTTGTTCTGCTGGGATGTTTTGTTCTGGCAACCATTTGAATGGCTTGCATTTCCTAAACATATCTGGAACTTTACTATTTTAAAAACTGGGAAAGTATTTGTGACAACTGCTGCTGTTTTGCTACTGTATTTTATTATTATCTCTTTTGTAGTTGTTTGGGTTTTATGGTTATTGGCCCTGTCGTTAAAGGCACTGAATATAAATAAATAAATAAATATGGAATTTAAAAAAAAACGTTGCACATTAATTATTTTAAGCCAGCAAGAAAATCATAAAACCATAACAACAACAATGGATGTCTCAAAGCACTACATCTCAGAAGTACTCTCCTTTGCTATAAGCCTGGCTAGAATAATAAACATCTTAAATCTGAAATATCTCCATTTATTCTGTTAATTTAATCTCTATTGCTGCGGAGTCAATTTTACTGGTGTTCCCATTTTTTACTGTTCACATTGTACTTAGATTCAGCAAGATTGTGGAATGCATGATCAAAGAAGCAAAAAGATTTTGAACATTTTGAAGTAGCATGGGGCAACGCGTTGAAATAGCATGGACTTGAGCTACTATTAACATTTCATATTAAAACTGCACATATACCTATTATATTTTGAGAAGAAATGACAAGAATGTTTTCTTCTCACACTATGCAATTGTGAATTCACATTGTATTGCCAAAGAGCTTCTTGGAAACCAGGGCTAACCATAAGACTGCTTGATGTCTAAGTCATATAGTTGTGAGGACATGTTTTAAAATATATATTTGCATATTTAGCTCAGTGGATATTTATACCATTATTTAAGGGATCACAGAAGAGGCCAGCATTTATTAAGAGGAGAAAGAAGAGGTAAACTGATAATAGGATTTTTTCATGTGGAGCGATCATCTTATCTAATATGTCTGAAAATGTAATCCATTACTGCTAATTACCATGCTGGTTTTGAAGAAGAGAATCTCACTTCCTACAGGTCTAGGCAGGGACCACATTTCTCTTTTCCCCCTCTCTTCATTGTTCTTCTCCTCAGCCCCATTTTCAACCCACCATTTTTTTCCTGTCCAAGAAAAATGCAGGCCTTCGGACATTAGTGGAGAAGGGCCCGGGGGTCTCCCTATCGGCCTGAAGCAGAAGCTAAACAATATTAGCCAATCATTTTTGATAGATGAAGCATGGAAATTAGTTCCAGAGTTTAACTGATAACTGAAACCACAGAGTTACATTCCATTATGGCAGCCTTAATTGATGAGCTCATTAAGCCCATTATTAGAGAAATTGATTTCAAATAGGCACTTAAAACTGGCTGGCAAAAGAAAAAAAAACGTGAGGAGATACCACACAATTTGCAGAAAGTAACTAAAATACATAATGAAGCAAGTAATTTTATAGGTTTTTTTAAATGAAAGCCTCAAGAGCATATTAGTTGCTTTGTGGATTTTAAACACCATTTTATGTACTAATAAAGCTTTTGTAGATTGTGCCCATTAGAGAGTTCTGAATGCCTCCAATCTTTAATGTAGCACTTCTACTAATTAATTAATTAACCCCTAGCTGAAGCAATCAATTAGTCATGCAGAATCAGCACTGTAAAGCACTGTATCACATAGGAGAGAATGGGTAGGAATATGACTTCTGCTTTACATTTAGTAGTTTTTCTTTCTATTGTTTTTAAATTCAAGAGAAACAAATGAAATTAAAGTGTTCAGAAGCATCTGTAAAAGTGAACTGAACACTGAGTTCATTTTGAGTTGTCTGCATTGCATTATTTAAAATGGAAACAATTAATTGTTCATAAATATTTACATTTTGGATATGCAACAAGCTTTACAATTCTTGGATCATTTATTCTCAGATTAAGAGGTCTTCAAAGAAAGTGCAGGAACCTCCTGACCCAAGCAGCTAAACAAGGTTAACAGGTGAGGCAAAGGCCATTATTAAGGCTTGTGTTCCACATTACCCTAGGAGGTGGTGAGTGCTCGGTGGCTGACAGCATTCAATAGAGAATTGGACAACCATCTGTCAGATCTCCTTTGACTTGGATTCCTGTACAGAGCAGGGGGTTGGACTTAATGGCCTTGTTAGGTCTGTTCCAAGTCAGTGTTTCTATGTTTTGATTATTCTTTTTGAGATCCATCCAGTTGCTTCTAGATGAGGTCCCCCCCCCGCCCAATTGGAAAGGGCAACATGGAAAAAATGATGTTGCAGATGGATGAAAATATGCACTAGTGGGAAGAGAACTACCTGAGAAAGCCATTAGTATGTCAGGAATTCTTCCCCCTCTTGCTAGTATATGACATCCATTCTGAGCTCTTCCTTCCTTCCTTCACACCCCACCTTTCTCCTACAAAAAACCCAAAGTGGCTTACATCATTAAAAAAGAAGACAACATAAAAGCTAAAAATAATTATTACAATATTGAAAGAGAAATAAACAAATGAGGGTTTTTAAAATTGCATAAAAACAATACAAGGCACAGTTAACAAAACAAAGATCAAACTCTCAATACTGCTGGCCAGGTTGAATAAATCCAGTTAAGCTAGACCAGTGGTGGCAAACCTTTTTGGAGCTGAGTGCCCAAAAAGGGAGGGAGATGGGGGTAGCCATCATGCGTACCAGTGACATCACATGGGTGTGTGCTCAGCCACATTACATCACTGCATGCACATGCGCACCACCAATTTACATTCACCCCCAGAAGCCAACAAAACTTTCCCAACAAAACATGAGTGGGGAGAAGTAGGAGGTGTGTCCATAGCACACAAGGCAACCTTTGCCAGTTTATTTGCTGACCGATCGCTTCGCATGGGTTGCGAGCGTGCCTCCTGTTTCCCTGCCGAACTTTCCCAACAAAACAAAAGAGCAAGGGAAAGGAGAAGGTGCACTTGCAGCCTGCATGAAGCAATTGGTGAGTGAATGGACACGACTCCTGCTTCCCTCCAACTTTCCTAGGCAAAGCAAACGAATGGGGTGGAGGGAGTGGTAGAGGTGACTGTTGCTGGCGTGACATAGGACTATCCTGTCTGGCCACCCATTGAAAAGCAGAGCGTGCAAAAAGAAAAAATTGGACAAAGCAGGGGCCAAAAGGCTGAAATCCTTATTTGGAGTTGACACGAAGTTAGGCAGAGACAACCTCACACACCATTGTCCCAGTAATAGAAGTGCGTACAGGATGGAGATGTCTGGGGATGTCTGGCCACGCCTCCTGGAAGGGATTTCAGTCTCCCCATCTCATTGGCCATTGAAAGAGAGTGTGGGGTGATTTGAGAAGTGGTGCAGCCATTGGCAGCGTTGGGTGGGGTGGGATGTGGTGGGGCTTACCCTGGCATCGGTGCATGCCACCTGAATTGGCTCTGCATGCCATCTTGGGCAACAGGGCCGCATTCAGAAATTTCCAGGCCCCATACTGAGCAATCCTATTGGCTCCCCACACACACGTACACAGAGTTATGGCCGCTGGCGGCAGGGCCCCTGTCAGCTCCGGGCCCTATACGACAGTACTGGTAGTACTGCCCTGATGGCGGCCCTGTTGGGCACACATAGCATAGGTTCACAATCATGGCACACTCAGAAAAAACTCAATAGAATTTAATATCAAATCCATAATTGATTCAATTCAATTCAATTTTAATTTATACCCCACCTTTCTTGGCCAAGGCCGACTCAAGGTGGCAACAACACATCAATGCAATACAATATACCAACATCAGTATAAAGATACAATAATTCAAAATACAACAGATCCAGACACAGTTACAAAAAATTAATCACAATTCACATTATACAATACAATATATAAAAATAGCACAGAAAAGCATAAGTACAATATAATATGACAAAATCCAATCACCCCCTCACTGACTTCCCCGCAGCCAATGACCGACCGGGAAAGGAGCTCTAGCGGGGCAGCGAAGGCAGTGTTGGGCATCAGCCGGTCCACCCTGGCCCATGCAGACTGGTAGTAGAGTTGGCTGGCTATGTCCCCTCCCAACCCCACTCCGCCCACCTCTTCCCGGGAGAGCGGCGACTGCATCAGCTCTTCCTTCTCCTCCTCCAGCGGCTGCTGCTGCCTCCTTAAGAGGCTGTGGGTGCCGCTCGGGTGGTGACAGAGGCAGCAGCATGTGCGGATGGGGGAAGGGGAGGGGAAGCTCACGCCACTCCGCCCAGAGAAGCTCGTCACCCCACCCCCGACGCTGCTCCTTCTAGCAGCAGAAGAAGGAGCAGCACTGCAGCAACACAACTTTTGTGATGCCCAGACCTAGTTCTCTTCCTGCATGATGTCAGTCTGGGTATTGTGAGAGTTGCCCTGCTTGCGCCGCACTGCCTGGACATCCCGCTGCCAGGGAAGGGAAGAGCTTGTGCCACGTTGCTTGGACCACCAGCCTGTATGCCGCTGCCGCTTCTTCCAGCAACATGTGGGCTGGTCAAGGCAGCGCAGTGCAAGCTCTTCACCAAGTTCCCCGGCAGTAGGATGCCCAGGCAGCACAACTCTCGCAATGCCCAGACAGGAGGTCCAGGCATTGCAAGAGTTGTGCTGTTGCTAGAAGGAGCAATGGTGGGGGCGGGTGAGCTGCTGCAGGAGGCACGGCATGAGCTCTCCTCCCCTTCCCCCATCCACACACGCCACCGCCTCCATCACCGCATGAGCGGCACCAGCAGCCTCTTAAGGAGGCACCAGCAGCAGGACAAGGAGGAGGAAGAGCCACTCTCCCGGGAGGAGGTGGATGGGGTAGGGTGGGGATGCAGCGGCAGTGGCAGCCGCTGGAGGAGGATGAAGAAGAGATGATCACGATGACAACATGGCCGTGAGACTCCGCCTCTGTGTGTGTGTGTTGGGGGTGTGTGAATGAGTGGGGGGGAGGGGGACAGGGTCTGGACCAGGGATTTCTAGGCATGACTAGACACCTGAGCACCCATCGTCTGCCCCGGCTCCTGCCAAGTTCCAACCTAGCAGTTTGAAAGCAAGAAATTGCAAGTTGATAAAGAGGGACAACTTTGGTGGGAAGGTAAACAGCGTTCTGTGCATCTCCGGTGTCTAGTCATGCCTGCCACGTATCCATGGAAATGTCTGCAGATGCAGACAGCGCTGCCTCTTTGGCTATAAACAGAGATAAGCACTGAATTTAATTTAATTTTTAAACCCTAGAATCAGATACAACTGGCTTTTGAGTAAGGACAACCTTTACCTTTACCTTACCCAACATGCTTGGTAATCATTTTAGTGACTTTGGAAGGATGGAAGGCTAAGTCAACCTAGAGTCCTGGTCAGGATTGAACTCACAACCTTTGGATTGAAGCAGTAAATGGTTCCCTTGCTCGAAAGCCAGTCGTATCCCACGCTAGGGTTCAGGTTGCTCATCTCTGTTTTGAAGCCAAAGAGCCAGCGCTGTCTGCTTCTGCAGATGTTTCTGTGGTCATGTGGCAGGCATGACTAGACACCGGAATGCACGGAATGCTATTACCTTCCCACCAAAGTGGTCCCTATTTATCTACTTGCAATTTCTTGCTTTCGAACTGCTAGGTTGGCAGGAGCTGGGACAAAGACAGGAGCTTGCTCCATCCTGCAGTATTTGTGTATTGAACTGCTGACCTGCCACCTTCCAGTCAGAGCCTTAGCCACTTGAGCCACTGCAGCTCAGTGGTTAAGAAGCTTGCCTTGTTAGCTGGAAGGCTGACATGATGGTTTGAGCTCTCGTCTCTGTCCCAGCTCCTGGCAACTGCAAGTAGATAAATAGGGACCACTTCAGTGGGAAAGGTAACAACATTCTGGTGTCTAGTCATGCCTGCCACATGTCTACAGAAACATCTACAAACAGACAGTGCTGACTCTTTGGCTATAAACAGATAAGCACTGAACCCTAGAGTCAGATACGACTGGAAGCTTTGGATCTAACAATAGGTAAAGGTAAAGGTTGCCATTGCTCAAAAGCCAGTCATATCCCACTATAGGGTGCAGTGCTCATCTCCATTTACAGCCAAAGAGCCAGTGCTGTCTGTGTTTGCAGATGTTTTCATGGCCAATGTGGCAGGCATTACTAGATTGGCCACCCAGTCACATGCCCACAGATTAGGCCATGCCCACCAATTAAGCCACACCCACCAATTAGGCCATGCCCACTGATTAGGCCACACCCACCAATTAGGTCACGCCCACGGAGTGGTAGTAAATTTTTTTGGTGCCCATCACTGGGCAAAGGTGGCAGTTTTCAAGTCCGCAGCGGTGCCGGTCACCATCTTCAGCGAAGCCCTGGGAAAGGCAGTCCGTGCCTGCTCCAGCGTCCTTTTAAACTCCCCGCCTGGACAGGGGAAGGGGAGGGGCGCTGGGAGCAGGAGCCTCTTGACTTAGGCTTTTAAAAAGATGGCAGATGGAATCCCCCAAAACTCTAAAACATTGCACACAGCAGATTGCCAAAATGGCACTGAAGTGCACCCATTGTAAAATATTAGAGAGCAATGTGTCTAGACTCCAAGTCAAGTGAGAGAAGATAAGGGGAAGAGATCATTGCAAGACTGCACTGGACACTTATATTATTCAACTGTCTTACATTAAAAGAACAGTTTAGCTGACATCAGAAGCATCTCAGAGAGTCTAAGCCAGGGGTGGCCAAACTACAACCTATGGCACCATTTCATGTGTCCCACCACCATCCTCACCACTTCCGGAAGCAGACACATTTACAACAGCTGTAAAATGCACCTGTGCATGCGTAAACGTGCCTATACCTGCCATAAATGCTGCCATAAATGCATTTATGATAGCCATGGACACGTTTTGCAGCAGCACTTATGGCAGGAGGAACCACGTAATCAGTGCACTCAACTGTCCGGGGTGTGTGGCCCAGCCCACAGTGTGAAACATTTGGGAACACCTGGTCTAAGCCTTAATAAGTAAAATGAGCATTCGTTATAGTCAGTGTTTTGCTAATTCTAGTAATGATGGTTAGGCAGTAAAGCTAAGCAGTAAAACTGTTGATTTTTCATTTACACCAATGTCTTTGTTATTTTTTTCGGCATAATGCCAAATGGAGAAAATATTTTGCTCACAGTTCTAGGCATTCAGAATGTTTAATGACCGTTCTCTTGATTTTTCTCAAATATTATTTTGACTCTGAAATGCTAAACAATTCTAAAATGTTATGGTATAATTTAGCCTAAATAACTGTTGCTGTTTTCTGCATTCATTGTTTTAATAGTCAATTCAATTTAAAATGGACCATTAAAATTACTCATTTGTACAATAGCATCCTATAACTATTTTCTTTATTTTGCAGTTCTGAAAACTCCTACCAAACTATTGCCATTTAAAACCTACTTAAAGGCCAATTTAGACAACATTTGCACTTCTGTAAATAGTCTTGCTGTTATGCTAATAAGAAATGATAAAAATTGTTGTTGTTTTTTTAAGGATGATTCTCAGTGATAAGTTGTACTTTTCCAAAAGAATTGCACTATTTTTAAAATTACAGTATTAATTAGCACAAATCAGATACAAAAACTGTGCTGATGAATTAGGTTTGCTTATTCCATATACAATAGAACCTCAGATAATGAAGGGTCCAGAGAGCAAAAAACTTGCATAACGAAAGGAAATAAAAAGCGAATGGTGCCCTTGGATAATGAAATGTGGATAATAGGAGTGACCGTTGCTCCATGGCAGGAGGACATTTTCCACCTTCGTCCCTGCCACAGAGGCCCCTTAGCTCCTCCCCTCAGCCGGTTGGAGGGTAGTGGGACTGACCGTTGCTCCATGGCAGGAGGACATTTTCCACCTTCGTCCCTGCCACAGAGCCCCCTTAGCTCCTCCCCTCTGCTGGTTGCAGGGGAGTGGAAGCGGCTGTTACCCATGACATGGGCCTTAAGTTTTATGTAATTTGCCATCTTTTTTTTTAATTGAATTTTTCAAAGACATACAAAAAATAAAAGAAAACAATAACTAACAATACAATACATAAACAAATCCATAGTATCATCTTAACAAACATTACTGAATGTTAGCACATAACAATATCTAGACTCATTAATTACTATATAACCACAAAATAGTAAGAAAAAAACCATTGTTTCAAAATCCAAAATAATAAGAACTTTCTGTGCTACCATTAATCTTTAGATAAATTATAAACACCCTGTGAATATATACAATGCCCGGAGAGTTTATTTGCTACTCAACTCCAAAAACTTCTTTGAGATGGTACTGGTCCTGAACTATCATTTGCCGTACAAGAATGGTCCACAAATGGTTTCCATATATTCCAAAATCTATTCTCTTTTAAGTTATCCCTTTTCACTTTAATCTCCCATGTCAGTTTATCATTCAGTGCTAAATTCCACATTTCTTTATACCACTCTCCAATCTGTATTTCTATGTCATTTTTCCAGTTTCTAGCTATACATTGTCTACCCGTTGTCAATACAATTTCCAATAATTCCTTTTCATCTTTGTTTAAACCCAAACCTTCCACATTCGTTAAAAGAATGATACTTGACACCAGCTTAACACTTCTACCCATTATTTCACCAAACTCAGCTTCTATTCTCCCCCAGAAATCCCTTATTTTTTTACAACTCCACCACATATGTTCGTATGTTCCATCAAATTCTCTACATCTCCAACATAACTTATCTCTTTTATTATCCATCTGGTAAAGTCTTAATGGCGTCAAGTACCATTGCCACAACATTTTAAAATTATGTTCTTTAATTCTCACAGACATTGTTCTCATAATCCTCTTTTTCCATTTGTTTTTCCACTCCATCTCCCCAATTGTTATATTCAAACTTTGTTCCCACTTCCGTCTCAAATCCTCATGTGGATCTACCCCTCTATTCAATATGTTGTAAAGCTTACTCACAAGACCTTTTATACTATTTTCCCCTTTTCCAATTATCCATACCAACTCCTCAAATTCTGTATGCATTCTATCTAGCCCTACTTCTTTTCCATATTTTTTGTTCCAATTTTCCACCTTCAACCTCTGAAACCAATTCAAATTTAATATCTCAAATATTTTTCCCCGCTCAACAAGAGACTCACATATTTTTAACCAATCCTTCAATAAAAGCATCCCATTTTATCCAATATTTCCATTTTTTCCTTATCTAACTTTATTGGGACATCATATCAGTCAGTTCTAAAACTGGAGAGAGATTTGGGACCATATCCTTTTTTACCTTCTTCCACACCTCCACGAGACCTCTCATCATAGTGGTCTTCTCAGCTTATCCTTTATTCCTAAAAAGATCAAATTTCCAATATTTCTATATTCTTTCATCTCCAATTGCTCCCAAATTGTTTTTCTCTTGCCAAAATCTTCACAACATTCTTAACTTGAAAAGCCCGGTAATATGCTAGCAAGTTTGGCAATCCCAAACCCCCTTATTTTGAGACAAATACCATAACTTCTTACCATCTTTGTCTGTAAACCGCTTTGGATCACCAATAGGTGAGGAAAGCGGTATAAAAATATACTAAATAAAATAAAATAAATAAAATAAAATTTTCATAGCAGTTTCCCCCATTTTCAATGCATTCCAATGGGAAATTGCATTTCACATAACACATTTTTGCTAAAACCACATTGTGTATCAATGCGTTCCTGTGGGAAATTCGCATAACGAAAAATTTCACTATATGAAAAACTTTGTGGAATGAATTGATTTTGTTATCTGAGGTTCTACTGTATATGGAAGGAGAGAAATGAATGAAATGGGATGTACAAGTTATCTCGTATTTTTAGTTAACTCCCGCTTTCCTCCCACTTTTTCTTTAATGTACCAACTTGTACGTATGTTCTTCCACAGTTTTTCATCAAACATTTGTGCATGGCATTTTAAATGGTTGGTACTGTTAACAAAACATTATTAACCTATGGAAAACTGGGATCCTGACTCAAGTGATGAATGTTTATCGACAGAAGAATTCTGCAGATCACTTACTTACCATATATAGGAACCTGACAAATTGGAAATGGAAGGGCTCAGGCTACAACATTCTCCATTATCTCTGGTAAATGTATCCATTTTAGGTAATTGACTGAATATTACTCTGTACAACATTATGCATCATTCTTTTATGAGGTTCATTAATGAAGGAGCTTTGCACCTGCAATTTCTATTTATGACACAGTTCACTTTGCAGAGGATGAGATGGCTAGATGGCATTGTTGATGCAGTGGGCGTAGATCTGGGCAGGCTATGGAGGATACCAGATGACAGAGGAGCCTGGTGTACAGTGGTCCATGGACTTGACTGAGCAACTGAACAACAAAAAACCTTCAATGGCTGAAATTTTGTGGCTTAGTGTAGTAAGTTGCAACTAGAGTAGGCTCATGAAATTAATGGAATTTGCAGAAGAGTTTATTCACCAAATGCCCACTGATTTGATGGGCCTACTTGAATTGTTACTTACTACTCTATACAACAGGATTTCAGCCAATCTATAGTTGACAAATATTTAATAAACTGATTTCTTTAGGTTATTTTTCATAGTTACTCATTTCAAACAGTATGTATATTCATGTATATTCATTTCAAATAAATATGTTCAATATACAATGAGTGTCTACCTTTGTGTTCTTATTTCTTATGTTTATGTATAAACTAGAGCCAGGAACAAATGTTAGATAGAAACTGCATATATAGCTGTAAGCAGGTTAATGAAGCAGAGAGGTGGTTGAGGCAACCTGTGCATTGTGGTTATGACCTAAAGATCCAGCATCCAAAAAAGACTGCAATTAGACTGGAGTTAGACTGGAGGCCAGCACAGGGTAAGCATAGCTGTCCAGTTTCCTGTTTTGGCCAGGAAATTTCCCTTATTTGACAGAAATTTCCCAAAACTTGACAGGTATGATATATTCTGCATATTTGCAAAGTCTTCAAGAAATGCTTTACAATTTACAGAGTGGAAACATAGGTGCCTTACTTGGTTTAAAATGATTAGTTGATTATCACACTTGGTTGTGTGCCAGAGAACAAAGGTGTGTCATCTCTACTACCCCATATAGCCACCATAACTGAGGAAGAAAACGAAAAGTGTTTGGAGGGGCACCCTTGTTCTGTCAGGAGAAAAGACAAACTATCCTCCAGCCTTTATAGCTGCCCCAGTACTCAAGTTTTTTCAGTCATCAGTCCCTGGAAAAAGGAAAAAGAAGAACAATTTATTCAGTTTATTCAGGGTAGAATTCCATGAACTGTGACAGTGAACTGTGGAACTTACTGGAGCACTTGATGAATTAGGACAGTATTACAACATCAACCATTTGAAGCCTAATCCAACAAGACTCAAGTGTGTGTTTTCCACCTTTTAAACCGAGAGGCAAGGGCTGAGTTGGATGTCACGTGGCAAGGGAATCGACTACAACATTGTTCAGCACCAAAATGCCTGGGCGTGAAGCTTGGCAGGACACTTTTTAAAGAAGCACTGCCTTAATACCAAAGCCAAAGTGAAAAACAACATCATCAGAAAACTAACAAACTATACATGAAGCATACATCAGCGTGGTCCTGAGTGTTTCATGTTTCAATACCAACCACTACACCTATTCTCAAATGGGGAGAAAATGCAAAATATGCTAGAAAAAGACAGCAAAATCTAATTGTGGATATAATTAAGGCAACACTGTATTTTAGGGGCAAGGATCACTTCTACCCCTACCCATTTGTTATCTGTTTTAAGGGAACGATAAAACATATAATGTGAATCAAAAGCATCATTTCACAATTCATAAATGCTACCTAGATCCTTGATTACCACACCTTTGGGGAAAGTATCTACCTGCAGATCAGTGGCATTTCCAAAGGCATACACATAACAGCATATGTGAATATGCAAAAATATTCATGGCTGACCCAAAATTGAGTTTTCTCTACAATTATTTAATTTAATTTTTTAAATTTAATTTAATAGTCATATTTATATATGCTGCCCACTCAGGCAGAACCCGACTCAGGGCGGCATTACAACAAATTCTAAAAACACATAAAAACACTTTAAAAGACCCATATCCCACCCACTTTAAAAGACCCATATCCCACCCACTTTAAAAGACCCATATCCCACCCACCCATCCCACCCAGTATAAAAAGAAGAAGAGAGAGTTCTTAATTGTTTACATAAGCCAGCAGGCGGGGACCATGTTCCCATTAGGGCCCCACACCTGCCCTGCCAGCCAGGTCTTCAATCCTTTCCTGAAGGGCAGCAATTCTCTTTGAAGTCTTAGATCTGTTGGCAGGAGGTTCCAGAGAGTTGGTGCGGACACGGAGAAGGCCCTCCTTTGGGTGCTGGACAGATGTGCACCCCTAGTTGATGGCACTATTAGAGAGCCCCTCCGGTCCGCTCTGGTTGGACGGGCAGACACTCTTGGGACGATGCGGTCTCTAAGGTATCCTGGCCCACTGCCATATAGGGCTTTAAAGGTCAAAACCAGCACCTTGAATTGCACCCGGAGACAAACTGGTAACCAGTGCAGCTCCCGAAGTAGCGGTGAGGCATGGGCATATCGCCCACATCCCATCACCACCCGGGCTGCCGCATTCTGGACCAGCTGCAGCTTCCGAATGGTCGTCAAGGGTAGCCCCATGTAGAGCTCATTACAATAATCTAGTCGGGAAGTGACCAGAGCATGGATGACCATAAGCAAGGAGCCCCGGTCCAGGAGCGTGCGTAACTGGCGAATCACCCGAAGTTGCAACCAACTCTGAAAGTTTATTATCAATGTTATTTTTTTTTTGTAATTTTCTGTATCATACATCACTGTGATCCTACTCTACAACTGTGTACAACGTGATTATGCAATATACCTGTGGTACTTCTGAGGAAGAGGAGTCTACTTCATGAAAGCAGTTGAAAACAAATCTGTTAGGCAGGAAGATACTGTTACATGATTGTTTTTATAATTCGATCCTAATGCTTTTTCAGGTGAAGTCAGACTAGGAAATATGTAAAATACAGTACAGTATCTCATAGAACACAGAGGCAGTGCTGACTAAGGGTGGTGGTGGGTCCAAAATATATTCTAGGCTGTTGCCTTTAACAGACGAACCAAAAACTAAGGAAAAAAGATACAGTACATCCAAATATTCAGGATCATAAGGACCTTTCTCAGATGCAGTGCTACAAAAAGCATGGGTACAAGCAGGGGTGGGGGTGGCAGAACCAGCCCTTAAATTTTTTATATCCCCATTCCGCCTCAGTTATTGTGAAGGGGTTAGAAAGAGCAGATATTCAGTTGTGGTTCAGGTTACATGCTGCCGATATACAAGTGTGACATAAAATAGCCACTCCCGCGCCTGTGAGGAGAGTTTTGGTCCTTCCTTTTCTAAGCACAAAGTCTATCTATGGATTTTAGCTTCTATTGTCTAATGTGTTAGTGTGATTTAGTTAATCACTTGGTCTAGGTTTCATAGGGACAAACCTGCATTGACTTACATTGTGTTTAGAATTCTTCACTGAGAAGCATTACATCAGCAAGCCAACTGCCTCTAGTGGCACCCTTTAATTATTAAAGGTAGAATTTACCCAGCAGGACACACTCAAGTTCATACAGGTTGAACTCAAGTGTCATCCACCCAAAGACAGTCGGGAGGAAAAGGATTCCTTGAACCCTTTTCTGAACCAGATTTGTAACCTAGCGATTGCTATGCTTAGCTTATTGAAGCAACATTTTGATTTATGGACATTGCTATTTCTTTTAACAAATAAATGCTAAAACCACCCAGGTCTTATTTCCAAGGAATTTTGGAAGTGTCATGTCCAGTTTGGTGTGATCCTGGAACAATGGGAATTTTGGCATACTGTATTTTGTTTCCTACTTAAACAAATTTAAAATTTACACGCTACTACACAGACCTTCCATGGCTCATCGTTTTGGATTGCGTCCCGAGGGGAGACAGTGAGCTGACACAGGTGGGGCTGGAGTTTTGAGAGCTGTGGAAGTCAAAATAGCCCTTAGCCTGAGGAAAAAGAATTTTGGCAGGTGTTTTATGCCAAACACTCTGGCCCCGGCGGAGTGGCAACAAGTAGAACCAACTGCCTCAAGAGGTGGAGAACACTCCAGTGCTGGAAGCATTCAATAGAGAATTGGACAACCATCTGTCATATCTGCTTTGATTTGGATTCCTGAGCAGGAGGTAGGAACTGATGGCCTGAAAGGCCCCTTCCAACACAGTTATTCTATGATTCTATCAGACATCCATGAGACAGATTCTCCATTGGGTGGGATTATCAAGCAATTGAAGTCTCAGCTCCTGGCAGACTGCCTATTGCAACAACATGCCTGAAGGGTTCATGTGAATAGAAAGCTTGCACTCAACTTTGTATTTTGGTTGGCTCGGTATGGCTTCTGGATTTTGACCTATAATGTAATATCTTCTTTGGGAGATCCTCACACATGTTTATGGCATTATTCGCTTTAATTAGGTCTGCATTTTAACCTTCCTTTTTGATGTTTTAGTTGCTTGTCATATGATGACTGCTGAACAATTAAACACTGGAGTTAAATTTGGTATACATATTCAAAGAGTTAGTTTAAACTTAGAGTTTGAATACCACCAGGACCCCATTTGAACAGTGGGACATGGAATGAAATCTTGCTTCTACTCAGTTATAGTTACAATAGATCATGAAATTTATTCTTGTTAAAAAAAGAATCTCCAAGCTCTGAGTAAGAAAATTCAATATCCAAATGAAAAGAACAAAGAAAGAAATTGGTGTTCAGTGGCTGACCATTCCCTCTTTGCCCTTTGCGCTCAGCTGCTTTTGCATCTAGAAGACACCCAGCCCTACCCTAGATGATTCCTGACTGATCCAAACCCAAAATTGCTTTCATATTTAGCTGGTCAGATTTTTTTAGAAATGTAGAACACAAGCCTAAATGGCATGCACTGCTCCAACAACCAGAAAGGACCCTTTTGCCCTGCTCTGTCTAAGCGGTTAACACAGTTCAACACTCCCCTAGTTTGTACACATATTTTTAAGAAAGCAATGGCACTATACATTTTATTTTATACATTTTAAACAGTCCTAACTGCAATATTGCTACCACTGTAGCCTCGTATCTGATAATACCATTGATATTTTAAATAGCAGGTTAATATTTCTTTGTGTTTCATCATTTTTCATGATGTTGCACACATTTTATTCCTTTCCACAACAGAGGACAGTGTACCAATACATTATTTCTTCGCTGAAGCCCTTTTATCAGGGGAAAAATGATATCCTCCCCTGTTTGATAGCAGATACTTAATCAGGTACATGATTATGGCTCCCCACCTTGTCCTGTTAAAAGACAGATTTTCCACTATTTGCTCTCTTTTTAATCCATAGGAAGTCAATTTTCCACTCATATATTAGTTTATTTTATATTTTCAAATTGATTCTACTATATATTGATTTCCTGTTGTATGTATTGTGTCCTGATCTAGGATTATACATTTAGTAGAAGTGGATATTCCTGCCACATAAAGGTTGCTGCAGCTCTATAGGACGCTTATCTTGAAAAGGGAGAGTCCAATTTTATTGAAACAGGTAAAATCCCACTTAATTGAATTTTTTTTCTAAAACGTACAAGCTTAGATACTTTTGGTTTCCAGTTCAGCTTCAGATGTATGGCGTTTAAATTTTCAAACCTATAAAGACCTTATGAAGAATAACCTACAAATATTGTATTTTTGATATGGTGAATTACTGCAGAAGCTCGAGGTAAGAAGCAGTGAAATATCTATACTTTGTAGGACACCTTTTGATCATGCTGGCTTTTCATGGCCTGTTTAACACGTTCCTATGGGAAAAGATCATGTCTGAGCCTACTTTTTACATTATTAGAGCCCTGAAATGCTTCAATAGAATTAAGGCAGCACACTGGAACAGAAAGATGAGCCATTTTTCAAGAAAAGCACTGTGGAGAAGATCGAGGGTGGGTGTGGGTGGGAAGGTGGTGGCACTGAAATGGAGAGCTTTTGAATTCCTTGGGATGGTTAATCTACATTTTTTAGGGCAGAGAAGCAATATATTTTAAGGTGGAAAAATTGACCTTGTTCCCTTCTTTTCCTGATGATCTCTAAAAAAAATTCTACTGTACATTGCTTAAGGAGCTTTCTGTGAAGCAAATATTTTTAAAGAATTAAATTACACAATAAAAATTCCTCAAAATAATGAACACTACCTGCCTAAATCCTGATGCTTCCCTGGGAATTTGAATTTATACATTTCAAGATGAACTCCTAAGCAAGCTCCAGTCTGCCTTGTTTACTTACATTCCAACTACAAAGTTGGGATGCTTAATACTAGCCAAAAAGACTATGCGTTGGAACCTGGTTTAATCATGCTCCATTGAAATCAGTGGGACTAGAATTAATATAAAAAAAATCTTATTAAAGGACCTTCTCTAAGTTTGAATAAACCTAGAACCTAACCAATCTATATCTTTAAAACAGAGGTGTGGTCTTGTATGTGTTCTAAAGGAACCCATACCCCTAGACCAATCTCGCTGAAAATTGGCACACACCTATCTTGGGCTTGTGAGATCAGCACTGTGGGGGTCTTGGACACCATTTGGGGGTTTATGCCCTACAAATTGGGGTGCAAAGGGGACACCCCCACCGGGCAGAGAAGCATCAATGAAATTAGCTGAGCATCCCACTACTATTGGCCCCTTAAGGAGCACATGACCCAAGGCTGTGTGGACTGGGAGGGTGGGAAGGGAGCCTGCACAGCTTTGCCTTGTGTTCTTTGCCTTGTGTTTAGTCTCAGTCAGGAAACTGACTGTAGCTGTAGTTTCCACTGGCACTTCATACACAAAGGTTAAAAAACACCTAGATGATTAAGGGAGATCAGTGATAGTCTAGTAGACACACAAACAAATGCACACACAAAGTTTCACTCCCCCCCCCCCCGAGGAGCAGGTGAAGCATTCAATTTGCTGATATCCTAAAGTAGTTCTCTTATTAAGCCACTTCGTGATACTGGAAATTTGAACTAGAAGGAGCCATGTTGGCTTTGACCGCATTTGTGCTCACTGGGAAACAGACTAAACTAGAGAACGCCAAAATAGTAGGACAGGAGTTCAAAAAGGTGCAAGTGGGAGATGATAGATCCACTCTAGTAATTGTGTTGTATAGCTGTGTGTGGGGAGGGGGGGGAGAGCTGACCAATCTGCTCCCACAATGCACCAAACAGTGGGACAAATGCCTATCTGAAAGACCTCTTGGTTAAACATCGGACTTCCTCTAACTTGGTTGATGTCTATTGCTCACGTCTGTTGCTTTTTGCAGGCGCACCCCCCCAATAACGGACACAGACAACATTGAAAGTGGATAACAGCAAAGGGCCACATTTATTGATTCAATGCCCTAGTCCGAATTATAAATTTGTATTGGTAAAACGACCAATCATAATTCCTAAGGCAAGCAGGCCGAAGTAACACTGGTAAGGTACCACCCCAAAATTGCCAACGGCAATTGGTTACAATGTATCAAATTGTATCAATTTGTTTGTTAACAACAAACAAATTGTTGACCGTAGTCAATAACTAACTCATGACCCCACCCTCTGACGCGTATCCGTGAAATCACAGGGGTGATGCATGCTGGTTAGCAATCATCATCACCCCATCGCCTGATTCGTCGTTGACCGGACAACGTTTAACTACTTTATTCCTGTCTAGTGTTGTCCAGTCAATTGCGAACCTGCCGGATACTTGTGGGTCATACTGTTTACCTTACCAGTGCTACCCGCCCATGTGACCAAAGTCAACAGTAGGAACGAAGAAAGACCCCTATATCAAACCATAGCAACAGTGTGGGATGGGCAAAAAAGCCAGGACCCGAAGCCAATGTGGGTCCCAACCAAAAATTCCCACCCGGCCCCGAAGCGACCATAATCACACTGTTAACTAGGGAGGGGGTGGAGGGGAAAAACTTCTCCGCTCCGTCGCTGAGGCAAAATGGCAGCGCGGCTGCCTCGTGGCCACCCCTTTTATAAGGGAGCTGGCCACGCCCCTAACTACCCGGATTCTCTGTCCTGTGGGGGGGGGGCCCGCAAAGGGCGCGGCGGCCATTTTGGCGCCGCGCTTGCATTGCAGGCGCACCCCCCCGATAACGGACACAGACAACATTGAAAGTGGATAACAGCAAAGGGCCACATTTATTGATTCAATGCCCTAGTCCGAATTATAAATTTGTATTGGTAAAACGACCAATCATAATTCCTAAGGCAAGCAGGCCGAAGTAACACTGGTAAGGTACCACCCCAAAATTGCCAACGGCAATTGGTTACAATGTATCAAATTGTATCAATTTGTTTGTTAACAACAAACAAATTGTTGACCGTAGTCAATAACTAACTCATGACCCCACCCTCTGACGCGTATCCGTGAAATCACAGGGGTGATGCATGCTGGTTAGCAATCATCATCACCCCATCGCCTGATTCGTCGTTGACCGGACAACGTTTAACTACTTTATTCCTGTCTAGTGTTGTCCAGTCAATTGCGAACCTGCCGGATACTTGTGGGTCATACTGTTTACCTTACCAGTGCTACCCGCCACACGGAGGGGCTTCACAGAAGACCTGACGCCCCCCCCAGACCGTCAGCTCGGTCAACAGGCCTGCTCGCCAGTCACCCAACAGGAGGTCCATACCTCCTCGCGACAGATGGACCCCATCCCCTGCATACAAGTCACAATTTTGTAGACTAATATCGGGGTGATGACTAACCCGTCCCCAAGCCCTGGTGGTGAGAAACCGCGCCACTGCCTTATTGACCGCGCGCCTAGCTCGGTCAAGGGCCAGGAGGTTAACGCCCCCTCTGTAAGAGTGGCGCGGAACAATGTCCGACCAAACCAGGGCTGTGGCAGGCCAGACATAATGCAAGTAGGCGAGGTCCTCGCAAATCGCATGCTTGAGCGATAAGCCGGTGACCTGGCCCAAATCATTGCCCCCCAAGTGGATGATTAGAATGTCAGGCGGGTCAGCCCCCAGGCCAGAAAAAAGGAAAGGCCGCAGCTCCCGCCATAACATCCCAGGCTTACCGAGCCATGAGAGACTGGCGTGGTCACCCAGTCCCAGTCGGGGTCCCCACTCTGTCGCCGCAGCGTAACGCGCTGCCCTGAGCACATAGCTGTGGCCCACCAGCCATACTGTCACCGGTGTAATACGACACCCAGGGTCTGTAAGAAAATTGAGAAAAAGGAAGGTAAGGTGACTGGATTGGTACTCATGGCGGGAGTGGGCGCACATAAAACTGAAAACATTGTGAGCCCCACCTCCCCCTGCTACGTATGTCAGCCCCAGAGTACCCAAAAGCAGCCGCTATAGAGGCTGCGCCAATACGGAACGAATGTGTGCCAGAACGGGCACCCGGTAGTCCCACCCTGGTGAGGGCTCTGGCAGTCACCTTCCAAAACTGAAAGTTAGTAAGGGGAGACCCATCTTGGTGACAGAAAAACGGGCCGTGGTGCATGCCACGCAGTGCCAGGTATTCCTGTAGGGCACCAACCGGACAGATGTCTGCCAAAGAACACCGTAGCAGTCTTACTCCACTGCCTACGCCATGCTGATCTGTTTTAGAGGAGCGAATCCTCAACTGGGCCCAGTCTTTGGCAACATATACATCTCCGCGTTCCAGTGCCCTACCACTTGCATCCGCCTTAGACAGCATCACGAGTTCGCTGATGCGGAGCGCTCCAAAAAATGCCACCGTTGTGGCTGCATGCAATTGGGCTGCCTCATAATGATCAAAACAGAGGCCTGGCCAGCCCCGGGCCAACTGGGTAAGAACCCCTGGGGAAATAGGGTGCCGGTCGTCCGGGCAACGCCCGCGCTCGCGCACCCACCCCTCCAAAACGTGTCTCACACGGAAGTCAGAGGTGGTATCCACATGACCCCCTACTTTGGCCATAAAAGCCAACGCCTAGAGCTTGGATGCTATGGTGCGAGGTGCAAGGCCCTGTGCATGCAGGTGAACCATGAACCGCAGAACATGGTCCACCGGGATGGGCCAGGTCTCTGGCCATTGAAATCGAGTAGCAAAAGCCCTATACAAATTGAATGCTTGTTGATACGCCTTACGCGTGCGTGGCGCTAGTGACAGGCCAATCGCCCGGTTCACCTCTCCCTGCCAATAGTCCACATCTCGTCCGGGAGTGGCGAGGGAAATTCCTCCGCATCCGGGGCCAAGGCGCGGAACCGGGAGATCTGCAGGCGGGACAAAGCGTCAGCAATATCGTTATTAACCCCTGGGACATGCCTGGCCCTGAACAAGACGTTGAGGCGCAGGCAGCGCAGCACAAAATGGCGCACTAGATCCATGACCCTGGGCGATTTAGAAGTCTGTGCATTGACAATGTGCACCACGGCAGCATTGTCGCACCAGAAATGCACCACCGAATTAGCCCACTGTTCGCCCCATAGCATCAAAGCCCCCAGAATGGGAAAAAATTCCAGGTATGTGAGATCCCGCAGGCGACCTGTGCCTGCCCATGCCGGTGGCCACCCACCATAGGCCCACTTCCCATTGAAGTACATCCCATAACCCAGGGATCCTGAGGCATCAGACTGGATCTGGAAATTGGGGGATGCCATGAGGTCAGACCTCCAAAATGAGACCCCATTAAACTCCCTCAGGAATTGCAACCAGACAAACATGTCTGCCCTGATACCCCGGGTAAGCCTGACTCTGTGGTGGGGCCTGGATAACCCTGCCATGGCGTCGCATAAGCGCCGGGCGAAAGCCCTGCCCGGTGCGACCACCCTGCAGGCAAAATTGAGGTGCCCATGTAGCACCTGCAGTTCCCTCAGGGATGCCTTACGCTTAGCCAGCAATTCCGAGATAAGGGTCACTATCCTGGACACCTTATCACCCGGTAACCTAGAAGCCTGTACTACTGTATCAATCTCAACCCCCAGGAATACTAGTTTGGTCGACGGGCCCTCGGTCTTTTCGGGCGCTAAAGGGACACCCAGTTCCTGCATTAGCGTCTGAAATGTATTGAGGAGACGTGCACACGTGTCCCAGCCCCGTTCACCCCCGAATAAAAAGTCATCCAGGTAATGGGCTACAGACCGGGACCCTGACCTGCGGACGAAAGCCCACTCTAGGAAGGTACTAAAACGCTCGAAAGCCGAGCATGATATGGAGCAGCCAAAAGGCATGGCCTTATCAAAATAATACTCCCCTCTAAACTTAAAACCCAGCAATTCAAAGTCGCCCGGGTGCACCGGCAAGAGGCGAAAAGCTGACTTAATGTCGCACTTGGCCAGCAAGGCACCCGGGCCACACGAGCGCACCATGCGCAGCGCATGGTCGAACGATGTATACCTGACCGAACAAAGGTCATCAGGTATCGCATCGTTGACCGATCGGCCGGCTGGGTAGGACAAATGATGAACAAGGCAAAACTCACCTAGGGACTTTTTAGGAACCAAACCCAATGGTGAAACCTTAAGGTTGGGAAAAGGGGGTGCGGGAAAAGGTCCGGCGACCCTGCCCGCGTCTAACTCCTTTTTAATGCTGGCCTCGGCTACCTCCTCCCTTCCTCTGAGGGATAAAAGGTTGGGCGCATCCTGAGGAGATCTATCACCCATAAAAGGGATACGAAATCCCTGCTTAAAACCTCGGATGAGGTACTCCCTGTCCTCTCCCCTTGGGTACGATGCGAGCCAGCGCTCCAGCATGTCCACCTTAATTGGGGAGGGAGCCTTTCGGAGAACTAGCTCCATCCGTGGCAGGCTTGCCAGCCCACTGTCCACCCCTCCCTCTGCCTCGCACCCCCCCAGGCTTGGGACAAGCAGAGGCTGCATGGGGACCAGAACATGTGGGACACTCGTGCTTATACCTGCAGTTCTTCCGACTGCAGGAACCATTGGACGAGAAAGTCCAGCACAGCAGGCGGGCTGGAACCCCCTGCCCCGCCATTTGGCGGGTAACCTGCGCTGGAGCTGCTCGCTGGACCGCATGTCCACAATGGTATCTATCCCCCGGGGCAGGACGTGTGGGTGTCATATACAAGAGCCACAGTCTCTGGCACGGCTCATCCCATCTCATCTCGGGGTGCAGGGGAATCCTCATACGGAATTCCTCATCATATGCTAGCCATGAGGGGCCCGGGAAATCTACCATCGCCCTGTATATGTTGTCCAAATATTGGACCATGGGAATAGCTAGATCCGGCCGCGCCCTCCAATACACCGCCATGTATATCAAATAAGCGGGGAGCCAGTTAGCCCAGGTACGCGGCGGCTTACGGCGGCGTGCCTGCTCCTTGTCCTTCTCATCCTGACCCTCCCTTTCTTCCTTAGTGGGCTCTCTGTTCAGGAGTGAGAAGATATCCACGTACTCCCCTCGCCATATCTTTTTTCTGGTAGCCTGAGCCAAGTGATCACCCAATGGCAGGGAATACCCTGCCGTCGGCAAAGCCGAAAAGGGGATAGCTGGCCTACCCAAAGGGGCCTGAGTTAACCCTGCCACCCCAAGTACGTTCCCAGCAGTGTAAGAACCAATGCCCACCCCAGCGGGCATGGTGGCAGTAGTTGTCGCCGGGTGGGTCGCCAGCGGCGTAGCCCCTGCACCACCCGCGCGAGGCCAAGGCCACTGAAAGGTCCCCCCTATATTGGGAATGTGTGTGGATGTACTCGTTTGCACCATATACTCACATGCTGCACCCCCGCGGGCCGCCCCCAACGGGGGTTCCGGCCCACTGGGGGCGTCGGAGCTCACGACCGATGTAGAGCTCATCACCGGGGCTTGACCCGCGCCAGGTTGCTGGCTGGGGAGCTGCGAGGCAGTGGCCGGAGCCGCGCCACCCGCCTGCAGCAGCTCAACCCTCCCTGCCGGCCGTTGTCCTGCTGCCGATAGCGCCTCCAAAGGTACCCCGAAAGGGGCACCTGCCTGACTGGCCCGGGCCAAAGACTCCTCTAAGGCCGCAATACGGGCCAGTAAGGTGTCTACAGTAACCATGGGTAAAGAGCCGGCCGGCCCACCTGACCCTTGCATTGGGACAGTTCCCTGCACCCCATGGCCCAGATATGGCCATTGGCCAGGGCCGAAGCCCGGTAGGGCTGGTGAGGAAACCTGCCAAGGCGGGGCACCGGGCCACCCCCCAAGGCTAGAGGGCCCCGGGAGAGGCTGCGGCCCAGAAGTGGTCGGCCCAACGGGTTGGGCGGAAGGAGGAGCGGTGTCCACCGCTCGCGGGCCGCGGGCCGGAGCGCCCTCCGCGCCCGCACTCTGAACGGGCCAAGGTGCGATAGACCCCAAGCCACTAGCCCCGGCCGGGGATGGCAAAGGTGGCTGTTGAGGAGGCGGCACCACGGTCCTCCGACCTGGGTTGCGCCTCCTAACAGCCCGAGCTGAATTCGCAGCAGCCTTCTTTTTGGAAGGCATCTCGAGCAAAAAAGGGAAGCTAGCTAAGCAAAATCGACCCAAAAGGCTTCCCGGCAATACCAACGAGCGACGGAGGCGCAGGGGGAAAAACTTCTCCGCTCCGTCGCTGAGGCAAAATGGCAGCGCGGCTGCCTCGTGGCCACCCCTTTTATAAGGGAGCTGGCCACGCCCCTAACTACCCGGATTCTCTGTCCTGTGGGGGGGGGCCCGCAAAGGGCGCGGCGGCCATTTTGGCGCCGCGCTTGCATTTGTGAACTTAAGAACTGACATCCTGAACATAAATATATTGTTCAGTGTACAGCATGGCTTTTAATTTCGGCAATAGCATCCTTTATGAATAACTTTCCCATTGCTGGTCCCAAGGAGGAGGATTGGGCGTCAGGTTAGCTTCCCATCCCTTTAAAACTTTATTACTGAAGAAGCAATGAGGAACCTCACTGCCTGATATGCTGTAGTGGCAGAGACAGGCACTGTGCAGCATGAGAAGGAACTACTACCCTCTATAAATAAAAGACAGTGTGTTCTGTCTCTCTGCATTTCTAGCTAGCAGATATTAACAGCTCTAACAAGGCACAGAGTTTGTTCACACTATTTCTTCTCAGTATATTATATCGGGTGGTGGTGATGCAATGGGTTATGTGCATGAAGGTAACATTTGTTTCTTGTTCTTAGAAATGTGCTAATACATATCTATATACTGTATAGTTCTGTTGCATGTGAGCCAACCCCTGCCTCTCTGGTTCACAGTCTGAGTACAAAACACAGTTCTGGAAATCTAGCCCGGAGCAGAATATTCATGTTAAAATGGTGCCAGGGCTTCCCTTTTCAGCATTGATATCTGCACGGCTTTTTCCGTGTGTGTGTGTGTGTGGTTTTTTTAAAAAAACATTTGCTACCTTGTTAAGCCCCCCACTGAGGTAAATAAAACATGAAGAGAGATAGGGAAAAACGTGAAGCTTTTATTTACTCTCATTTTTGGGATATATTTCTCTAGCTGAATGCCTCTTTCTTTAATGAAACCCTTGACTGCTCCACTGGTGAATGTGATTTAAGCCCTGGAGAGACAGCCATGATTCACAAACTGTGTTCTGCTCCAGCACTGACCGTTATCTGATGCCTCTTCATGCACAGTTGCCTAAATGACAGTTTAATGGCTCACTGTAAAGGCTAGTTATTTTGTATCTCTATCCACTGAAAATGGCTAATGGTGATAAGGAAAGGGGGAAAAACAAAGCAATTGCTCAGATCTTCAGGCTCATCCAAGCTACTTAGCACGTGCTGGGAGCCTTCAATTAATTATTTCTTCAGTCCACTGAAGCACTCCAAAATGATTTCAAAACCTACCAGCTGCACTAAGAGTCAGTGTTAACAGGGCCAGGAAGCTGAGACGGCACACGAGTAGAACTGACAGTCTTTTATGGAGGACCAACAGCAGGAAGAAGAGTATTTTAGCATGAGGAAAATTAGCTGGAAGAAATGATTAAAAAACAAAGGGGAAAGTTGCTAACAAGATGCAGAAAGTTCTGAGATAAATTGGGAGGGAAGGGGAATTTTAAAGGGCACCCTGCTATCGTCACCCTTTAAAAAGAACCGATAACCAAAGAAGTCCTGTACCAGCAACTCCATCCCCCCCCCATCACTTTCCAAGAAACCAGCTGCAAAAGAGGTGAGCAGGTCTCTTGTACTTTTTTAAAAAGTAAGTTTTGGATTAGACTAGTGTTTCCCAATGACAAGGGGTCTTCAACTCACAGAAGTCAGTACAGTGGCTGATCAGTGCTTTGGTGAATTGACTTAGGCTTCTGGGAATTGAAGTCCTAAAACCAAAGGTTGGGAAACATTGGATTAGAGGGACTGTTTCTATGTGCCGCTTGCTATGCAGGAGCAAGAAAAGTTGCCCATTCTGAAACTCCAGCACAGTTAGTAAACCCACAGGGACCTCTGCTCTCTTGGGCTTCAAAGAAGCTGGTTGGGTAGCTTAGCGGTTTAGGCAGACGTTGGGAGTCCAACTCCCTTCCTGTGAGCAGAGCCAGCCTGGGCAGCCATAGGCAAGCGGTACAGTCCCAGGCTGACCCCAGAAGAAGGGATGAATAAACCATTTCTGCATACACTCTACCTAGAAAAACCTGAGTAGGGTCAACATGTCAGAATTGCCTTGATGGGACAATGAATGTTGTTGCTGCTGATGTTGTTTTCCACCCCTGACTTGACCAGATGCCTCACTTTTATTAGGCATGCAGTGAGGACCACAGTCTTTTTATCTGAGAGCCCCTCCAAATTAATCATTTGTGCAATGCTGTTTGTGCCCATGCCATCATTGCTGCATTCTGATGTCCCACACAACACAGAGCTGAAACTACTATCAAAAGTCAAAGTACAATTAAAAACCTTGCTTTCTGGGGGTTTTATGTTGGAGGGTACATATGTAGCAATATTGGAGCAATGTTAACTTGTGGGTTCAGCTCTTGAGACTCAGAATGATTACTTGAGCATACATCTCTCTTTGAAGAGGAATCATGTCCACACATCTTTCTAAGAAAATAAGAGAGCTTGTGTTTATTAGAGAAACACATTTTTTGATAGGAAAGTCCTACTTCTAGCTAAGAGGTCATCCTGCTTTGTTGTTGTTGTTGTTCAGTCGCACAGTCGGTTCCGACCCTTTGCGACCCTATGGACCATTGCTCTCCAGGCGCCTCTGTCCTCCACCATCCCCCTCAGCCCTCCCAGCTCTGTGCCCATTGTGTCTACAATGCCATCTAGCCATCTCATCCTTGGCCTCCCCCTTCTTCTTTTGCCTTCCACCTTTCCCAACATCAATGCCTTCTCAAGTGAATCCTCCCTTCTCATTTGATGTCCAAAGTATTTTAGCTTCATCTTTACTATTTGGCCTTCCAGTGAGCAATCCGGGTTAATTTCTTCTAAGATTGACCTATTTGTTCTCCTCGCTGTCCAGGGCACTCTCAAAACCCTCCTCCAACACCACATTTCAAAGGCATCTATTCTTCTGCGTTCAGCCTTCCTAATTGTCCAGCTCTCACATCCATACATTACTACTGGGAAGACCATTGCTTTGACTATTCTAATTTTTGTTTTCAGTGTGATGTCTCTGCTTTTCACTATGTTCCCCAGGTTTCTCATTGCTTGTCTCCCAAGAATCAGTCGCCTTTTTATTTCATGGCTACAATCCCCATCTGCAGTGATCTTTGATCCTAAGAAAGTAAAATCTGTCACTGCTTCTACTTCTTCCCCGTCTATTTTCCAGGAACTGATTGGGCCTGTTGCCATTATCTTGGTTTTCTTGATATTGAGTCTCAGGCCAGCTTTTGCACTCTCCTCCTTCAGCCCAATCAAGAGATTCTTTAGGTCTTCCTCACTTTCTGCCATTAGGGTGGTATCGTCTGCATATCTCAGATTATTGATGTTTCTCCCAGCGATTTTAGTCCCATATTGTGATTCCTCCATCCCTGCACTGCGCATTATGTGCTCTGTGTATAGGTTGAATAAGCATGGTGACAAAATGCAGCCTTGTCTTACTCCTTTTCCTATTCCAAACCACTCTGTCATTCCATGTTCTGTCCTAACTGTTGCTTCTTGGTTCATGTACAGATTTCTCAGGAGGCATATGAGGTGCTCTGGTATTCCCATCTCTTTAATTACTTGCCACATCTTGTTGTGGTCCACACAGTCAAATGCCTTAGTGTAGTCAATAAAACAAAAGTAAACTTGTTTCTGGTATTCCTTTGTTTTCTCCATGATCCAGCGTATGTTGGCAATGTGGTCTCTAGTCCCCCTGCCTCTTCTGAAACCTGCCTGCACCTCTGGTAATTCTCTCTCCACATGCTGCTGAAGTCTATCCTGTATTATCTTGAGCATCACTTTACTGGCGTGTGGGATGAGCGCGATTGTTCGATAATTTGAACATTCTTTGGCATTGCCCTTTTTTGGGATTGGGACGTATACTGATCTTTTCCAATCCTGTGGCCACTGTTTTGTTTTCCAAATCTGCTGGCATATTGAATGCAGTAATTTGACGCCGTCGTCTTTTAGCGCTTTGAAAAATTCAACTGGGATACCATCATCTCCACTAGCTTTGTTGTTTGCAGTGCTCTTTAGGGCCTTTATGACTTCGCTCTCCAGGATGTCTGGCTCAATTTCTACTTCTTCTTCATTGTGATTGTCAGGAGTGTTGAGGTCCTTTTTGTAGAGTTCCTCTGTGTACTCTTTCCATCTTTTCTTAATCTCTTCTGCATCAGCTAGCTCCTTTCCTTCTTTGTCCCTTATCATGGTCATTTTTGCTTTAAATGTTCCCTTAATTTCCCCGATTTTTTTGAAAAGATCTCTGGTTCTGCCTCTTTTGTTGTTTTCCTCCATTTCTCTGCACTGTTCTTTTAGGTAGTTTTCCTTATCTCTCCTTGCTTTTCTTTGAAATTCTGTGTTCAAATGATTGTAGTTTTTCCTTTCTCCTTTGACTTTTGCGTTCCTTCTTTCCTCTGCTATTTTAAGAGCCTCATCAGACAACCACTTTGCTTTCTTACTCTTCTTTTCTTTTGGTATGGTTTTCTTTGCTGCTTCCTGCATGATGTCCCTCATCTCTGTCCATAATTCTTCTGGCACTCTATCTATTGAGTCTAAGCCATTGAATCTGTTCATCACCTCCACCGCGTATTCTTTAGGGATGCTGTCTAGGTGATATCTTTCTGGTCTCCGTGTTTTCCTTATTTTCTTTAGTCTAAGCCTGAATTTTGCGATCAATAGGTTGTGATCTGAGCCACAGTCTGCTCCAGGTCTTGTTTTTGCTGACTGTATGGAGGTTCTCCATCTTTGGCTGTAGAGTATGTAGTCAATCTGGTTTCGGTGTTGGCCATCTGGTGATGTCCATGTGTAGAGTTTTGGGGGTGCTCTTTTTATGGTATCCAACTCTAGAATGGTCCAACTCTCCTCAAATGCATGCTTTTAGAGACCATATCTTGGAGTTTTCTGGATACCTGCAGCAAGTCAGCATGAACTTGTGACTCTGAATTCAGTGTTATATCATAAGAGAAGTGGGATGACCTTCTTCTTGACATATAAGTGAAGGATCCTCATCTGTGATCTGAGTCCTGAGTCAGCCAAGTCAACCAATACAAACCTCAATCTTGGCCAAATCAAGGTGTTGAAACTAATGTCTTTGTGAAGTTCTAGCATTTTTCAGCTTCAGATCATAAACTGTGTATCCTAGAACTGACTATAATAATTTGCATTTATAATAACAGGAAAGAAATCTGATACTTCCAGCTGATCACTTTTTGTTTTATTTATGAATCCCACTACAGTTTTTCTTGTCCTCTTAGTTTTTCTTAATTCCTCCTCAGCTTCATCACACACCAATAGATTGTGTACAATCTGAGTATATATAACAAAATAAAATAATCAGCTCATTTTCATTTCAAGCAACAACAGCAGTCCTTATTGGAGATGGTGGCTGGCTAGCTCACTGGTTTAGTTGAAATTTTTGAAGTGGTAGCCATGTTAGTCTGTGCAAGCATATCAGAGAGTAAACAACACAACACAACAGCAAAAGACAAAAAACGTTGTGGCACCTTAAAAACTAACTGCTGTATTTAAATGTCTGATGAAATGGGCTTAATGTTTAGATGTTAATAAATCACTGAGAAGATACTGTATGTTAGATTACTGTTGACATTGTTGTTTTTTTATGAGAAGAAGGGACCCACCTCCTTTCTGAGACAGACTGCATTTTGCCATGTGAATATGATCCAGCACATACTAGTTCTGTGCCTTCAGCTATGATGTCTTTCTCCCTTTTCTTTTCCATGAGTACTTGAGGACTATATGTTATGTGCCATCGTTTGTTTGTTTTCGTGTCAGAGATTACTCTGGGTTGAAAGGATTTTTGCAGGGGACACCCAAATGAGGCTCCTTTCATGTCCCCCATTGTGCAGTTCTCAGGAATCGAACCCGTGTTTCCAAGTCTCCAAGTATAGTGACCACTACACCACCTGGGGAGCTACTTATGTGCCATCAAAGTGTATTTGACTTATACCAGTGTTTCCCAACCTTTGGTTTTTGGACTTCAATTCCCATAAGTTAAAGTCAGTTCCTCAAAGCACTGATCAGCCAATGTACTGGCTTAGGCTTCTAGGAATTGAAATCCCCCTGTGGGGCATGTGCCCCATGTTGGAAACCACTGACTTATAACAACCCTAATAAGGGGTTAAGTGAGATATTTAAGGAGTTGTTTTACTAGTACCAACTACTTCTCAGTATGTTTCCATAGTTGAATGAGGATTTGAACCTGGATTGTCTGAGTACAGTACTAGTCCATCACTCTGTACATCACACTCAGCACTTGAGGAACGAAACCCTAATTACTGTAGAATTTTAGTGTTCATTCATTTGAATTAGACTAATTCTCAAGAGGATATAACTGCATTATATTATATTATATTATATTATATTATATTATATTATATTATATTATATTATATTATATTATATTATATTATATTATATTATAGGAAGGAAATAGGTGTTGTTGTTGTTGTTGTTGTTTTTTGGGGGGGTTTCCATTTATAGAGTAAATAAAGTAGATTTTTTATTTCTTTATTCCAGTGGTAGAGAATTAATTTGACCTTCTAAACTAGTGCTGGATGGTTTATTGTAATTGTAGTCATAACAGGCTGAAGACTGTGGGAACTGAACTAATTTGATGGACATTGTATGATGTGCTGTAATTGGTTGAAACCCTTCAGTAGGAGGAATTAGTGGGAAATGTGTTTGGATATGGGAAGAAGGAGGAGGAGAAGAAGAATTTCATCATGCTTTTGGATTGTTTGCATCAAGGACAGTTTGTGAGTAAAGCTAGCAAAATGTAGTTTTTATGTTAATAGGCTAGGCTAAGCCAGGCAAGCAGCTAGTAAGGCTTTTATTGTTTTAATGTTGGAATGGTACTAGCAACCATGTTCCTTTGTTTTAATCTTCTGAAACTTAATAACTGTGCACTAAATAAAATATGATTGTATCCAGAACTGTTGTCTCTGGTCCTTATAATGCTAAACTGGTTGGAGGAGGTCTGGTATCTTGGCAAGGCTACTTTAGTCAATTTGTACTGCATGTCCTACCTGATCTGGCTGGTTTGGAAGCATAAGCAGTAATTGGGTGAAACCTATTACAGTTTCTCTAGCCTAAAGCGGGGCCATACGTAACCAGAAGTGACACCAAGGGTGTGTGGGTTTCACAGAGAGGTTCAGGTCACAAGGGTGGAATGAGTTATGTGATAGGGTGGGGTAAAGGCAAGGGGCCTGAGACCCATTCACCCTTGCAATATTATATATTTATTTTACAAAATAATGTAGACAGGTCTATATTTTCCATAACAAGGGATGATCATGAGTTTTAAATGCATTTTTGAATGAAAAAATAGGTTTTTTTAATTAAAAAAAGGTTTGTAATTTGTTGCACCACATGTCCCATTAGTTTGTGCATGAATTTCTCTGAAAGGCTATAGACTATATTTGGTCTAGCCCTGGGGTCAGCAAACCTGGCTCTCCTGGTGTTCTTGGACTTCAATTCTCAGAAGCCCAAGTCACTACACCTGCTGATCAGGGCTTCTGGAAATTGAAGTCGAAGAACATTTGGAGAGCCAAGTTTGCTAACCTCTGGTCTAGCTAGTTCCTTATTGTCAAACCCACTAAAGTTTTCCTAGATTTGACCACTTCGATGCAGGCCACTTCTAACATCCTTGATTGATTGTCTCATTATAATGTGCTCCTACAAGTAAGGAGTGCACAGATAGTTGAACCACACATGAAAGAGTGAGCTATGTTTACATTTTCCCCCAGCAGTAATTTAATGCATTTTGTCATATTTAGATATTCTGGTTGGATATTGGTGGCACCACTGTAAGACTTTGAGAGAATGAGAAATGGATGGAAAGATTTAAGGATGCTTCTTCAAACTCTGGATTCTAAAACAGAAGACTATTCAAGGTGCTTGAGAACCTGTGTTCTATTTTTAACTTCAGTTGATTCAAGTGTGCATACTATAACTTGTTTTGGGTTAAAAATGTTTTAGAAAGTTCCTTACATTGGTTTTGGTCTGTGAATTTCTGAATCATCTACAGAATATGAGCTCTTTGATGAAAAGTACTATTTTGTGTTATGAACCAGAAAGTAATAGCCTATCAGACTATAGAAAGTGGTCTAAAACATCTATCTTTAATCTTCTTGCATAAGAGTTCTGAACACAGTAATTTCCAATAACAATAATGGAATAAATCCTTCATTAACCCCTTTGAAGCACTCAATACCATAACAATTTCTGTGTAAAGTTATGAACTAACAAAAGAAAAGGCATTGTTCAAGTTGGGCAGCAGGTCAGAAGAGCTGACACAGTATCAGTAAGGTTACTAATATATTATTATTCCAGATAACCAATTGGGTGATGTGTTGTAGAAAAATATAAAGAAAAAGCCAAATAAAACAAGCTTCATCAGTACGCAAATCATTTCACCTTTAAAATCAGCTCAAAACAATATAAAATGGCGCTTTATATGTACTTTTGTTATTAAGTGGGGGAGTTTAGCTCTCACACAGCCAACACCACTCAAATCACCATATTTATGTATTTCTGATAGATAACATTGCTATTGATATTGCAACATTCTGGTCTTAAATTAGTAGTATGACATACCAATACACGTTGCAGCACCAAATGTCAAGGATATTTATTGAATGTGAAATAAAAGTACAATATCTAGTTTGAGCAGAATAGTCTCGTAACAATAAAAAGTATAGATTTGGCTTTAGGAAACAATTCCCTAGGTTTCAGTATCTCACAAAGAAAGCCGGTTCAAAAATATGAAGAATGTAATTACTGTATTGAATATAGCTATATGGTAAAAATGTCTAGATATAAATCAAACAGCATAGATGGGGAAGAGGTGATAAGCAAAATATATTAGAGAGAGAGAGCTTGGATGCTAATTTACATTTTCAAATGGTGATAATCTTTTCAATAAATTTAACTCAGGAAGTAAGAACATAGAAGAAAGAAGGTGGTAGTAGCATAGTATCCTATAGCTTCACATCTGGAATAACCTTGTAAACTCTCTGCACTGATAATTTGTGCAGATATCTAATTTATATCAAAATATCTCTGGATGGGTAATAATAAATATATCCCATTAAATTTCAATTAAAATTTAATTTAAATCATACCAATTATTTGCATTAGCAATAGGAATTACACTTATATACCGCCCCATAGTGCTTAGTGCACTCTCTGGGTGGTTTACAAAATATTTAGCATTTTGCCCCAAACATGCTGTGACCTTGGAAGCATAGAAGGCTAAGTCAACCTTGAGCCGTGGTCAAGATTCAACTCACAATGTTCTGGCTGCAGTATTTAATTTTAATTTAATTAATTTAATTAATTTAATTAATTTAATTCAGGGCGGCTTACAACAGATTAAAAAACCCGTCATCCACCTACCCACCCAACTACCCCCACCCTATTCATAAAAGAATAAAAGGGATAGAGCAACAAAGAGGGAGGGACACTAACTTGAAATGAGCCAACAGGTTGGGGACGTATTCCCATTTAGGCCCTACACCTGCCCTGCCAGCCAGATTTTCAAACCTTTCCTGAAGGGCAGTAATTTTGTCTGCATCCTCAATTCTGTTGGCAGGAGGTTCCAGAGGGCCGGTGCGGACACGGAGAAGACCCGTCTTCGAGTGCTAGAGAGGCGGGCCCCTCTAGCTGAAGACCCAACTAGGGAGCCCCTCTGGTCTGCTCTGGTTGGACGGGCAGACACTCTTGGGGCGATGCGGTCTCTCATGTATCCTGGCCCACTGCCATATAAGGCTTTAAAGGTCAAAACCAGCACCTTGAATTTCACCCGAAGGCAAACTGGTAACCAGTGCACCTCCTGCAGTAGTGGGGGGTGCGGGCATAACATCCACACCCCATCACCACCCGGGCAGCTGCATTCTGGACCAGTTGTAGCCTCCGAATGGTCGTCAAGGACAGCCCCATGTAGAGTGTATTACAGTAATCTAGTCTGGAGGTGACCAGAGCATGAGTGACCATGAGTAAGGAGTCCCAGACCAGGAGCGGGTGCAACTGAAGGATTACTTGAAGCAAAAGCCCCCCTGGCCACAGCCGCTCTTCAAACAGCAGTCGCAAGTCCAGGAGGACCCACAGGTTGCACACCAAGACCAGAGGTGGTAACTCCCTGGATAATCTGGGGCCCCTGACCCAAAGCCACTCGGTCTTGCCAGGATTCAGTTGAAGCCCGATGTCCCCCATCCAGACCCTGACGGCCTCCAGGCATCCAGACAGGACTTTGACCGTGTCACTTGGATCACCAGGGGCCAAGATGTACAAGTGAGTGTCATCCGCGTACTGATGGTACCGCACCCCATGGGTATAGCAGTTTTTAACCACTGCACCACCAGGGGACCTTCCACCCTTATCTGTCCACTTTTAGCCTCCAAAACTGGCACAAGTGGAAAAATCTTTCAATGCACCTGGAAGAATGGCCATAGCTGGGTTGGTGTGGGTGGGTGCCTTTCCAAAAAGCTATGCTCCTTTGTTGTCTAATCTTAGAGCCAGTAACATTTACCAGTTATTAATGTGATGTAGAATTATATATTTTCACCTGTTGTACCACAAAGGCTCAATAGGTCTATGTGGGGGCTGTCCCCTATATGCCTAGATTAGAGAGTTACAGTATAGTGTGTGTTTGGTTTTTTCTTTTGCTATATTAACAGGGTTGAATCATATTTCATTCAGATTGGGCTATGTAATAGCTTAAAATGTATGCATTGGGAAGGCTGATTGATTGATTGGATTTTTATACAGACCAACAAACCTAAATAGTTATGCAAGCAGGGAGTAGCATATGAGCACAGTTTCTAGACAGTGGCCAATTTTAAACTACCATCTTACAATGTTAATAGTTTGGGCTCCATAAATAGGTCATAGAAGGCTGGTATTCAATATCTTGTTTCTTCAGGAGACTTGACGTGCTCTTGGGTTATAAACATTTCCTTTCAAACTTTGCCTAGAGCAGTGATGATGAACCCTTTAGAGACCAAGTATCCAAAAAGGAGGAGGCAGCATGCAGGCACTGTGCATGACCATGCAACCATGTGACATTGCTGGCATGCCTATGGCAACATCATGTGGGTGCGTGCACACATGTGCTGCTTGAGGCATGCCGGCGATGTCACATGGCCGTATGCGCACGCCCCCACAGGTGCACATGTCCCCCAGGTTTACATGCCTCCTGTGTGTGTGCTCACCTTCCCCCCATGTGTACCACTGCCACCTCCTAGGAGGGGTGGGTGGGTGTTGTTCGTTACCACACCTTGTCCCTGCCTCCTCCTCCTCCTGGGTGGGATTTCAGCCTCCCCTCTCACCTCCCCATTGTCGGAGGGAGAGGGATGGGTGGAGAAGTGATGCTGCTATTGGCACTAGTGCTGCAGGGCACGGGGCTTGCCTGCAATGGGGTGTGTGCTGACAGAAAGGGCTCTGTGCCATAGGTTTGCCTACACTGGTCTAGAGCAACAACCACACCACTAGGACATCTTCAGAAACTAGAGGGGTAGACATTACCTTATCCATTATCTTGTACCCTTTTAGTATATGAGAGTCAAGACACAAGGCACAGCCAAAGGCTGGGTTAACTCAGGTTTATTGCATGGTGGACAGAGGGAACATGAGGTAATGGCGGACGAACAGCTCTATATATATGGTAGTAACGTATTTGAATGTGGCTCCACGGTAGCCCGTTGGCTACTGGTCCGCGTGACGTCATGGCTGGTCACGCCCTTCTTGTCCAGGTGTAGGTAGCGGCGGGAAACTTCCCGCGCTGCGGTCTTTGCTGGGTTTGAACCAAGAGAGCTTGGACGCTCGCTGCTGCCAGCTGGTGGTCATTAGCTCGCGTCCTATTCCAGGGTTTATGTGATACAGCTGAAGGTTACATTGTTACTCATAGGCAAGGTTACATTGGTTCAGATACATTGATATCACATGTGGGAGGTTACACTATTAGAACACAACACTCCTCCCCCCTAGGATGAGACGAAGTCTCTCAGCCAAGGTGGCTTATTTCGAACACGCTGGGGTCTCGGCGCGGGCTGCCCTGCCCTGGCTTCGCTCCCTCCTCCTTGCTCCCTGGCTGCCTGCCCTGTAACGGGAGAGGATGACTTGTTAGTGGTTTGCCGCGGTTCTGCGGCTTTGTTGGAAGGTGTGTGCTTTGTTTGGGGCGAACCGGGGGCACTAGGGGCTAACGAAAAACCCCTCTTCTCGCTTGGATGGGTGGGGGAACACTCCAAAAAACCCCCCCGGCTAGCAAAATCAAAATCAAAATCGGCTTCGGGGGAAGCGGCAGCGGCGGCCGCACACTCCTTTTCCCTCCCCCCGGGCTCGGATAGGACTGGGGTATCAAAAGGATATGAGTCGGGCTCACTGCTTTCCCTCCTGGCTTCGGACTGGTGTCCCTCTCTGTCTCCCCCTTGGGCTAAACGGGTGGGGGAGAACCCTATCGCTGAATCCTGTCGCTGAGCCCCACTGATCGGCCCCTCACTCACTCGGTGCCTCAGTTGGTCAGCGTGCCTCCTCCAGAGGAGGCCGGCGCTAGTTTCCACCCGATATGACACTGGCCCCGTCTGTTCTATTATCGTCCCTGGCACCCAGGCTGGGCCTGCGTTGGCATAGTTCCTGCAGTGTACAGGGTCGCCTACGCCGAAACCTTTCGAGACCACTAAACCTATGTTCTTCCCTTTGTCCTCGACCCTCGACGGGTCCAACCGGGACAAAAGCGTCGTCAGTTTCCTCCGCATCAGCAGCTCAGCCGGCGAGTATCCAGACGCTAAGGGGGTCACTCTGTACGCTAATAGAAATTGACAAACTTGGTGATTTAGATCTCCCGAGCCCATGCGCCGCAGCGCATCCTTTGTGGTGCGCACCAACCGTTCCACTTGGCCATTCGTGGCCGGGTGAAACGGCGCGGATGTGACATGCCGAATTGCATTTGCCTCCATGAATGCTGCGAACTCAGCGGACGTGAAGCAACTGGCGTTATCGCTGACCAAAGTGTCGGGTAAACCGAACGTGGAAAAGACCCTCCTTAGCTGGCGAATGGTAGTGGCGGAGGATGTGCTCTTTACCGGAATGACCTCCAGCCACTTTGAATATGCATCCACCACCAGGAGAAACATGGTTCCTCGGAACGGGCCAGCAAAATCTACGTGCACCCTGGACCACGGTCCCCTTGCTGCGTCCCATTCCCTATGCGGGAGGCGGGCCACCTCCGGTCGGGAGCACTGACATGCCTCACAAGTGCCAACCATATGCTCTATGTCGGCGTCCAGCTGGGGCCACCAGAAGTAACTCCGGGCCAACGCCTTGGAACGGACGATTCCCGGGTGGCTGACGTGCAACAGCTTTAGCACCTTCGGCCGCAGGGACGTAGGAACCACCACCCGTTGGCCCCACAAAAGGCACCCCCTCTCTAAAGACAACTCTACTCGCTTTCGGAAAAATGGGTCGAATTCCGCGCCTGGGGATGACGCCGGCCACCCCTTCTGCACCCACGAGCATACTTTCTCTAGTGTTCTATCCTTTCCGGTCGCCCTGGCAACGTCGGCCGGTACTATCGGGGGTGACTCCAAGACCTCTATTAATAGTACCTGGCGGTCCCTTCTTACCCCTGCCTTCTGGTCGTCCGACAAGGGTAACGGCGACCGTGAGAGCGCGTCTGCATGGCTGATTTCCTTCCCTGGCCGGTATTCTAACTCATGTTGATATGCGTTAAGAAAAATAGCCCACCGCAGCATCCTCGGGGACAGGATCTGTGGCGTGGGCTTATTTGCAGTGAATATTCCTAATAGGGGCTTGTGATCAGTAACGACCTTGAACGGCCGACCATACAGAAAATCGTGAAATTTCTTGGTTCCCGCTACTATCGCTAGTGCCTCCCTATCGGTCTGTGCGTAATTCCGCTCTGCTTGGGACAGGGACCTTGAATAAAATGCTATCGGGGCCTCCCTTCCGTCGTTTAACACGTGGCAAAGCACCGCTCCCACCCCCACCGGGGATGCATCGCAGACTAAAACTATGGGCCGTTTGGGGTCGAAATGAGTCAGGATTGCCTCGGATGTGAGGAGTTGCTTTAACTCTGAGAACGCTCTTTCTTGCTCGTCACCCCACAGCCATTTTTCCTCTTTTTTAAGTAACCGATGGAGCGGCTCGGCAACAGACGCCTTCCGTGGAAGGAAGGTATGGTAGAAATTGAGAAGCCCCAGAAACGACTGTAGCTCGGTTTTGGAAGTGGGGCGAGGGGCTTTCTTAATGGCGGCTACCTTAGATTTGGACGGCCTAATTCCCTCGGGTGTGACACGGAACCCCAAAAACTCAACCTCTGTTTCGAAAAATACACATTTGTCTTTCCTCAGTCGCAGCCCCGCTTTTTCGAACACGGTCAGGACCTTATCCAATCTGTGAGCCAGCTCGGCCTTACTCCCCCCCATTATCAACACGTCATCAAAATATGGCAACACCCCCTCCAGCCCCTTCAGGAGGCGTTCCACCAGCGACTGAAAAATGCCAGGTGCCGAGTTCACGCCGAACTGTAACCTCGACACCTGGAACGCCCCCTTATGTGTGACTATTGTTTGTGCCGCCGCTGTGGCGGGGGTTACCGGGAGTTGCTGGTAGGCCTGTGCTAAATCGAGTTTAGCGAAACACTTTCCCCCATTTAGCCTGGCCAGAAGGTGGCTGACCACTGGCACCGGGTATGCATTAGGGCGGATTGCCTTATTAATGGTACACTTATAATCAGCGCAAATGCGCACCTCCCCGTTAGCCTTCAGTGCTGTTACAATTGGAGTCTCCCACTCCGCGGAATCCACAGGAACAAGAATTCCTTGACCCACCAGTTTGTCCAGTTCCGCCTCTATTTTGTCCTTTAGCGCGAACGGTACCCTGCGCGGTTTAAGTCTTATCGGGCGGACCTCCGGGTCTAAGTCGAATGCTACAGGGGGTCCCTTGAATTTTCCCAGTCCACTTTTAAAAACGGCGGGGTGTGCGTCACACACCGCTTGTATTGGGTCCTCGCCTACGGCATGCACCCCCCCTATGAACAGACCTAAGGGCTGAAACCACTGTGTTCCGAGAAGGCTACAACTCCCCCCTTTTAGCACCACTAGGGGAAGTTCCGCAGAATGTCTCTTAAAACGAACCCTGAATGTCCCGACCCCCAACACTGGAATGCTGTTCCCCTGTACGTCCCGTAGTGTGGCCCTCAACGCTTTAAGTTTGGGCCGCACGTGGGGGTCGATTTTCAAGAACTCTCTCTGGGGAATTATAGAATAGGAGGACCCCGAGTCAACTTCCATCCTAATGGGGGTCCCTTGTACTAGTACCTCAACAAAGTAATGGGGCTGTCCCGCAGACACGCTGAACACAGGAGCGTCGCCCTCGCTGTCGTCCGAGATGCGGCCCACGCCGTCCTGCTTCCTCGTGGCCCGGGCGCCATGTTTGGACCTCGCTGGACGGTCCGGTCTGGCTGAACGGTCTTGCGACTGTCTCCGGCCCTCTTTCCATTTCCTGCACGCCTTGGCGATGTGCCCCCGACGTCCACAGTTGAAACACTCGGCTTTTCTGAATGGGCACTTCACGCGCTCATGGGCCGCTCCGCAACCATCGCAGCGGCGCCCGCCTCTCCGGACCTTCTGGACCTCCTCGCCATCGCTGCTTTCTGAAGACGATTTCGAGGTCGGTCGGGTTGCATGCACCGACTGACCGGACTTCCCGTGCAACGAGTTTTCCGCTTTGCCGGCCCTCGGACGCCACTCACGCCACTTGTGCATCTCATCTACTCCAGCATTCGTGGATTCCGCGGCTTCCGCGGCCTCTACAACCTCTTCCAGTGTGGGTGGTGGCTCCTTGTTCATCAGGCTGCGCTGTACTTCCTTGTCCTTCAGGCCACACAGCACTCCGTCCCTGAGGGCCATCTCTAGGAAGTGGTCCCATCTGCAGGGGGCGGCGGCTACCCTCATAGCCGTTACGAAGGCTTCTACCGACTCGTCCGGCGCTTGAACTCGCCTCCAAAACGCGCTCCGAGCGGGAAACATTGCCCTCGAGGGTCGGAAACGCTCACGCAGCAGTCTCATGATGTCACCGGCTTTGAAATCGCTCATCTTCTTCGGTGCAAGAATGCCCACCAGCGTCCGCTTGGTTTCCATCCCAAGCATGCGGGTGAGGATGGCCCTCTTCCTTTCCTCGTTGTCTTCTTTGACTTTGAGTTCCACCAGTGCCGCCTGGAAGTCCATCTCAAAAAGCTCCCAGTCTTGCGGTTTGGTGATGTTGAACCCGCTCTGTGTCCTGGCTCCATGGGGATCCATGATCCCACCTTCGTCGCCAATTTAGTATATGAGAGTCAAGACACAAGGCACAGCCAAAGGCTGGGTTAACTCAGGTTTATTGCATGGTGGACAGAGGGAACATGAGGTAATGGCGGACGAACAGCTCTATATATATGGTAGTAACGTATTTGAATGTGGCTCCACGGTAGCCCGTTGGCTACTGGTCCGCGTGACGTCATGGCTGGTCACGCCCTTCTTGTCCAGGTGTAGGTAGCGGCGGGAAACTTCCCGCGCTGCGGTCTTTGCTGGGTTTGAACCAAGAGAGCTTGGACGCTCGCTGCTGCCAGCTGGTGGTCATTAGCTCGCGTCCTATTACAGGGTTTATGTGATACAGCTGAAGGTTACATTGTTACTCATAGGCAAGGTTACATTGGTTCAGATACATTGATATCACATGTGGGAGGTTACACTATTAGAACACAACAACCCTCTTATTGTCAAAGAAGTGATGGAAGATATAAGGGGTAGCTTTTCATTTCTAAGAGGAACACCTGTGGGGCAAACATGGGGTGAAAGGGGTGACCTGTTATATTTCAGGCTGCAGTCAATCCTCTGATGCATGTTGGGAATAAAAAGTCACAGTCCCACTGAATTCTGGGAGGGAAGAAATAACTTCTGTAGACTTAAGTAGAATGGAATACACTGCTAGTCTAAATGTTAGACTATTGGAATATTGTGTGAAGTCAATGTAGGTACCTAGCTTAGCTAGCAGCACTTTTTTTGTAAGTTTGGATATTTGAAGGGTGACACCCACTGCTGTTGTATATTTTTGCTTCATCAATGCAGCTTTAAAATATTCTCTGTGTAAAATCTGTGCTATACTACTGAGAGTTACTAGTGAACAAAGGTGGAGTTTTCTTCCTCCCTTCAGTCAGTAGATTTCAGGTGTCATGAAAAGGTAGCAAATTATATGTTACTTAATTTGTTGATGGTATTAATATGGTGTTTGTAAGGTTAACTTCCTAATGTTATTAAATTGGCACTGCTGGAGACAGAAGGAGTGTTTGAGAGATTTTCCTAGGGGATTTGGAATGCATTTTCCTGTCAAGAGTGAAAAGGCAATGCTAGCAGCAATGCACTTATAATGAGCACTGCACCAAATTACTTTCCTCAGCTGTAGCTAACAACAGCCTGATGCCTGAGAAAAGCAATAAGTAACTCTTCCTTTTAAAGAATAATGTTCTCCGCTCTACGCCAAACTCTAAATTGACAAGTTAACCTAGCTGATGGTTTCTGTCGCTTTCTCTGCTGCCTAACAATTCACAATTGTTTTTGGAAAACTATTATTCTTAGACTCACTTGCTCCTGGAAGGATTCAACAGCGCAGTAGATGCTAGAGAGGATGCCTGGAGAATGTGGGGACTTAGAGAAAACATAAGTCCTACTCTCTTCCTTCTGGAAGTATGCGGAGAGCACATATGATAAGAGAACATGATGCTTTTTCCACACTATGGCTTATGTGGAGAATCTACCTGGACGCAACAGCTTCTCCCTCTTCAGACTTTTCACTGTCATGTGACTGATAGGGCAATGGGAGAGGACTACCTTTCTTATGAAGGCTCTCCTACACACTTTCAGAATAACTAGTTGTCTTTTTGGAACTTTTATGTCCAATTGGAACTTTTATGTACAATACATCTAGTTCAGGGATGTCCAAACTTTTTGGGCTATGAGCCAGTCACACAGTTCAGTGGGCTGGTCATGTGGTTCAATGGGCCGGTCACCTGGTTCCTCCCACCAGAAGCGGAAGTAGAACATGCCTTGCAATCTGTTTTGCAACAGGATGAGATAGATTTTAATTTGCCATTTTTTTGCTTAAACCAGGGGTGACCAAACTACAGCCCATGGGCCAGATCCAGCCCCTGATGCCAATTCATCCTGCCCATGCTGCCCTCATTGCTCCTGGAAATGGAAGTGAAATGCACCCATATGGGGGTGTTTTACTTCCGCTTCCAGGAGCGACGAGGGCAGTGTGGGCTGGATGAATTGGCATTGGGAGCCTGATCTGGCCATGGGCTGTAGTTTGGGCACCACTGATCTAGTTATTCACAGATGCTCCTGCTTTTAACTGTATAAATCTTAATTCTTGAAACTTCAGGATACAGAGTAGGATTGTTTATTATAAAAGTGTTGTTTTCAAAACTTAAAGTATAAACCTGAGTTTTATGAATTTCTGCACAAAAATGGTTTAAGCCAGATAACTCAGAGCACCTTTGTTTAAATATAAGTTACATCATTTCCAAATTGGCCTGCTCCCTAATTAATCAGTTTAGGCTTGCAGGAGGAGAAACAAAGAATCAAATGATCTTAACAAGATTCTGTATTTAAGATGGGTTACTGTGGCATCCGCACAAGCAATTGGCATACTGTCCCTGACAGAACCATCGTTTTGGACGATAACTCCCTCGAGCTTTGGTTCCGAGGGGACAGAAATTGGGGAGCGGATTAATAGCCATAGTTTAATTCACCCACAGCTGACCTGACAAACAGTTCGAGCAAGAGGAAATTGGATGACTAACTCATAAATCATGGAATAGGTAATGTTGCACCCGCGGATTACCGCAAGCCCTAAAACCAACATCGGCCAGGTTTACCGCAGGATAAGCATGGAACAATGGAGTTCCCCTGTCAGTGTTTAATTTAGTTAATTAACTTCCCCAGGAGAGGTTCCCAATTAACTCGTGTAAACATGGGACGTGATTCTTGTCAGATGACGATTCCATCACGCGCAGCCTCGCTTACTCGATATATACTGATGATTTTCCCTCAATAAATTACTGGTCTTCGCTCCATCTTGCCTCGTGTCTCATTGTTTGACCAGTCTCCTCCGGGACCCAATGGCTGCCTCGCGGCCCCAATCCAACAGGCTACTGCATATGTCCTAGGATTAGGACTAGGACTCAGTAGGTGTGGGCTTGAATTCCTGCTCAGCTACAGAAAGTCACATTGGGATGGCTATGGTAAAACCACTCCTTAAATGTCACACACTTATAAAAAGCCATTAATATCACTGTAAGTCAAATGTAACTTGACAGCACATAACATTACAGTATGTATACAAATGTATCTTCTCTTAGTTATCCCCTCAATGTGCACTGAAAATGACCTTAAGTTAGCAAGAGGAAATGTTGTTGATGTGGCCCGATATTGGGTGAATATCCTCTAGCCCAGGAGTTCTCAACCTTTTAATGCCGGGGGCCGGGCCTCGTTCCCCCTTCCTCCACCACATGGCACTTCCTGGTGTGGTGGAGGTGTGTGTGTGTGCGTGGCCACTGTGGGCTGCAGGTTGAGAATCCCTGCTCTAGCCCTTTTCATTCCTTTTTGTTTTTATTTTATTTTTATTTTTTTATTTTATAGTCAAATTTGTATATGCCGCCCGCTCAGGCAGAACCCGACTCAGGGCGGCATCACAACAATTCACAAAAGACATAAATACAATTATAAAAAAAGTATAAACCCCCCCCCCAACCCACCCCCTTTAAAAACCCCTATGTCCCACCCACCCACTATACAAAGGAGGAGGAGAAAGTTCTTATACAAGCCAGCAGGCGGGCACCATAGTCCCATTCGGGCCCCACACCTGCCCTGCCAGCCAGGTCTTCACTCCTTTCCTGAAGGGCAGCAGTTCACTTTGGAGTCTTAGGTCTATTGGCAGGAGGTTCCAGAGAGTTGGTGCGGACACGGAGAAGGCCCTCCTTCGGGTGCTAGACAAATGTGCATCCCTAGCCGGTGGCACCACTAGAGAACCCCTCCTGTCCGATCTGGTTGGACGTGGGTAGGTGGGACGGCTGGGGTGTTCGAATGAGCGAAGAAAATGTTACACTCCCAATGGTAAAATGCAAGTGTTTTAATTCAGAAAAAATTCAAGGAAAAATTCACATGTACGTCCTATGTTGAGGTATGTCGGGCAAGAAGTAAGGTGTGTAAGCTAAACACAAAAATTACCCCACTCTAATCATATACCTATACAGTATCATTTCATTCTGCACGTAAATCAAGCTGATACAGTAATAACACAAATCAACTCAGACAAAACCTCAAACATACAAGACACAACGGGACCCCAGATAGTAAACCCTCATCCCCATGGTGCTGGGTAGACAATAGGAAGCGTAGTTGCAAAGCGCTATAACCGCAAGTTGGTAATCAAGCGTTAAAACCGCAAAATGCAGTCTCTTAGAGTCCGTGATCAAGAGCACTCTACTCAGCTCCTGAGGCTGACGCCGGGGGTGGGGGGTGAAATCCTACTTCATACAAGGGTTCCCAGGTGATGAGCATCAGGCGATGGTAAATAGATTACGTAGACAAAAACACGATGCCCTTCCGGTATACGGACATTTCGAATCTTCCTCAAGTGTCTACAATAATATAAATGCATAAAGCGTATAGTACACAACCAGAATATAAAACAATGCGCCACAAATGCATATCAAATCAACAGATCTAAGAATTGCATCTATGTAAACATTTAAACATTTAAACCTGATCGAGATAGATGACATACCTATGAACAGTAACTAGCGCGTCTCGCACCTCTGCTAGCGTTTCTCTCCCTGTGTGCACGCGTTAAATGCTGACCGAAAAACATTCTATATATAAGCATCAGAAGAATGAAGAGTGGAGAGGGACATGTGATTACCATTTACTCAATTATTACATTGGTCTCTGCTCTAGAGCTCATCGGTAAGTTTTAAAGCAATATGTGCTTGCAAGGATAATAGTGGCGTGATCTGTCTCTTACAAGAATGCCGAGAGATCCCATTCAGTGTTAAGCCCATGCGGGGTAAGGGTATTAAAGCGATGGATGTAATACGCTTCTCTTTGTAATAAGTATCGATCTACATCCGAGGTATGATATCTACTTTGCCTGAACGTTTCCAACACAACTACCTTGATGTCCTTGACCGAGTGTTTTTCTTGGAGGAAATGGTTGACAAGCGGAGCATTGGTAATTTTGTTCCTTATGCGAGAGAGATGCTCGCCCAGACGTACCTTGAGCGGTCGTCTGGACTGTCCCACATATGCCAACCGACATTTACAAATTAACATGTATATGATTTCTTTAGAATTGCAATTTGAGAAACTACCCAGATTGAGAGAAAAGCTGCTGCTGGGCACACTTACTTTATCGGTGGTCCACATGTGGCCACAATATCTACAATGGCCACAAGAGTGATGACCACGAGCTATAGGTTGATGTGTTTCGCAGGTACTGGTAATGTCAGTTCGTGAGACAAAGTTCGCTATGGTCTTAGTTCTTCTAAATCCAATTGTAGGTCTGTGTTGGCAGCCTGGCACAGAGTCCAGAATGTGCCAATGCTTTAAAATAATCTGTTTAATCCGTTGGGCCATAGGGGTGTAGTCTACGGACCAAAATAACCCTGGTCGTACGCGATGTCTATCAATATTATAATTAAGCAAAGAGTTCCTATTCCGCAAGTCTGTCCTGTATCTGGCAGCCTTAATGACGTCGTTTGGATATCCTCTCCGCTGTAGGACAGTTGTAATTTTGGCAGCTGCTTCTACATAATCATGGGTACGGGATGAATTTCTTTTGGCCCTAACTAGTAAGCTGTATGGAATATTGGCCTTCAGATGGTGCGGATGGAAGGAGGTATACTGTAAGTAAGCAAACCGGTCGGTTGGTTTATGGTAAAGCTTGGTCTTTAAGTGGTTATTGTCAATAAAAATAGTTAAATCTAAAAACGGAATAGAGACAGCATCTGTGGTATGTGTGAATTTGAGATGTTGATGTTGCGTATTAATCCAGGTACAAAAATTATCAATGGTTGTACGATCTTTAAAGATGAAAAACAGATCATCTATGTACCTCTTATAGAATAGAATGTTGGAAAAGAATGGATTAACACGCGGGTCCAAAATGAAAGTCCTATCGAAGTGACACATGAAGATGTTGGCCACCGAGGGCGCAAAATTCGAACCCATGGACACTCCCTGGGTTTGTAAAAAGAAAGAATGTTCGAACCTGAAAAAGTTATTCTCGAAGCATATATCCAGGAGGTCCAACAGGAACGTGGAGGATGGATGCTTGTCAGCACGACTGTCTAAGTGGTGGGAAATAAGTGTGCGAGCTTCCTCCAATGGAATGTTTGTGTAAAGAGACGAAACGTCTAATGTGAGGAGCACCGCATCTTGTGGAACAGGAACATCTTCCACCATCTGAATGAAGTGTGTAGAGTCCTGGATATATGCCGGGGAGCGTGTGGCAAAAGTTCTTATATGGTGATCTATAAATTTGGCCACTGGTTCCAACAGGGAGTTATTAGCGGATAATATAGGTCTACAAGGCATGACATGGTCATCCCCAGACAGCTTGTGTATCTTTGGTAAAAGGTAAAAAATGGGAACTCTGGGATATTTATTGAGGAGGAAGCGGTAAGTTTTATCATTAATATCTTCCATAGCTAGACCTTCCTGCAACACTACTCTGATTATGTTGGTGACGTGTGAGGTAGGGTTATGTTCGAGCCTGCGATAATAATTTGTGTTGGATAATTGGAAGTGAGCTGCAGCTAGATAATCTTTCTTGTTAAGGAGAACAATCCCTCCTCCTTTGTCAGCTGGCTTGATTACAATATTAGGGTCGTCTCCTAGGCTTTTTAGTAGTTGGATGTCATTTACAGAGAGATTAAATTTTCTGTTGAACTGGGACTCCGCAGCTGTGATATCTCGGATGACCAATCTCCTGAATACCTCAATAGAGGGATTATCTATATTTGGTGTAAATGTTGATGAAGGAGTGAACGCTCCAGGCGTACGTGTGGTCTCTGCGTCTTCCTTGAAGAATGCCCGCAGTTTTAATAGTCTAACAAGTTTGAAGATATCAATCTTCGTCTTAAAGGGAGAGTAGTGTGGAGTGGGAACGTAGCCCAAACCTAAGTTCAACAGCTGAATTTCTCTTACCGTGAGAAATCCGACGTCATTAAGGCTGCCAGATACAGGACAGACTTGCGGAATAGGAACTCTTTGCTTAATTATAATATTGATAGACATCGCGTACGACCAGGGTTATTTTGGTCCGTAGACTACACCCCTATGGCCCAACGGATTAAACAGATTATTTTAAAGCATTGGCACATTCTGGACTCTGTGCCAGGCTGCCAACACAGACCTACAATTGGATTTAGAAGAACTAAGACCATAGCGAACTTTGTCTCACGAACTGACATTACCAGTACCTGCGAAACACATCAACCTATAGCTCGTGGTCATCACTCTTGTGGCCATTGTAGATATTGTGGCCACATGTGGACCACCGATAAAGTAAGTGTGCCCAGCAGCAGCTTTTCTCTCAATCTGGGTAGTTTCTCAAATTGCAATTCTAAAGAAATCATATACATGTTAATTTGTAAATGTCGGTTGGCATATGTGGGACAGTCCAGACGACCGCTCAAGGTACGTCTGGGCGAGCATCTCTCTCGCATAAGGAACAAAATTACCAATGCTCCGCTTGTCAACCATTTCCTCCAAGAAAAACACTCGGTCAAGGACATCAAGGTAGTTGTGTTGGAAACGTTCAGGCAAAGTAGATATCATACCTCGGATGTAGATCGATACTTATTACAAAGAGAAGCGTATTACATCCATCGCTTTAATACCCTTACCCCGCATGGGCTTAACACTGAATGGGATCTCTCGGCATTCTTGTAAGAGACAGATCACGCCACTATTATCCTTGCAAACACATATTGCTTTAAAACTTACCGATGAGCTCTAGAGCAGAGACCAATGTAATAATTGAGTAAATGGTAATCACATGTCCCTCTCCACTCTTCATTCTTCTGATGCTTATATATAGAATGTTTTTCGGTCAGCATTTAACGCGTGCACACAGGGAGAGAAACGCTAGCAGAGGTGCGAGACGCGCTAGTTACTGTTCATAGGTATGTCATCTATCTCGATCAGGTTTAAATGTTTAAATGTTTACATAGATGCAATTCTTAGATCTGTTGATTTGATATGCATTTGTGGCGCATTGTTTTATATTCTGGTTGTGTACTATACGCTTTATGCATTTATATTATTGTAGACACTTGAGGAAGATTCGAAATGTCCGTATACCGGAAGGGCATCGTGTTTTTGTCTACGTAATCTATTTACCATCGCCTGATGCTCATCACCTGGGAACCCTTGTATGAAGTAGGATTTCACCCCCCACCCCCGGCGTCAGCCTCAGGAGCTGAGTAGAGTGCTCTTGATCACGGACTCTAAGAGACTGCATTTTGCGGTTTTAACGCTTGATTACCAACTTGCGGTTATAGCGCTTTGCAACTACGCTTCCTATTGTCTACCCAGCACCATGGGGATGAGGGTTTACTATCTGGGGTCCCGTTGTGTCTTGTATGTTTGAGGTTTTGTCTGAGTTGATTTGTGTTATTACTGTATCAGCTTGATTTACGTGCAGAATGAAATGATACTGTATAGGTATATGATTAGAGTGGGGTAATTTTTGTGTTTAGCTTACACACCTTACTTCTTGCCCGACATACCTCAACATAGGACGTACATGTGAATTTTTCCTTGAATTTTTTCTGAATTAAAACACTTGCATTTTACCATTGGGAGTGTAACATTTTCTTCGCTCGCTCTGGTTGGACGGGCAGACACTCTTGGGACGATGCGGTCTCTAAGGTATCCCGGCCCCCTGCCATGTAGGGCTTTAAAGGTCAAAACCAGCACCTTAAATTGCACCCGGAGACAAACTGGTAACCAGTGCAGCTCCCGAAGTAGGGGAGAGGCATGGGCATATCGCCCACACCCCATCACCACCCGGGCCGCCGCATTCTGGACCAGCTGCAGCCTCCGAATGGTCGTCAAGGGCAGCCCCATGTAGAGCGCATTACAATAGTCTAGTCGGGAAGTAACCAGAGCATGGGTGACCATAAGCAAGGAGCCCCGGTCCAGGAGTGTGCGCAATTGGCGAATCACCCGAAGTTGGGCAAAAGCCCTCCTGGCCACAGCCGCCACTTGTTCTTCCAGCAGCAGCCGCGAGTCCAGAAGAACCCCCAAATTGCGCACTGGGTCTGTCTGGGGCAGAACGGCCCCATCCAGTACCAAAGATGGTAACTCCCTGGATAACGCGGGGCCCCTTATCCACAGCCACTCTGTCTTGCTGGGATTCAGCCGAAGCCCATTGGCCCCCATCCAGACCCCAATGGCCTCTAGGCATCCGGATAGGATTTCAACAGCATCACTGGGGTCCCCACGGGCCGAGATGTACAACTGTGTATCATCCGCGTACTGATGGTACCGCACCCCGTGGGAACGAATGATCTCACCCAGCGGCTTCATGTAGATGTTAAATAAGAGAGGAGAGAGCACAGAGCCCTGAGGCACCCCATATTTGAGGGGCCTAGGGCTGGACCTCTCACTCTCTAACCATACCGACTGGGTACGGCCCTTCAGAAATGAGGAAAACCAGGACAACACAGTGCCCTGGATCCCCAGTCCTTCGAGCCGTTCCAGAAGGATACCGTGGTCGACGGTATCAAAAGCCGCTGAGAGGTCAAGAAGAGCAAGGACGGATGGACAACCCCCGTCCCGCTCCCGCCAGAGATCATCCATCAGTGCGACCAATGCCGTCTCCGTTCCATATCCGGGCCTGAACCCTGATTGAAAGGGGTCTAGATAATCCGCTTCCTCCAGGACACTCTGCAGCTGACGCGCCACCGCCTTTTCCAAAACCTTACCCAAAAAGGGCAGGTTGGAAACTGGCCTGTAGTTGTTAAGGACAGCTGGGTCGAGGGACAATTTCTTCAGGAGGGGGCGCACCAAAGCATGTTTTAGCTGTGCAGGAAATACCCCCTCCCGTAAAGAGGCATTTATTATCCCCCCCTATCCAGCCACCTGTTACCTCCTTGGAGGCTTTCACCAACCAAGTAGGACAGGGATCCAAAGGACATGTAGTGGCACGAACAGCTGCAAGGAGCCTGTCCACTTCATCAGGGACAACAGGATCGAACTGATCCCAGATCGTACAGCAAGACAATGCTCCGGCACCTCCCCGACCCTCCCCATCCACGCCAGGATTCAATCCTGAACGAATCCGATCGATTTTCTCCACCAGATGGTCAGCAAAGTCCTCAGCCGAACCCTGCCAACCGGGCACCGATCCCCCTCTACCAAGGAGGGACCTGGTTACCCGGAACAGGGCGGCTGGGCGATTATCAGCGGAGGCAATAAGGGTGGTGAAGTATTGCCGCCTCACCACCCCTATCGCCACTAGATAGGCCCTAATAGCAGCTCTAGCTAGTGTCCAATCGGAGTCATCCTGGGTCTTCACCCAGCGGCGCTCTAGGCGTCTCTTTGCCCGTTTGAGTTCACGCAGTTCATCTGTGAACCACGGAGATGACCTAGTCCCCCGGGCGTGGAGAGGCCGCAGTTTTAGATATGTTAATTTTGGCTTTGTATGTTATTATATGCTGGTGGTGCCGCTGACACAAATAAAGAATCTCCTCTCACAACTCACTCTTAAAATCATGAAGGTCACTGAACATTAACAGAATTGTGTAGGAATCGGGGCCGCAGAGGGCCGGAGGTCCCGGAGGAGACTGATCAAGAAACGATACGAGGCAATATGGAGCGTGATCAGATCAGTAGTTTATTGAGGGAAAGCATCAACATATATAGGAGAAAAAGCGCAACGGTGGCAAAACCGTCATCTGACAGAAATTACCTCACCTATTTGCTCAGGTTAATGAGGAATCTCTCTAAGGGAAGTTAATTAACTCAGACAAACACTGACATGGGAAAACACCATTGTTTAGGGATAAGACTGGGGTAAACATGGCTGCTATTTGCACCAAGGATAAGGATAAACTCGGAGATGAGTGATTACTTTAATGGGTAACGGGGTTAGATATTCGCTCTCTCAGCAGAACCGCTGGTCAGGTCAAGGAATTGGGTGAATCAAACCCTATCATTAATCCACCCCCCTTAATTTCTCTGCCCGCAGAGTCCACGGCTCAGGGAGCATTCTCCTGAAGTGGCCTCTGCGCGGGCCGTTCCATGCCAGTGGGGCATGGGGAAACCGCATCTCCCCTTTTCGTTTTATTTAAGAGCCTGACCGGCAACTCTGCGTAAGAGAGGCATTAGCTGCTGAGCGGGAATGGCGCTTCGGGGTTTCTTCTTGGGGCGGTACTTCGAGATCAGTGAGGGGATACATTGCGCAAAGCAGCAGATAGCTATGCCTAGTATGACCACCCCCACAACCACCTTGAGTACCGTCTGGAGCCATCCCCATGGAATCCATGACCACATCCAATTCCACAACGAACTCCACCAAGTTCCCCATGCAGAACCTTCCCTTATGCCCTCGACTATTGTGTGGAGGGCCGTGAGCTGACTCTGTACCTTGCGGGAGTTGTCCGTAAGATTAAAACAACACATACCGTGAAAGGATTCGCAACCCAAATGATGTAGCAATAGGAGGTAGTCTATACCCGCTCTATTGTCAAGTATGGCATGGCGAAGCTCCGCCTGCTCCTGGTTGAGCAGCGCTATCGCCGAGGAGGTGTGGTTGATGGCCTTAGCCAACCCGCAAGCCAATCGGCTGATCCTCCGGGCGTTGCCGACGGCTAAGCCTGGCATGCCAACTATGCTGACTGCTAACGAGACATATTCGGCTGGACTCATAACTCTAAAGCTGCTCTCACATGAGCTGTCTAATTGGGTGGTGCGAGCGTGCCGTATGAGTGCTGAAACATTTGTAACATTTGTGCTTGGGGTGACCATATCCTTAGTAGGGAGTAACAGTGTCAAACGACTAATGCAACATGTGGAATCTGATACATTTGCGGGAATGTAGTTGAAGGTATACTGATTACACGTAAAGAACCAACCCGAAGGCAGGGTAACATGGGCATACATTGAGCCAAGCTTCACTGGGTTATCGCAAGTCCAATTGCCACTGCCGACGTAGAGGCAGCGGCGCCGGGTTCGACCGACTGTGGAGCAGCCGGTCATTTGACCACAAGTCGAGTTCGGGCTGACCGCCACTCGAGGAGTGTGGAGAGTGGCCGCATCAGCCGGCAAAGTCATGGTGAGCCGCATCTCCCAACGGGCGTATTCTGTAGAAGCCGCTGGGTTGTATGGGCTGAAAATCCGTTTCACAAGCCAGTCCCCATCCCTGGGGTATGCGCCTGGAGAATGGCACACTGGGATGAGGCAGGTGCTCAGGATTGAGGCAGAGCCAATGTCCTGTCTCAGGCAAAAATCGGACTGGTTGACGAGGCCCGCCAACCTTTCCCAAATGTTGTACTGCATTCTGGCAGAGAGGTCTCCGCCGGGCACCAAATCGTTGGCCTTTAACAAGGTAGCCTGAACGTCTCCCCCGGCAAATAGGGAGAGGATCAGGATGATGGTGACTGCCATGGTGTTGGCGTGAATTCGGGCAAAGATTGCAGCTGCAAGATTCTCCGGTGTCGGCTCATTCTCCTCGCGTTGGAGGGTGTCCTCGGTCTCACTGCGAAGGACCTTGACCATCCCCCAGGTGATCTTCGGCGCTGTCATCTGTGGCCATCTCCTCCGATGGGTTTTCTCGGTCAGAGTGAGGTCCTCCATCTCCGGGGTTGGGCTCGGGTCAGTCTGGGTCCATGCCATGTGGTTCCAAATGAGGCTTGACACACCGGGCTGGGATCCAAACGACACCTGTAGGAGACATAACTGCAGCATACCCTCTTCCCCAGGTTACGAGCGGCGCCGGGCCCCTCCATGAAGGGTCCGGTGGCACCCGGTATCGGACCATCGGTCGCGGGAGAGCCTCCGAACGGTGGAAGTGCTTCTCCTGCGGCGTGCAGTCCGAAAAAACATTAAGGTGATTGTACGTAAACAATACCTTATTCAGACAATGCTGTGCCTGAGCCTGTGACTTGGGGAGGGCTGGTGGCTCCCCCCTTTCTGTTTGTTTGTCAATATAGGACTTGAGCGTCCGACTGACCCGTTCCACAATCGCTTGCCCCTGCGGATTGTAGGGAATGCCAAAAGTATGCTTAATATCCCAAGTGGCCATGAAGGCCGCCAGCTGCCTGGAGCTGTAGGATGGGGCGTTATCGGTTTTAATTTGCCGTGGCTTGCCCATTGCCGCGATGCAGGAAAGGAGGTGCTGCTCCACATGGGAAGCAGTCTCCCCTTTCTGCACCGTTGCCCAAACGAATTGTGAAAAAGTATCAATGCAAACGTGCATGTACTGCCATCTGCCAAACTGAGGAACATGCGTGACGTCCATCTGCCACACCTGATTGGCCTCTGTCCCTCGTGGGTTGACCCCCCACGAGGGCCCCCCCGGTGCCCCTGCGCAATGCTGGCAAGAGCGAACTATGCCTTGGGCTTGAGAAAGTGGCAAATTGAACTGTCTGGCAAGCGCTTTGGCATTTTGGTGAAAGAATGCATGACTCTGGATTGGCGTAGTGAAAACACCCAACACTGAACGTTGCTGAATTTCCTTTGCCGCCGCATCCCTCTGCTATTGCCCGCGGAAATCGGACCCGGTAGGTCTTGATGACTTCGGATGTGGGCAATATAGAGTGGCTCCGTGCGGTTTCGCAAATGAAATTGAGCAGTTAAAAACAGACTAAGCAGATTCTTGTCTATCGCGGGAGTGATGTATGCTCCCGGTAGACTGTGAAGCAGATTCCTAACGTACTGGCTATCGGTAATGATGTTTAGGCACTCTTTGGCGAAGGTGCGCAAGGCGAGGTTCACCGCTGCCAACTCCGCCCGCTGTGCGGACTTCTGTGGAAGAGTTAACAGCGTGCGCCAAGCCTGGCCCTCCTGCCAAGTTAAGACACCATATGTTCGACCACCATCAGTAAAAACTGTCCTGGCTCCCTGAAGCGGAACCAGCGAGAGCAGTTCGAACAGGTTGACTGTCTGCGTTTGAAGCGAGACAAGTCTGGGGTCCTTGGGCAAGTGGTATGCCAAGCTTCCAGTGAATTCCTCCAAAGCTATTGGAAGCGAGTCACCGAGCTGCATCAGTTGCTGGATCTGCTCTTTGGTGAACGGGACTACAATTTTGGCTAAATCGTGCCCTGAAATGTCTCTAGCTCCCAGCCTCCCGCGGTAAACCACCGCGGAAACTAACTCTTGGGGAGGAACGATGTTCCGGGAAGAGGTGTTCGGCAAGTACACCCATTCCACGATACTCGCCCCTTTTTTGGAGTCTACTCCTAGAGCTCCGGTGAACATGGATCCTGCCCGAACTATGTACAAGTTCAGGATTGGGGCATATGGCCCCTGAGCAATCCTGTCCACCCACCTTTGGCTGAGAACCTGGTTGACTTTCTCGAGAGCCAAGCGCGCTTCTCGAGAAATTTGTATCCGGTCTGCCGGCTGCTTGCCTAATGTTAGCAGTGAGAAGAGCGTTTTCAAAAGATCCGTATCCAATCTGAAATACGGTCTGGCCCAATTAATGTTCCCTAAAACCTGCTGCAATTCCACTAAGGTGACTGAATCCTGTAAATTGATTTGGGGCAAAACTGGTGCTGCGAAAGAGCGGAGAAGCCAATGACCAAAGTATGAGAAGGGCTCGGTTCTCTGCACTTTCTCTGGGGCAATGAGCAACCCTTTCTCCCCCAGGCTGGCCTGGAGGTCTGAAAACATTTCGCTGCCGAGTTGCGGCACCGCGACCAAGATGTCGTCCATGAAATGACAAACTAACGCTTTTGGGTAAAGGTTTCGAAACTTTGCCAGTGCGTTGTGAACATAAATTTGGCACAGGGTGGGCGAATTGAGCATGCCCTGTGGCAAAAATTTCCACGCGTAACGCTGCATAGGCTCACTGTGGTTCACAACCGGCACCGTAAAGGCGAACCTTTCCCGGTCCCTGGGGTCTAAGGGAATCGTGTAAAAACAATCCTTGAGATCTACAACTAGGATCTCCCACCCCTCGGGAATCATATTCGGATTTGGGATGCCGCATTGAAGCAGACCCATTGGCTGTATACATTTATTGATCTCTCTGAGATCGTGGAGGAGTTGCCACTTCCCCGATTTCTTCTTAATGACAAAAATTGGCGAATTCCAAGGACTGGTGGACTGCTCTATATGTCCTGCGTCTAGCTGTTCTTTAACCAGTTGCTTTAGGGCGACTAATTTCTCTCCCACTACCGGCCATTGTTCCACCCAGACTGGCGTATCGGTGAGCCATTTAAGTGGCAACGCCATTACCCGAAGGTAAGCGTAGCACCGTACTGCTGTAAAATGTCTCGTCCCCAAAGGTTGATGTGCACGTCAAGAATGTGCGGCCGAATTACCGCCGTGCCGTCAGCCTTTGGAATCGTGACTGTCACCCACTCCCGGCTCCTAAACGCTTCTTGAATGCCGCCTACCCCCCACACATCAGAGACCAGCTCAATGGCCCACTCCCTTGGCCACTGGCTTCTGCTTATCACGGATACATCAGCTCCGGTATCTAACAGGCCTGAGAATGATCTATTATTCAGAAATACCTCAATAACCGGGCTCTTTCCACTCAATGTTGGTCTCCACTGTCGCTAAGACCTGGTATCCTTGTACTGCCTCACTGGCGCTCGAGCGGTCCTCTGACCGGGACTCTGAGCTGTCCCTGAGCCTTCCCTGGCTGTCTGCTGGCGAGTGACAAGGAACCATGATCAGTTGCGCTAAGTTGTCTCCTTTGTGAATTGTCTGGGGTAGGTGCGTCCAAAGCTGAACTTGGAGAACGCCTGAAAAATTGGAGTCAACGACTCCTGGAATTATAAGAATTCCGCGTGCTCCTGCTATGCTGCAAGGCAAAACTAAACCTATAAAGCCCTTGGGCAGTGGACCCATGTACTGGGAATCCACCAGATAGACCGTGCCTGGTAGGTCGCATGTGACGTCTGCCTGGAAAGTCAAGTCTAACCCTGTACTACCCTTGGGGCTGGCCTGCGCCCTCGCAGTGCCTGGAATGTGACCTGAATCTAGTCTAGCTCTGGCGAGCCTTGAATCTGAGAAGTCCCTGTTTGGACCGGGGCCAGAGACGTGCCTGCGTGCCAGTTTCTGGCCCAATGGTAGCCTTTCTTGCATTTCGGACACAGGGTGTTTGGAGCCTTGGAACGGCCGGAATTTTGTCCGCCTCCCTTGGATCGGCACTCCCTAGCGAAGTGACCGACCTTGCCACAATTGTGACATGCCCCTTGATGTTTGCTTTTAGGTCTCTTACCCCCTTGCACCGCTGCCGCTAGCAAACCCATCTTGTAGGATTCTGTGCCAACGTTGGCGCAAGCTCTAATCATGTCCGTGAGAGTCAAGTCGGGACGATTGCCCAGTGACTGCAGGATTTTACGGCAGTCTAAATTGGCATTGTCCTTGGCTAACTTGATCATGAACTCTTGCTGGGCTTCCTCATTATCGATCTGCCTGCTAATTGCCTCCTCCAGGCGATTGATGAAGTCCATGTAGGGCTCCTGGGCTCCCTGCTTGACTGCGGTGTAATTCTTAGCCGCTTTGCCAGTCGCAGGGACCTTGAAAAAAGCCCTAAAGGCAGCCTCTGCCGACATCTGGAGAGTGGCGAGTGGCAAGTTGATCTGTGCATCGACGGATTCGAAGGCACCTGAACCATACAACTGGTCAGGAATTACTGCGCCTCCCATCCTGGCAGCCCTAGTTTGAGCTTCAAGGCGAAACCGCAGAAGTGCTTATGCCAAACATGGTATTGCAGATCTATCCAGCTTTCCCTACAAATGTATTGGCACAACAGCAGTGTTTTCCAGAGGCTTTTAGTTAAATTTTCAACTTATATAGTTATAGGATCATTTAATATTTCTCCACCTGCATTTGTGGTGGGCTACTTGTTGCATCAAAACAAAGCATTTGTTGCACCTTGAACAACATCATGTTTTATTTTCCACTAAAAAGTAGGCTAAAGTTCACAAAAGCTTTTGCCAAATAAAACGCATTAATTGTTAATGTGGCACAAGACATTTTTGCAATCCTCTTAGCCCTGCATGTACTCTAGTCATGGCTTCGTGATTTTTATGGACTTGATTGTTTATAAATAGTATCCAATTTAGCTTTTTCCCTCAGTAAAAACAAAATGCTCAGAATAATAACCAGATACTTGATACTATGTTTTGTTACCACATGATATACACGCAGCATGCTTTGATTGAATAAAAGTAGGAAAGGAATGTGCTTCTTGAATTTGCCAATCATTAGTAGTAAGTGACATTAAAAGGAATTTTTGAAGTGGTAACTGTGTTAGTTTGTGCAAGCATATCAGAGAGTAAATAACAGAAAGAAGTAGTGGCAACTTAAATATTAACTCTTGTGTTTAAATGTGAGCTTTCGTTGATCAAAATTGCATCATATAAAAACCTGATAGTTGTGGTGCATCAAATCTGATAATGTCCCAAAAACAACTAATTTTGCCTGGGTTACAAAAAACCATTGTCAGTAGATGCTAACTCGTTGGCAAATGATGCATCAGCTTGCAAGAGAAGTTTGTTTTGCAACCATTTGCAAACCAATAGGAGCAGGCTTTATAGCTAGTTTGAATAACAACTAGGGATTCTCCAGTTGTTGTCTGTCTGCATAAAGCTGTGCATCTACAAAGACATGAAATACAGATCAGTGTGTAAAACAAAAGGAGATATTGAACCTTGCTCTCCATCTTTGGGCAGACCAATCTGAATGTAACCCATCAGCAATGCAATACATTGCACCAAATGACTCAATAAAACTATTGCCTCTATTGGTTTCCTGAAATTGCAAAACTGGGCTGAAGAGACTTATCCCAAATGGGCTTTCACAAGCTGCAGAGGCTTGGCTAAACCCAGAAAATAGAAAGATATGTAATAATAACTCACTGCCGGCCTTGTTTTGGAGCCTGACGTCCTTGAACTATGAGTTACTGATGAGTGTGAGAAGTGTTAAGCCATTTACTTTTGAGAAATGGCTGTGAAAAATCTGGATTAATCTAGATGCCAATACAGAGATAATAAGCGTTTGACATTTCCACTTGGAACTATTGTGTGTGGTTGTAGCAACTAAATCTGTTTTGTCAGCTTCACGTTATAGTCATTTGATTTTTAAGTTTAAAAACTAATGACTTATGAAATTGTAAGATAATAAAAGATTTTAAAGTGTGCTTTAAACTGGAACTTTATGTTCTACATTTCTAGTGGCCACTAATAATTGTTTTTCCACAGAATATGTTAATCATGTTCCCTACTGAAAGGTTTGCACACGTTCTCTTGAACAACTGAACAGTCTGTGAGCAAATATTCTTTTGTCCTAATTAACTGATTTGAGTAAGGCTGTTTTTTGGGTGCATTTAGAAGATGGAGCTTTTTATCATGCTCATAAAATTAACTTCTGTTTGTTCCATGCAATTCTGCTACCCATAAAAATTAATCCTCAGTTCTCACATGCAACTTAACTATATATATTTTTTAAAACCTTAATTGTTTATGGGCCAGATCACAGAATTAAGGGGAAATCTTCTTCCCATATTGCCCTTCATGCCTTTTCTTCAAAATTGACCACTCTGTGTGCCAAAAACAGTCTTTTAAAATGTCATAACTAGAGAACCATGGATAATTAGGGCTGAACTGGTTGCACATGTTTGTGATTCATTGATGTGGACAGATCATAGGTTCTGAAGCATCATGTAGTCCAGTCTAAATCCCATTGGAGACTTAGAAGATGACTACATGGGTGCTCAGCCTGCTATTTGGTCTGCTTCAGGAACAGACTGGTTTGCTCTTAAATACAGTAATCAGATGATGTCTTTGTTGGAGCACATCAGCCTGCCCCAAGATTGGTCATATCCATACCTTTCTGAATCCCTATCAAGGCTTCTTACCCTTTTGGTGCATTCAAGATTGTGCTGGTTTGGTTCAATTCTAGCACTTGTGATTGCTGGAACTGATCCAAAATAAGTTCCAGTTTGAATTTACCAATATTATGAAGTGGTTTTAATAAGCAAGTCAATTCTCGTTATTGGCAAGTTAATTCATTTATTCTGCTCCTATTGCTGATGAGCTGCATCAGGTATATATATTCTTTGCTTCATGTCAAAGGGCTAGTCAAGAAACCACCGTGCGTCAGATCCATTGCAGTGGCTTTGACTACAGTCAGTTTCTTGATTTCCCTTTAAGAGAAGGAAAAGGTTTTTTTTTTAAAAAAAACACACACACACATCCTGATGCATCAGGATGCATAGTTCACATAGACACACTACAAAAAAAATCACTTCCCCTGCCCATTTGCCAATGAAAAGAAAAAGTGATTAATTTGTCATCCTGAAATTGCTCACTAATTAAGCCATTTTATGATATTGTCAAGTGTGATTAACATATGAACTGTCTAGCTTGATTAAATCACTCTAATCAAGGCCAACTATTTCAAACTAGCCCATACTAGTTCACTACCTCCCTTTCATTTAACCACACACTTAGACTGTCTAAGATGGAAGGCCAGAGGTTTCTAACATATACATTCTTTCTCTCACTCACACACAAAATAGACTTTTAAATATTCTCTCTAGAGAATATATACAGTATAGTGAATACTGCATGTTGTTGTTGTTCAGTCGCACAGTCGTTTCCGACTCTTTGCATTCCATGCATTCCACCGGTGACGTCTGCAGCTGTCACCGAGGGAAAGCTCCCTACACTACTCTGCTTAAACTGAAGTGACGGATAGAGCGCCGTGGGCGCCGATGGCTCTGCTGGCGCTGGGGGTTCCTTAGCCTCTACCCGGACTGGGTCTACCTCTGCTAAAAGCCTCCTACATTTACTCCATGTGCGAATTATGCCCTCTGGAGCTTTCGGGGGTTGCTGAATGCAGTCTCCTATCTGATCACAGAGCTGAAGGGTTAACGTACCTGCTTCTTGGTAAAGCAGGCAGTGTTCCCTCAAGTACACCAAAAGTCTCGCTAGCTCTCCACTGTGAAAGCGTAACTGATATACCCTGGCCAGGATTTTGAATTCCTCCTCATGAATTCTTTGGCTAGCGGACGGACGTTGCCACTGAGGACAAGTCCCCATATTACCTGCGGGGGTCCTTTGAAGTCTCCTTCTCGGGACGAGTCGACGTGTCTGAAGTTCAGGCAATAGGTTTTGCGTGACGAATCTCTGGGTAGAGCTCGGAGCGTGGCCTGCCGCCACGGGCCCTCGGTGGCCTCTGCGCTGTCAGGGGTTCACAGCTGACCCTGAGCGGAATGCATTTTCCGTGCTGCAAGCCGCCGCGAAAGTCGGAGCAAGCTGTAGGATGCCTCTCTGAAATGCCTCGTCGCGGAACCGTCCTCCCGATCGGCTGGCATACCGACCGGGCTTCCGCGCTGTCCTCCGGGATGATTGGACACGGTTCTAGCATAGAACCGGACCACGTTGATCGCTTACTCATGAGTAGGATCATGTCGGGGTCACCAGATGTTGGATTGGGGCCGTGAGGAGGCCCTTAGGATCCCGGAGGAGACTGGTCAAAGGGACGACACGAGACAAGATGGAGCGAAGACCAGTGGTTTATTGAGGAAAAGACATAATCATTTATAGGAATTCAAGGCAGCGTGTGATACAATCGTCATCTGACAGAAAATCATATCACCCATTTACTCGGGTTAAGGGGGAATCTCTCTTGGGGAAGTTAATTAACTAGGGCAAACACTGACAGGGGAAATCCATTGTTCGGGGTTTACACCAGGGTAAATATGGCCTCTATTTGCACTTCGGCTTGGGCTGATCTGTGAGTCAGTAATTGCCTAATACGTAACGGAGGTTAGTGATTCGCTTCCTCAGCAGAATCGCTGGTCAGGTCAGATGCGGGTGAATAAACCCTATGATTATTACTATTAATCCGCTCCCCCAATTTCTGGGCCCGCAGAGCCCACAGACCAGGAGCCTTCTCGACCGTAGTGGCCTCTGCCAGCCGCCGCATTATGCCAATTGTGCTCGCGGAATCCATATCCAATCAAAAGGTTCTTTAGGTCTTCCTCAATTTCTGCCATTAGGGTGGTATCGTCTGCATATCTCAAATTGTTGATGTTTCTCCCAGCAATTTTGATCCCATATTGTGATTCCTCTATCCCTGCATTACACATTATGTGCTCTGTGTATAAGTTGAATAAACAGGGTGATAAAATGCAGCCTTGTCTTACTCCTTTTCCTATTCCAAACCACTCTGTCATTCCATATTCTGTCCTGTTGCTTCTTGACTCATGTACAGATTTCTCATGAGACATATGAGATGTTCTGATATTCCCATCTCTTTAATTACTTGCCACATTTTGTTGTGGTCCACAAAATCAAAGGCCTTGGTGTAGTCAATGAAACAGAAGTAAGCTTGTTTCTGGTATTCCTTTGTTTTCTCCATGATCCAACGTATGTTGGCAATGTGATCTCTGGTCCCCCTGCCTCTTCTGAACCCAGCCTGCACCTCTGGTAGTTCTCTTTCTACATGCTGCTCCTTTATTATCTTGAGCATCACTTTGCTAGCTTGTGGGATGAGCGCAATTGTTCGATAATTTGAACATTCTTTGGCATTGCCCTTTTTTGGGATTGGGACGTATACTGATCTTTTCCAATCCTGTGGCCACTGTTTCATTTTCCAAATCTGCTGGCATATAGCATGTAGTAGCTTGATTCCATCATCTTTTAGGGCCTTGAAGAATTCAACTGGGATACCATCATCTCCACTGGCTTTGTTATTTGCCATGCTTTTGAGGGCCTTTCTGACTTCACTCTCTCGGATGTCTGGTTCAAGTTCAATTTCCCCCTCATTCTTATTATCCGGGGTGTTTAAGTCTTTTTTGTAAAGTTCCTCTGTGTTACTGCATATTAGACCCTATTTGTCAGAATAACGTTCTGACCAGTGAATCTCTAGTAAATACTTGTCTCTTGCATGTATTAAAACATCTATATGTAAATGTAACTTTATTTTGAAGTTAAAAGTCATGAGACACATGAGTGTCAGGAAGAGTTCCTGGATATAACTGGTGTGGATTATTTAATGCAATGAAGATGCTTATTATTATTTTTTTAAAAAAATCTTGCCAACACTGACCTGTTAAACCAGGGGTGCCCAAACTACAACCTGTGGGCCGGATCCAGCCCTGACACCAATTCATCCGGCCCAGCCACCACTGCCACCCCTGGAAACAGAAGTAAAAGTTTTACTTCCACTTCCAGGAGCAGCAAAGTTGGCGTGGGGCGGATGAATTTATTTATTTATTTACTTACTTTTTTTTTATTTATATTGCCGCCCAACTCTGAAGACTCTGGGTGGCTCACAGAAAATAAAACCAATCACACTTTAAAAACCAATAAAACCCCATTAAAACTGCCACCAAAAATTACTCCGAACCCTACAGATTAAAAGAGATTAAAAGAGAGTATGTGTTCTTACTAAATCAGCCAGCAGGCAGGGGTCACCACATTGCTGGTGCCCCACACCTGCTTTGCCAGCCAGGTTTTTAGCCCTTTCCTGAAGGACAGCAACTCCATCTGGAGACACAGCTCAATTGGCAGGAGGTTCCAAAGGGCCGGAGCAGACACGGTTCATAGTTTGGGCACCCCTGGTTTAAGCAGAGAAAATGGCAGCCTGAAAATCTATCTCATCCTCTTGCAAAACAGATTGCAAGGCACATTTTATTTCCACTTCCAGTAGGAGGAACCACGTGACCGGCCCGCTGAACATGTGATCGACCCACAGCCCAAAACGTTTGGGCACCCCTGTGTTAAACCAACCCCAGGACACCATGGAAATGATCCTAGGCTCCTGTCAATAAATAAGGCTCAACTTACCTTCTTTCTGTTGCATCAAGAGGCCTGAACTCTCAGCTTGGCCCTGGTTCTTCTAATGGTGCCCTGACAAAGCCAGCATAATCTGCAGGTTGAGCTAATCAAAGGTGAAAAGGGAGAATCAGTAAGTGTCGTATCCTTTTGCCACTTTCATCAATCCAGCTAACTGAATTTGAGCTAAAGCTTGGTAAATTTTCTGCAAAGGAAAATTAATATGTAACACATCTGAGGCCTGCTGCAGGTCTGCAAAATTGGAAAGGCTGCATTATATCAACGGGCGATTATTGAGGAGAAGAATGGCCAAGGCCCAGATAATCAGAAAGCAACTTCCGAGCATCTCCTCCATGCTTTAATGCTGTGCTTACCCGCCACCTTTGAAGCAAAGGTGAATTCCTTTCAATCTCACCACACACACAGCTTTACCACATCAGGAATATATTCTATTGCCCATTTCTGTTGCCCACACATGATTGAATCAATTCAATTACCTTAGAAAATACATATTCAGGCCATGAAGATGCTATGGATGGGGTGGGGGTGGGGGAGTCAGGAAAGGAGAGACAAAGGAATCTTTACTTACCCAATAATAAGTTTCATTTGGAGGAGGTTTGAAAACAATTCTCCCTCAAATTTGTCCCTGTCAGGTCACATTATTCACAAATGAAGTTTACAAAATATCAATTCAGTTTCAATAAAGAGAAGCTGAATCTCAACACATGAGTGTTGAATTTACCAAATCATAATCCTTGAGGGGACCCTGGTGGCTTCCAAATATTTTCCAGTCAGAGGTAATCAAAAGCAGACTGCTGAATACTAATACATTCAATTTCACCCCTTTTGTTCGCATCTGTTCCCTTATAATACTATTTTTCTACACTTTCAAACCACTGATGATGGTACCATATTCTGGAATAGGAATGGCTTTCTTGTATCTTGTAACTTAGACAGTTCGTAAAATAGAATATTTCTAAACATCTATTTCTAAAGTTAATTTGGTGATTAATAAGCTAGGAAGCTTGCCTGGCAGGAAGTCTCTTTCTAGAGAATACAATGACTACTCTACTAATTTTCTAACTTTTGAAAGTACCATGTATCTTCTTCTTACAGTTGTTTATTTTAAACTGAATTTAGATTTGTCAACCTTTCTGACAGAGTATCTCTTCAAATAGTTGACTCTCTTCCCTAAAGCCTCCTTCATATCCTCCTAGGGTAATGCTGGCTAACCAACCTAGGGCATAAATGATTATGCAAGTCACCCCACCTGTTATACAAAAGAACACCGGGAATGCCAAGATTAGCCACCTCTGTCCTAGGGCATAAATGATTATACAAATCACCCCACCTGTTATACGAAAGCTGAACATAGTAAAATCAAGACGCTTTTGATAGGGAAGGCCAATCAATACATGATAAAAATAAAATATGAAAGGGATATTAAGAGTGAATCCAATGAACTTGTTGCTGCCTTTATATTGTCAGCACTAGATGAAGTCATACGAAGATGTAGTAATGACAAAGTGGCAGGACTCAATGATTGAGCAAATTAAACATTTTGGGCAAAACTCAAAGGAATGGCCAATCCATCTATTTTACAGCTGCGATGCAAGTGAATCAGAGGCATCATACAGTTCCAAACACAATAGCTATTAATCCACTTTTATAGAGTAAATTAAAACAAAATACAGAAGTTTCTCAGTACATCCATGGATGTATGTTGTGTTGCAAAATCTATGCAGAGAGAGAACATCTGTACTCACGTGCATCTGAATGCTGCTGCCAACTATGCATTGCATTGCTTTTCAGTAAGCTGTCTATGGTCTTCCTCTTTCACATCCAGTTGTGTTAATCCATTTTAGTATATGAGAGCCAAGACAAAGGAACAGCCGAAGGGTTGGCTTAACACATCTTTATTGCATGAGTGGTCAGAGGGAACATGAGGTAATGGCGGACGAACAGCTCAATATATACGGTGGTTATACATTTGAATGTGGCTCCACGATAGCCCATTGGCTACCCCTTGGCGTGACGTCACTCTTGGTCACGCCCTTCTTGTCCAGGTGAGGTAGTGGCGGGAACCTTCCCGCGCTGTCGTTCTTTGGTGATTTATGACCAGTGAGCTGGGCGCTCGCTATTGCCACCGAGTGGTCATTAGCTCGCGTCCTGGTTGGAGCGGGTTACATTGAAGTATGGTTTAAAGGCACAGTATGAAGAAACATAATGCATAGAATTGAAACACAACATTCCTCCCCCCTAGGATGAGACGAAGTCTCTCATCCAAGATGGTTTATTGCAAACGCGCTTTGGGCGTGTTGTGGGCTGGCTTGTCCCGGCTCCTTGTCCTGCAATGGGAGAGGGAGATTCGTTAGTGACTCGCCGCGGCTCAGCGGCTGTTGGGGAGGGAGACTCGTTAGTGATTCGCCGCGGCTCAGCGGCTGTTGGGGAAAGGGCAGAAAAACCGGGGGCACTGGGGACTAACGAAAAACCCCGCTTCTCGCTTGGAAGGGTGGGGGACCACTCCTGAAAACCCCCCCGGTTTTGTAACTGAAAATTAAAAGTGTCCCCTGGGTCTCCATTAGGAAGATTCCACAGGATCTCTCCGGGGGCTGCTTCGGACTCCTTTCCCTCCCCCCTAGGTGGGGACCACCGATCCCCTCCTCCTCCCCCTTGGGCTGAACGGGTGGGGGAGAACCCTAACGTTGAAGGCACTGCCGCGCCGTCCGCGGGGCGGTCGTCTGGGACCCGGCGCCGGAGCTGGTCCGCGTGTCGCCGCCAGAATAGGCCCGTACTTGTCTCGACACAGTACGACACGGGACCCGTCTGGCCAACGACGACGCCCGGGACCCAGGCTGGCCCCGCGCTAGCGTAATTCCTGCAATGTACCGGGGCACCCACTGCGAAACTCTTCGTGGCCGCTAGCCCCACATTTCTCCCCGTGTCCTCTACCCTTGTCGGATCGAGCCTGGTCAGAACCGTTGTCAGCTTCCTACGCATTAAGAGCTCTGCGGGCGAATACCCTGAAGCTAGGGGGGTCACCCTGTATCCTAGTAGGAACTGACACACCTGAAGGTTGAGATCCCCTGGACCCATGCGCCTCAGCGCGTCCTTGGTGGTGCGCACGAGGCGCTCCACCTGGCCGTTCGTCGCCGGGTGGAAAGGGGCGGAGGTGATGTGCCGAATGGCGTTGATCTCCATGAATGCCCTGAACTCAGCGGATGTGAAGCAACTCGCGTTATCGCTAATTAGGGTGTCGGGTATACCGAACGTGCTAAAGACCCTCCGCAGATGCTTCACCGTCGTAGCTGACGAGGTGCTTGTAACTGGGATTACCTCCAGCCACTTGGAGTAAGCATCCACCACGAGGAGAAAAAGTGTCCCTCTAAATGGCCCCGCAAAATCAACGTGCACCCGCGACCATGGCCCCCTTGCCGCGTCCCATTCCCTGTGCGGCAGACGCGTTTCTTCGGGCCTGGAGCATTGGCATTTCTCGCAAGTGCCCACCATGTGCTCAATGTCGGCATCCAATTGGGGCCACCAAAAATAGCTCCTGGCCAGAGCCTTGGAACGAACAATCCCAGGGTGGCTGACGTGCAGCAGTTTGAGTACCCTGGACCTCAGGGAATCGGGGACCACCACCCGCTGGCCCCACAGAAGACACCCCCTCTCTAGGGACAGCTCAAGCCTCTTCCTGAAGAACGGGGCGAGCTCGGCCGTCGGGGAGGACGCAGGCCACCCTTTCTGCACCCAGGAGCTGACAAGAGCAAGCGTCTTGTCCCTGCCGGTCGCCTTAGCTATATCCGCAGGCACAATGGGGGGCGAATCCAGGACCTCGATCAGGAGCACTGAGCGGTCTCGCTCTTCGTCGGCTACGCCGGTGTTAACATCGGGAAGGGGAGACCGCGACAGGGCGTCAGCATGGCTTATTTCGCTCCCCGGGCGGTAGACCAGCGCGTGCTGGTACGCGTTTAAGAAAATGGCCCACCGTAGCATCCTAGGGGACAGGATCTGAGGAGTGGGCTTGTCCGCAGTGAAGATGCCCAACAGGGGCTTGTGATCGGTCACAATGGTGAAAGGGCGGCCATAGAGAAAATCGTGGAACTTTTTCGTTCCCGCGATTATGGCGAGCGCCTCCCTGTCTGTTTGGGCGTAATTCCGCTCTGCCTGGGACAGGGATCTAGAGTAGAATGCGACTGGGGCCTCTCTCCCGTTGTCCAGCACATGGCACAGCACCGCCCCCACCCCCACTGGGGACGCATCACATATCAGAACCACCGGTCTCTTGGGGTCAAAATGGGTTAGAATAGCGTCAGACGCTAGGAGTTGCTTTAGTTCAACGAATGCCCTCTCTTGATTCTCGCCCCACTTCCACGCCTCGTCTTTCTTAAGTAACTTGTGCAGTGGCTCTGCCACTGATGCCTTCCGCGGCAGGAAGGAGTGGTAAAAGTTTAAGAGGCCTAGAAACGATTGCAATTCGTGCTTAGAGGTGGGGCGAGGGGCATTTCGAATGGCGGCTACCTTTGATTTGGAGGGTTTGATCCCCTCGGGGGTTACCCGGAAACCTAAGAACTCAACCTCCTTGGCGAAAAAAACGCATTTGTCTCGCCGCAACCTCAACCCCGCCGTTTCGAACACCGCCAGCACTTTGTCCAGCCTCTCAGCCAGCTCCTCCTCGTTTCCCCCTGTTATCAACACGTCATCAAAGTATGGCAAAACCCCCTCCAAACCTTTTAAGAGGCGTTCCACGAGTGACTGGAAAATACCGGGCGCCGAGTTCACGCCGAACTGTAGGCGCGTCACCTGGAACGCCCCCTTATGAGTGACTATCGTTTGCGCAGCAGCCGCAGCTGGGGTTACAGAGAGTTGCTGATAGGCTTGCGCAAGGTCAAGTTTGGCGAAACACTTTCCCCCGTGTAACCTGGCCAACAGATGGCTGACTACCGGCACCGGATACGCATTTGGGCGGATTGCCTTGTTAATGGTGCACTTGTAATCAGCGCAAATGCGAACCTCCCCGTTGGCCTTTAGCGCAGTTACAATCGGAGTTTCCCACTCTGCGGAATCAACAGGAACAAGTATCCCCTGGCCCACCAATTTGTCCAGTTCCGTCTCTATCTTTTCTTTGAGTGCGAACGGCACTCTGCGTGGCTTGAGTCTGATAGGGCGGACCTCCGGGTTCAGGTCGAATGCTACTGGGGGTCCCTTGAACTTCCCCAGTCCTTTCTTGAAAACTTCGGGGTGCGCATCACACACCTCCTGTATTGGGTCAGTCCCGACGGCATGCACCCCCCCAATGAACAACCCCAGGGGCTTGAACCATTGAGTTCCTAGGAGGCTGCAACTTCCCCCTTTGAGAACGACCAGGGGCAGTTCCGCAGCGTGTTGCTTGTATCGGACCTTGACATTTCCAACCCCCAAAACTGGAATGCTATTTCCCTGCACGTCCCGCAGCGTGGACTTCAACGCTTTGAGCTTAGGGCGCACGTGGGGAGAAATTCCCAAAAACTCCCGCTGGGACATAATCGAGTATGAAGAACCCGAGTCTATCTCCATCCTAACAGGGGCCCCTTGCACCAGTACCTCAACAAAATAACGTGGGTGTCCCAAGGACACGCTGTACACGGGGGTCTCGTCGCCGCTGTCGTCGGAGATGCGGCCCACGCCGTCCTGCTTCCTCGCGGGCCGGGCGCCCTCCTTGGTCTTCGGCGGCCGGTCCGATGGGTTTCTCTGGTCTCTACGCCGTCGTCTGCAAACCTTGGCGATGTGACCCCGGCGTCCGCAGTTGTGGCACTCGGCCTTCCGGAACGGGCACTTGATGCGGTCGTGGGTTGCTCCACAGCCGTCGCAGCGACGGCCGTCCTTCCGCACCTTCCGGACGTCCTCATCATCGCTACTCTCCGTGGAAGACTTCGGCGTGTGCCTGGCTGCCTGCACCGAGGCCGGGGCCTTGTCGGACTGCGGGGGTCTCTCTCTGAACCCCTTAACTCCTGCCCTCGTGGCCTCCGCAGCCTGGGCCGCCTTCATGACCTCGCGTAGCGTCGGCGGCGGCTCCTGGTTCATCAGTTTCCGTTGGACCTCTTCATCCCACAGGCCGCACAGCAAACGGTCCCTGAGGGTGATTTCGAGGTTTTCCCACTTGCATGGGCCGGCGGCCAATCGTAGGGCTGCTGCGAAGGCGGCGATGGACTCACCGGGCGCTTGAACCCTCTTCCAGAATGCGTCTCGAGCCGAAAACATCGAGACCGTAGGCTGGAAATGGTCTCTCATCACCTTTAGAAGCTGTTTGGCCGTCAGCTCGCTCACTTTCTTCGGTGCTACCAGGTCCACCAAGACTCGCTTAGCTGCGTTTCCCAGCATCCGAGTGAGGATGGCCCTCTTCTTCCCCTCATCTGTAATGTCGGACACCACCAGCATGTCCTGGAAGTCCATTTCAAAGAGCTCCCAGTCTTCCGGCTTGTTGACATCGAAACCGGCATGTGTCTTGGTCTCGTGGGAAGCCATGATCCCACCTTCGTCGCCAATTTAGTATATGAGAGCCAAGACAAAGGAACAGCCGAAGGGTTGGCTTAACACATCTTTATTGCATGAGTGGTCAGAGGGAACATGAGGTAATGGCGGACGAACAGCTCAATATATACGGTGGTTATACATTTGAATGTGGCTCCACGATAGCCCATTGGCTACCCCTTGGCGTGACGTCACTCTTGGTCACGCCCTTCTTGTCCAGGTGAGGTAGTGGCGGGAACCTTCCCGCGCTGTCGTTCTTTGGTGATTTATGACCAGTGAGCTGGGCGCTCGCTATTGCCACCGAGTGGTCATTAGCTCGCGTCCTGGTTGGAGCGGGTTACATTGAAGTATGGTTTAAAGGCACAGTATGAAGAAACATAATGCATAGAATTGAAACACAACATCCATAGAACATGATCAGATCAAGAGAGGGAGAGATGGCCAAACATATTATTATAAACAGAAATATGTTTCCTCTTCTCCTTGACAATGTTTTCCAGACAGTTTCAGACCCTTTTTAGTGATTCGGTGAAAATAATTGAAATTATAGATAGCTCAGGGAAAACAAAACAAAAAACCTTAAAAGAAATAGCAGTGGCTTTCTGAACGGAATGAGTTACCTTAACAGCACAAATGCTATAGATTTTATGAACCAGGAAAAATCAGATGAAAAATATTACTGATCTTGTTCTGTCTAGTGATCAGGTCCTTAGAAGTAGTACATTGTCTGCCACAAAGCACTCCCCACCCTCAATTATTTAAGATTGTTTTATAAGAGACAGAAGAGATTATCATACTACAGAGGGATATGTTTATACCAGGGGGCTTGGAAGTAACTCATTATGTATAGCATGCTATTTTAGTAGCACATTACTTTTTGCATTAAAGAAGTAGGTTGGAGTTACTTTTGGGCCTGTAACAATTTTAGCTGTAATCCATTACATTTGTAATATAACAAGAATGTGTTTGTCTCATTACTACTCTGAGCAGTAGAGGGATGGGCAGGCATTCTACTGATGGGCATTTTATTCTGATTATTGCTTTGGGAGCACAAAGCATACCTATAGTGCATTCCATGCACATAATATTCATCACTTGACTGAAAGCCCTATTAGCATGTTTGGTATCCATAGCTTAGGCAGGCACTGCCTTGGACTGCTAATGCATGCAGTCAAAGTGACCTGGTTTGAGTGAATTGCCAGACAACCAGTGACATCTGTTAAATCCAGCGTTGCTTTCTCACATAAGAAGCTGAGATGGAGATGCCTGCTTGGGTTGAGATTTTAGAAGTCATTTTTGTATATGGAATCAGTAAGAGCCATAAAAACATACTCCATACCAATCTGTAATGCTTGTGAATGCAGGTGGTGGCTTAGTAGTCCATTAAAAGGATCCATAAACAAGACTGTATAACACTGGCTGTTCAAAGTATCTGGTATTGAGAAGTATAATTGTAAGATATCAAGTCAATTTTGATTTATGGCAACCATTTCCATGGTTTCCTAGGTAGAAAGTATACAAAATCAGATTATCATTCCCTTCTTCTGGGGTTGCCCAGGGAATGTTCAACTTTCTCATGATTATGTATGTTGACTCTTCTCCAGGGAGGCACAATGGAGAATTGAACTTCCAACTTCTGGCTCTGTAGTCAGCAGTAAGGAATGAGCTCCCGTCTTTGTCCCAGCTCCTGCCAACCTAGCAGTTCGAAAGCAAGAAATTGCAAGTAGATAAATAGGGACCACTTCGGTGGGAAGGTAACAGCATTCCGTGTGCTCCGGTGTCTAGTCATGCCTGCCACATTGTGGATTCCCCATGCCCCAATGGCATGGAACGGCCCGCGCAGAGGCCACTTCAGTGAGAACGCTCCTGGCCCGTGGGCTCTGCGGGCAGAGAAATTAAGGGGGGGGGTGGATTAATAATAGGGTTTGATTCACCCAATTATGACCTGACCGACGGTTCCGCTGAGGAGGCATTCCTCTAGACTCTGTTACCCATTAAGGTAATCACTCATCTCCGAGTTTAGCCTAATCCCAGGTGCAAATAGTGGCCATATTTACCCCGGTCTAAGCCCTAGACAATGGTGTTTCCCCTGTCAATGTTTGCCCACGCTAATTAACTTCCTCAAGAGAGATTCCCCATTAACCTGAGTAAATAGGTGATGTGATTTTCTGTCAGATGACGGTTTTCCCTGTATTGCCTTCTGATCTATATATGATGATGCTTTTCCTTCAATAAACCACTGATCTGATCTCGCTCCATACTGCCTCATATCGTTACTTGATCAGTCTCCTCCGGGACCCAACGGCCATCCTAGCGGCCCCGATTCCTACATCTGGTGACCCCGAGACGTGATCTTACCCGTGAGTAAGCGATCACATGGTCCGGTTCTGCGCTTGAACCGCGTCCAATCGTCCCGGAGGACAGCGCGGCAACCCGGTCGGTAAGCCAGCCGATCGGGCAGACGGCCCAAGTGGCGGGGCAGTACCAAAGAGGCATCCTACAGCTTGCTCCCGACTTTCGCGGAGGCTTGCGGTTACGGAAAAACGCGTTCCCCTCAGGGTCAGCTGTGAACCCCTGACAGCGCAGAGGCCGCCGAGGGCCCGTGGCACGGGGCCACGCTCCGAGCTCTACCCAGAGAATCGTCGCCAAAACCTATTGCTTGCCCGAGACGTGTCGACTCATCCCGAGGAGGAAACTTCAGAGGACCCTTCGCAGGTAATATGGGGACTTGCCCTCAGCGGCAACGTACGTCCGCTAGCCAAAGAACTCATGAAGAGGAGTTCAGAATCCTGGCCAGGGTGTTTCAGTTAAGGTTTCACAGCGGAGAACTAGCGAGACTTTTGGTGTACCTAAGGGAACACTGCCCACTTTACCCAGAAGTAGGTATGTTAACCCTTCAGCTTTGGGATCAGATAGGAGACTGCATTCAGCAACCCCCGAAAGCTCCAGAGCGCGTAATTTGCACATGGGGCAAATGTAAGAAGCTCTTAGCGGAGGTAGATTCAGTCCGGATAGAAGCCAAAGAACCCCCAGCGCCACCTGAACCATCGGCGCCCACAGCGCTCTATCCGTCACTCCAGTTCAGGCAGAGTAGTGTAGGGAGCTTTCCCTCGGTGACAGCTGCAGACGTCACCGACGGAATGCATGGAATGAGGAGCGCAGGCGCTTCTCTGACAGTTACAGGCTCCCAGACCAAGAGTGCCCTTCAGCGCACAGTGGAGGAGGAAATTAAGAAGGGGGAATTGCCAGCAGAAGAACTAGCTGAGCTTAGTCAGATTTGTCCAATTCGCTTGGAAATGGATGCCCTCACAGGGGCCCAGCAGGTAGTTCACTCACCAGTCCCGTATAAGCTTCTCATGGCTATACGGAAGGCCATCACGGAGACAGGACTCCAGAGTCACTTTACTAGGGGCACGCTTCAGCAAGTGTGCGAGAACACCATGTTCATCCCGCACGACTGGAAATCCATCATGCGGATGATGCTCAACCCCAGCCAGTATTTGCTATGGGACAGCGAGTATCGCCTCGAGGCTCAGACAAGGGCTGCCAGGATGGGAGGCGCAGTACTTCCTGACCAGTTATACGGGTCAGGGGCCTTCGAATCCATCGATGCGCAGACCAACTTGCCACTAGCCACTCTCCAAATGTCAGCCGAGGCTGCCTTCAAGGCATTTCTCAAGGTTCCCGCAACTGGCAAAGCAGCTAAAAATTACACCGCAGTCAAGCAGGGAGCCCAGGAGCCCTACATGGACTTCATCAATCGCTTAGAGGAAGCGATCAGTAGGCAGATCGATAATGAGGAAGCCCAACAAGAGCTCATCATGAAGTTAGCCAAGGACAATGCCAATCTAGACTGCCGTAAAATCTTGCAATCACTGGGCAACCGTCCCGACTTGACTCTCACAGACATGATCAGGGCTTGTGCCGACGTTGGCACAGAATCCTACAAAATGGGTCTGTTGGCAGCGGCGGTGCAGGGAGGCAGGAAACCCAGACCCAAAGGAGCATGTCACAATTGTGGCAAGGTCGGTCACTTCACTAGGGAGTGCCGATCCAAGGGAAGCGGACAAAATTCCGGCCGTCCCAAGGCTCCAAACACCCCGTGTCCGAAGTGTAAGAGAGGCTACCATTGGGCCAGGAATTGTCCAAGATCGGGAAACCGGAACGCGGGCACGTCTCTGGCCCCGGTCCAAACAGAGACATCCCTTGCTCTGGGCGCGCCAGAGCTAGACTAGATTCCATTCACATTCCAGGCATTGCGAAGGCACAGGCCAGCCCCAAGTGTAACACAGGGCTAGAATTGACTTGCCAGGCAGACGTCACATGCGACTTGCCAGGCACAGTCTATCTGGTGGACTCCCAGTACATGGGACCACTACCCCACTACCCAAAGGCTTTATAGGTTTAGTTTTGCCTCGCAGTGTAGCAGGAGCACGCGGAATTCTTGTAATTCTGGGAGTCATTGACTCCAATTTTTCAGGCGTTCTCCAAGTTCAGCTTTGGACGCACCTACCCCAGACAATTCACAAAGGAGACACATTAGCACAACTGATCATGGTTCCTTGTCACTCGCCAGCAGATAGCCAGGGAAGGCTCAGGGACAGCTCAGAGTCCCGGTCCGAGGACAGCTCGAGCGCCAGTGAGGCAATGCAAGGATACCAGGTCTTAGCGACAGTGGAGACCAACATTGAGTGGAAACAGTGCCCAGTTATTGAGGTATTTCTGAATAAAAGATCATTTTCAGGGTTGTTAGATACCGGAGCTGATGTGAGCGTGATAAGCAGGAGCCAGTGGCCACGGGAGTGGGCCATTGAGCCGGTCTCCGATGTGTGGGGGGTAGGCGGCCTCCAAGAAGCGTTTAGGAGCCGGGAGTGGGTGGAAGTCACGATCCCAAGGGCTGACGGCACAGCGGTCATTCGGCCGCACATTCTGGACGTGCACATCAACCTTTGGGGGTGAGACATTTTACAGCAGTACGGTGCTACACTTACCTTTGGGTAATGGCGTTGCCACTTAAATGGCTCACCGATACGCCGGTCTGGGTGGAACAATGGCCGATAGTGGGGGAGAAGTTAGTCGCCCTAAAGCAACTGGTTAAAGAACAGCTAGACGCAGGACATATAGAGCAGTCCACTAGTCCTTGGAACTCGCCAATTTTTGTCATAAAAAAGAAGTCGGGGAAGTGGCGACTCCTCCACGATCTCAGGGAGATCAATAAATGTATACAGCCAATGGGTCCGCTTCAATGCGGCATCCCAAATCCAAATATGATTCCCGAGGGGTGGGAGATCCTAGTTGTAGATCTCAAGGATTGTTTTTACACGATTCCCTTAGACCCCAGGGACAGGGAAAGGTTCACCTTTACGGTGCCGGTTGTGAACCACAGTGAGCCCACGCAGCGTTACGCGTGGAAATTCTTGCCACAGGGCATGCTCAATTCGCCCACCCTGTGCCAAATTTATGTTCACAACGCACTGGCAAAGTTTCGAAACCTTCACCCCAAAGCCTTAGTTTGCCATTTCATGGATGACATCTTGGTCGCAGTGCCGCAACTCAGCAGCGAAATGTTTTCAGACCTCCAGGCCAGCCTGGGGGAGAAAGGTTTACTCATTGCCCCGGAGAAAGTGCAGAGAACCGAGCCCTTCTCATACTTGGGTCATCGGCTTCTCTGCTCTTTCGCAGCACCAGTTTTGCCCCAAATCAATTTGAAGGATTCGGTCACCTTGGTGGAACTGCAGCAGGTTTTAGGGAACATTAATTGGGCCAGACCGTATTTCCGATTGGATACGGATCTTTTGAAACCGCTCTTCTCGCTGCTAACATTAGGCAAGCAGCCGGCAGACCGGATCCAGATTTCTCGAGAGGCGCGCTTGGCCCTCAAGAAAGTCAACCAAATTCTCAGCCAAAGGTGGGTGGACAGGATTGCTCAGGGGCCATATGCCCCGATCCTGAACTTGTACATAGTTCGGGCAGGATCCATGTTCACCGGAGCCCTAGGAGTGGACTCCGAGAAAGGGGCGAGTATCGTGGAATGGGTGTACTTGCCGAACACCTCTTCCCGAAACATTGTTCCTCCCCAAGAATTGGTCTCCGCAGTGATTTACCGCGGAAGGCTGAGAGCCAGGGATATTTCAGGGCACGACTTAGCAAAGATCGTGGTCCCGTTCACCAAAGAGCAGGTTCAGCAATTGATGCAGCTCGGTGACTCGCTTCCAATTGCTTTGGAGGGATTCACCGGATGCTTGGCATACCACTTGCCGAAAGACCCCAGACTTGTCTCACTTCAAACGCAGACAGTCAGCTTGTTCGAATTGCTTTCGCTGGTTCCACTTCAGGGGGCCAGGACAGTTTTTACGGATGGGGGTCGCACATATGGTGTCTTGACTTGGCAGGAGGGCCAGGCTTGGCGCACGCTGTTAACTCTTCCACAGAAGTCCGCACAGCGGGCAGAGTTGGCAGCGGTGAACCTTGCCTTGCGCACCTTCGCCAAAGAGCGCCTCAACATCATTACTGACAGTCAGTATGTCAGGAATTTGCTTCACAGTCTACCGGGAGCATACATCACTCCCGCGATAGACAAGAATTTGCTGAGTCTGTTCCTCACTGCTCAATTTCATTTGCGAAACCGCACGGAGCCGCTCTATATTGCCCACATCCGAAGTCACCAAGACCTACCGGGTCCGATTTCTGCGGGCAATAGTAGAGCGGATGCGGCGGCAAAGGAAATTCAGCAACGTTCAGTGTTAGGTGTTTTCACTACTCCAATTCAGAGTCATGCATTCTTTCACCAAAATGCCAAAGCGCTTGCCAGACAGTTCAATCTGCCACTTTCTCAAGCCCAAGGCATAGTTCGCTCTTGCCAGCATTGTGCAGGGGCACCGGGGGGGCCCTCGTGGGGGGTCAACCCACGAGGGACAGAAGCCAACCAGGTGTGGCAGATGGATGTCACGCATATTCCGCAGTTTGGCAGATGGCAGTACATGCACGTTTGCATTGATACCTTTTCTCAATTCGTTTGGGCAACGGCGCAGAAAGGGGAGACTGCTTCCCACGTGGAGCAGCACCTCCTTTCCTGCATTGCGGCAATGGGCAAGCCGTGGCACATGAAAACCGATAACGCACCATCCTACAGCTCCAGGCAGCTGGCGGCCTTCATGGCCACCTGGGACATTAAGCATACTTTTGGCGTTCCTTACAATCCGCAGGGGCAAGCGATTGTGGAACGGGTCAATCGGACACTCAAGTCCTATATTGACAAACAAACAGAAAGGGGGGAGCCACCAGCCCTCCCCAAGTCACAGGGTCAGGCACAGCATTGTCTGAATAAGGTATTGTTCACGTACAATCACCTTTATGTTTTTTCCGATTGCACGCCGCAGGAGAAGCACTTCCGCCGTTCGGAGGCTCTCCCGCGACCGATGGTCCGATACCGGGTGCCACCGGACCCTTCCTGGAGAGGCCCGGCGCCACTCGTAACCTGGGGGAGAGAGTATGCTGCAATTATGTCTCCTACAGGTGTCGTTTGGATTCCAGCTCGGTGTGTCAAGCCTCACTTGGAACCACATGGCGTGGACCCAGACTGACCCGAGTCCGATCCCAGAGATGGAGGACCTCACTCTGACCAAGAGGACCCGTCGGAGGAAGCGGCCACAGATGACAGCACCGAAGATCACCTGGGGAATGGTCAAGGCTCTATGCAATGAGGCCCAGAACGTCATCCAGCGCGAGGAGAGCGAGCCAACGCTGGAGAACATCGTAGCTACAGTCTTTTCCCTGATTACTGCCAACACGGTGGCAGTCACCATCATCCTGACTCTCTCCCTACTTGCAGGGGGAGGCGCTCAGGCTGCCTCATTGAAGGCCAGCGATTTGATGCCAGGCGGAGACCTTTCTGCCAGGATGCATTACAACATATGGGAAAGGTTGGCGGGTCTCGTCAACCAGTCCGATTTTTGCCTGAGACAGGACATTGGTTCTGCCTCAATTCTGGGCACCTGTCCATCCCTGTGTGCCACACTTTGGACGTGCACGCCAGGGATGGCGACTGGCTGCTGAAGCGGATTTTCGGTCCGCATCTCCCTGCGAGCTTCACAGCATACGCTCGCTGGGGAGGAATGCAGCTGACAATGACTTTGCCGGCTGACACAGCCACTCTCCACACTCCTTGAGTGGCGGTCAGCCCGAACTCTACCTGTGCTCAAATGGTCGGCTGCTCCGCAGTCGGCCGAAGGCGCCGTTGCCTTGAAGTTGGCAGCGGCAACTGGACTTGTAACAACCCACAGACACTCGGCTCAATGTATGCTCATGTTACCCTACCATCTGGTTGGTTCTTCACGTGTAATCAGTACACTTGGAACTACATTCCCGCAAATGTATCAGATGCTATATGTTGTATCAGTCGTTTGACACTGTTACTCCCTACTAAGGATATGGTCACCCCAAGCACAAATGTTACAAATGTTCCAGCACCCATACGACACATTCGCACCACCCAGTTAGACAGCTCATGTGAGAGCAGCTTTAGAGTAATGAGTTCAGCCGAATACGTCTCGTTGGCAGTCAGCATTCTTGGCTTGCCAGGCTTGGCCGTCGGCAACGCTCGGAGGATTGGTCGACTGGCTTGCGGACTAGCTAAAGCCATTAACCATACCTCCTCGGCGATAGCGCTGCTCAACCAAGAGCAGGCAGAGCTTCGCCATGCCATACTTGACAATCGAGCGGCTATAGACTATCTCTTATTGCTACATCATCTGGGTTGTGAATCTTTTCATGGTATGTGTTGTTTTAATCTCACTGATAACTCTCGCAAGGTTCAGAGTCAGCTCACAGACCTCCACACCATAGTCGAGGGCATCAGGGAGGGTTCTGCATGGGGGACTTGGCTGAGTTCATTGTGGGACTGGATGTGGTCATGGATTCCGTGGGGATGGCTTCAGACGGTACTCAAGGTGATTGTGGGGGTGATTGTACTGGGCATAGCAGTATGCTATTTCGCGCAATGCATTCCCTCACTAATATCAAGGTGCCGGTGCCTCTCCTGGAGGAAACCCCGAAGCATCATTCCCGCTCATCAGCTGGCACCTCTCTTACGCAGAGTCGCCGGTCAGGCTCTTAAGTAAAACAAAAAGGGGAGATGTGGATTCCCCATGCCCCAATGGCATGGAACGGCCCGCGCAGAGGCCATTTCAGTGAGAACGCTCCTGGCCCGTGGGCTCTGCGGGCAGAGAAATTAAGGGGGGTGGATTAATAATAGGGTTTGATTCACCCAATTATGACCTGACCGACGGTTCCGCTGAGGAGGCATTCCTCTAGACTCTGTTACCCATTAAGGTAATCACTCATCTCCGAGTTTAGCCTAATCCCAGGTGCAAATAGTGGCCATATTTACCCCGGTCTAAGTCCTAGACAATGGTGTTTCCCCTGTCAATGTTTGCCCATGCTAATTAACTTCCTCAAGAGAGATTCCCCATTAACCTGAGAAAATAGGTGATGTGATTTTCTGTCAGATGATGGTTTTCCCTGTATTGCCTTCTGATCTATATATGATAATGCTTTTCCTTCAATAAACCACTGATCTGATCTCGCTCCATACTGCCTCTTATCGTTACTTGATCAGTCTCCTCCGGGACCCAACGGCCGTCCTAGCGGCCCCGATTCCTACACCACATGACCACAGAAACATCTGCAGAAGCAGACAACGCTGGCTCTTCAGCTTTGAAACAGAGATGAGCACTGCACCCTAGAGTCAGATACGACTGGCTTTCGAGCAAAGGAAACCTTTACCTTTACCTTTACTAGTCAGTTATCTAAACCAGGCAGAATTGAGTCTACAACACAGAAGTGATTTCTTCCCTCCTCGAATTCAGTGGGACTATGATTTTTTATTTGCAACATGCATCAGAAACCCTCAAAAATAACAGTCCACCCTTTTCGCCCCATGTTTGCCCTACAGATGTTTCTCTTAGAAATGAAAAACTACCCCTTATATCCTGCATTGCTTCTTTGACAATAAGGAAGCCATTTCATTTATTCTACGCCTCATCACAGATCTTCCTAGGCCTGGAAGTCATTATTTTTGGCCATTAAATAAATTGTAAACCCAAGGTTACCAGCGTGAAAGCCACTATTCCTAGAGGTTTCTAGGGAAGGGAAAATGTTGTTTGCATGGAGTATGTATATTCATTTATTTGTTAGACTTATATCACCGCCCACTTGCCACAGCAACCTGGGCCAGCCAGGTCATCATGTGTATGTATATTTTAAAGTGAAGTGAAAGTTCAGCTTGAAAGAAATATTAGGCTTCTAAATATGTGAAAATAAATACTCATATAATAATGATTATGGGTTGCTATATTGCCCATTTGGCTAGGCTTTTACCATCCAATGCCTCTTTGCACTATTTGTTGGTATAGATTCCCAATGTTCATTTCTTTTTCAAAAAGAAGAAGAAGAAGCAGAAAAAATTTCTTATCTCAAGGATGTGCATCTTGTGATTCATGGGTCTAAAAGTTTTATATATATGACAAATATTTTCAGGACCTTAGGAATTAAAAATACATCCTTTCTCAACTCAATGGCCAAAGTCCTTTTGCCACGGTTCCATTGTCGGCTCCCTCCCCCGCCCCACCCGGCGGGGGAAGTGGGAGCACAGATTACTGGTGTTACATGGTGGGACTTTGAAAAGCCGCACCGCCAGTACCACCAGAGCCAAGGTACCATCGCCGGCTCCCTCCCCCGCCCCGCCCGGCAGGGGAGGTGGGAGCGCAGCTGACTGGCATTACGCAGCGGGACTTTGAAAAGCTGCTACTACCTGAGTAGCTAATGCCGATGTATTTCCTTGCCTCAGTTGCTTTGGGGCTGGATCGGCCTCTTCTTTGGCTCCGTCAGGGGCGTGCGAGCCATGGGACTATGTTTTGGGGACGTTTGTAGCCGCGTGATCATGTAACTGTTTTGTTATGTTAGAACTTAAATGTTTATTGCATATTTCATTGTTTAATTTGCTGTATTGTATCTGTATTTCTAATAATGTATCATTTGTAATTTTGTAACTTGTAATTTGCAATTGTATGCTATTGCATTTAATGTGTTGCTTATATTGTTATATTGTATTTCATTTGTTATACTGTATTTGATTTTCCTGTTGTAAGCCGCCCTGGCTGAGTAGGGCGGGGTATAAATCGAATAAATGAATGAATGTTTGATTAATAAATTGCACTACTCAATCAATTGAGATTTGGTGAGTCAACTCCTTCATAAGTTACACTAATTCAAATAGGACTATTTTCATTGAGACAGCATGATAAAGTGAGTCTCACCTAGAGCAGGCACATTTGAGTCACTATACTAAGCAACATGATTTCAGGAATTGAAAAATATGGGATATAACTGCATACTTCTGTTAGCTAAAGCTTTTAAGAATGTATACAAAGTGAAAGTGATATTTTTGGCATTTATGCAGGAAGATGTTAGCTTTTCTCCAAATATTCTGGCAACATGGGCATGTTTTGCATATCGTTTTCTGGCAAATGAACAGATTCAGCTCCAATGAATTTGAAAGGGACATAGGCAAAGATGATGTGCCTTCAACAATAGGTCTCCTAGTTGATAACTGTGGGTTGCCTGCGGGAATAATTGGTAATTAAACCTCTCCCCAGGGGTTCGCTCAGCTTTCGACAGATCTGGGGACCACCCGAGCCTGGCAGGAAAGGAAATTGGGAAGTGGGCTAGTTAGAGATGAATCATAAACCTCGGCTGATGGCTACAGTAGAGTAAGGCAAACCTCAGCTGTTGGCTACAGTAGAGTAAGGCAAACAAGCCAGGGCAGACAGAGGACAAAGTTAGATGCCCGGAGTCAATACACATAGACCCCGAGATTAGGGCAGGAACAATGGGTTTTGCCAGCCTGATGTAATTAACTGTGGGCTATCCATTAACCCCAGGGCAATGTCCAAGAGCTGACATTGTAGCTGACCACTGGAAAATGCCATGTATGCAAGCCTTCTGTATAGGGGCAGAACGTGCGTCCTAGGCATGTGTCACAACCCCAAGGCAGGGTAATAAATACGTACCCCCGACTCTGGTCGGGGCTGGACTTCACCGCACGGCTGCCTCCACATGTCTTCCTTCCAAGCCAGCCATTTCAACATGTGGTGGCCTCGACGTGATTCTTATCTGAAGCCACGACGTGATTCTGAAGCAAGGAAGACCTGACGTGATCTGAAGGAAGACGCGATTGTAAGTCTGGCAGACCCCACGCATAGGAATGGATGTGTTTCAAAGCAAGGGGAGAGCCGTGATCCTCAGCAGCAAAGGCAGACCCAATGACCTGCAGCAGAGAACCGCCACCGCGATCCTGACCAGACCCGATACCCGAGGGACATCGTCCTGTGCACCATCCGCCCCGACTTACTACCTCCAAGGCACACCGACTCATCCCATGGAAGCGAATCCGGGGACCACCACCCCTCAGGTAGTATGGGGGCATGCATGGGGAGAGCATAATTCATCCTTTAGGCAGTGAGCTCAGGTGAGGGAGCTCAAAGGCCTGGCCAGGCAGCATCAGATAGGGTTGAGGAAAAAAGCCCTGAAGGACTTAATGGTGCGGATGGGAGAACACTGTCTGTTCTACCCAGAAGCAGGCACGATGGATCCAGAGGTATGGGAGAGATTAGGAAGGTGTCTGAAGGAGGAACCCCAATCCCCACCCAAAATCATAGGGGCTTGGAGCAAATGTAGGCAGATAATTGCAGCCACGAGTCTAGCCTGGATAGAGACCAAGAAACCCCCAGAACCATTTGCCCCAGCGTGTCTCTACCCGACCATCAAATTCCAGCATGGGGGCTTGGATGACTTAGGAAGTGCAGGCGCTTCCAGGGCTGTCAGGAGTCCTTTCCAACAGATGATAGAGGCAGAATTATGCCAGGGGGAATTGTCGGCAGCAGAACTGGCTGAAATTCCGTTGTTGTGTCCAGTCTGCTTAGAGGCAGACACACTTTCGGCAAACAGACCACCATCTACATGCCCATCCCATACAGGCTGCTTGCGGAGACCCGAAAAGCCACTATGGACACAGGGCTCCAGAGCAGATTCACTAGGGAACTCAGGAAGAGAGCAGAAACAGGAGGGGCAGTAGGAGTTGGGTAGGGATCCCCAGAAGCCAAGTCTAAAAGTTTAGATCGAGTAAGAAGGTAACTGAACTGGAAAGGAAACCAACTTCTAAGCAAAAAGCCCAGAGTGGTTGTAAAAGCCACCTGAGAACAGTCTTAAAAATCTGGCAGAGAGGAACCATTTCCTCATGTGTAGAGTGAAGCATTGCAGACCTGGGGAGGGGGAATATCCCCAGGAAGGAATGCGGATATCTAAGGTTTGAATATGTGATGTGTGAATGAAAGGTGCACCAGTGTGACTGCAGAATTGTTGAGAGTTGTTATGTGTTTGCATGGTTGTGTTATAATGTTGCAACATTAAAAGTGAAATGTCAGGAATTGTGTTCTAAAAGTCATAAGAAAGGTGACAGTTAACTCTGTTCATGGGTTGGATACATTGTTTTCAATGGGAGGAAGAAAGTAGCCCCAGCCCTGATTCATTCAAGCAGCGGGCTAAAGAAAGTATGAGAAAGAGTGGTGGGCAAAAACTCCTTTGTTTCCTGTCTGCCTGCCTAGCAGCTTAAGTACCAGGGACGAAAGAGGAAGAAGGAGGGGGCAAATTCTAGCCCACAAAGACAAAAAGATTGGCAAACTCCTTTAGGGGAAGGTGGAAGGTGTTAGTCTCTTCATAGGCTGTACATTTGTTTTAGCTGAACACAGTGGCTACAACGTTCCAGGTTATTCCCGATGAAAAATGCTGCATTGAAATGGTCAAAAAGGGGCAAAACTGACCCCCCTTCCTCTCAATCAAGCCTGCCTTCAAATGTGCAAGGGAGGCTTTTTCTGGTTGCTGATCTCTTCACAGAATCAAGCCGCAACTTCCACCTTAAGCCTGCTTAGCAATTAGTGCTGTTACAAAGCAGACAGCTAATTGGAGAGTGAAAAATAGGGAATAAATTGATTCATTTACATTAAAGAGATTTGCGCTAGAAGAGACAATTTTTACGGCCTCGCGAACTATTTACATATGTAAATAGTATGTAAACCATTTACATATGTAAACCATTTACATATGTAGGAAAACTCTTCCATGTACTTCTGGAGGTACCTTGAGATATGCAGTTACACAAGGCAAAATATAGCATAAGCAAAGACAGGTCTTGCACCTGCAAGAGAATAAGCAAAACATTTAAGCATGAACAAAACATGAACATTTTTCTTCTTCCTTACAAGAAGGACGTTTCTGTAGCATTCTAGCAAGCATTTCTCACTTCCCAATTACATGAGTAAGGCATTACATTTCTTCTCTCACTAGGTACAAGTGAAAGAGGCATTCAATATCTTAAAACCAGCATAGCAAGTTAGATCAAATAGGTACAGTACAAATATCATTAGAGCATTTCAAACTCATAGCATGAGCATGTAGACAATCTTAAAAGGTTTTCAGGTTTTATAATGCAAACAAAGCCAATTCACTGAGATCACAGATTTTTGAAGTCCATGACAAACCTTGGTCCCAATTAAAATGTCCAAATTAAAAGTCCAAATGTTGATTGAAGATTTCTTCTTCTCAGATTAGAACTTAAACACCATCTTCTCTCCAGCACAGTTCTTGGTATGGCAAGGTTGAAATTAGGCCATGAGTTAATTCACACTGAATTCACAAGACAACCAGGCAACCCTCCACCCTCCAAACAACCACATCTTTCAGCTTTTCAGCCAAACACACTCATTTCTTCATGCTCCAGGCACACCCATCTGTATTGAAGCAGGCAGATGAGGTATGAGCACAAAGAACAGCTTCTCCAGAATTTGCAAGTAACTTCCACACTGATGAATGAACAGTACAGGGACTTCCCAGTTGCTTCCCCTGCGATCCTGATGCTTGTAACTTGGAACAGCCCACACTGGATCTCTTTGCTTGAGGGTTGAGCAATTCAAAATCAGCCAAAAACTGGAGTATGTCCTCTCCCTCCTTGTATTTTTGCAAAAGCCTGCTGTCCATAGAGGAAGGATCCACACCACTTTTCCTCTGGACTTCTTTCATCTGCAGCATCTGAATCTTAACTTGATGACAAACTGCACCTGTTAGGTTGTATTGGCGAGAAGACCTCTTTCTGGGCTTGGGTTTTCTGCATTCCTCCTCTGGCCCATCCTTCCAATTCCTGCCCACACATGAGGTATCAAGCTTACTACTCAGCTTCTCCTGCTTTTGTGATGAGGGTTGCTTCAGGGGCGAGCTGAGGTCTTCTGTGCTGCCCTTTGGAATCACAATCCTTGCTTCCTTCCACTCTACATGCATTAATAACTTCAATCTGTGATGAGGTCCTCACCATTTGTTCCCAATCAGCTGGCACTAGTTGTTTTTTAGACCTGGCAGGCAGTGTTGCAGCATTCCCATTTGCCAGAGCCTCTCTGTTCACTGGATATACAGCAACAGGTTCCATATCCAGCACAGCTGCAGTTAAAGCAGCAGAGAACGGGGCTTTTGTAGGGCTAACAGCGCTTGATTGCTGTAAGGTAGGATATAATGTCCCATCTCCATCTCCACCCCCACCTCCATCAGGGGGCTCATGCTGTTGTTTCCCATATGGTGGGAGGGCAGTAGGGGACAGAGGCTCTCCCTTGGCTGGTGGCAAAAGCTGTGGCAGTGGGGCAGCAAGCCTCTGGGACAGCAGAATATTTTTTGGAGTAAGTCTTTGAAGACAATTTCTGACTTCATTCCAGGTATATTGCACTGGGACAGAAACTCCAGCATGTCTCTGAAAGTCATTTCCAACCCTGTCCCATGTTTTTAGATCAAGACTGCTCTCTCTTAGGAACCAAGGGGAAACATTTTCTATAGTCTGAAGTAATTCCTGCATTTCTGTGATGTCTGCCCTTTGTCCATTCTTATGCAAAAGATAAGTCAAATCTTTGCAAAACTTCTGTTGTGGTGACGTTAAAACACCCCCCATAACGTAAGCTGTCACTCACCCTGTGGGATCCAAGATAGAGCTTGGATGATGTCAGGCGCCTGAAGACCTTTTTCTCTGGTCGGACCTTACTCACTCGGTCGGGGGTGAGAGACAATAAGGCAATTATCCTGTCGTTATGAGGTGTTAAACGTTTGTCGGAGTTGAAAGGCTTTTTCCACAATTCAAAGCCACGAACGGAGCACCACTTATAGAGATCTTATCAGCCTGAGGCAGAGCAGTTTATAGCCACAGATAAACACAGGAGGAATTAGGAATTCTAATGAAGGCCAGCTCCATTAGAAAGAATAGAGAAGAAACAGAGGTAGAATGAATTACACAGCTGCACTCATTAGAGCTTAACAAAGGAATCATGGCGTCTCTTTATTAAACAGAGTATAAGATACAAGAGTCATACACACATCAGCCTATCAGAATCTAAGACCCATATATGGAGGGTGAATCAGCATTTTTCACACTGTCTGCGCATGTACCAAAGCAAGCATCGTCTCACGTCACACAGTCCATAGACTCAGAAACACACAGAAAGGCAATATAGGCAGGTTAAGGCAGCTTTCAAGATCAGATGAACTCCCACAGCGAACCTGAAAAGTTGTCTCTGAGTTTCTCACCTGGCAAGAGTGCTCCAAAATAAAAAAGGGGAAGAAGAAAAATCCTGTTCATCTTCACATTCCAGAATTACTATGTGCATAGGTTCTGATACAGGCTGCTTGTAAGAATGGCAGTAGAGAAAATGGGGCCCCTATTTACCAATGACATCTCATAACTGGTTAAATAACAAGTAATGAATAGTAAGTCTTGTCTAGTCTTGTCTAAATGTTTTAAGAATATAGTAAAGTCAGATTGCCTGAAATTAAGGTTCTGAGCATGTAAAATTACAGGTTCAGATTTTGCGTTAGGTATGACACTGGCGATTGAGCTAAATAGAATCTTGATCAAGGTAAAATGTCACTAATCCATTACATTATGAACATGCCTAACGACTTGGATTTATTCCCACAGCTTCTGCTATAACTATGCCTAATCCCTTTACATTACATAAATAACGCTTCGATTTTTGCAAACTTCTCTCCTAGCGCCACATTTCAAAGAACATGCCTGGAACTAAGTTCCAGCCCTTTTGTGAATTGTATAGCAGATTTCCACAGCCTCCTGAGTTAATTAACTCTTCATTGACAGGATTGCTATCTATTTCCACAGGAACTCAAGGAAGTATTATATTCACATTAACTGATAAGACTTGTATGGGCCTTGTTTGCGATGAGCTTAAGTTAACCTCTGACTTTTTCATTTGCTGCATGCTCTTTGTCATTAGATTAACACTGTATGTAATTTTTAGCTCGTTTTTTCATTTTGATGTTTTTCCACCACAGCTTTGCACATTAAGACTGTCTTTTTAGTTTATTTGTCCTTTTATTTTAATTGCTGATTTTTTCAACATTCACAGCTTTCCCTTGAGACATGCAGGATTTCACTAAAATCCCTTCTTTCTTGATCTAACATTTTCTGGCAGACCTTCCTAGCAGGAATAACCTTGAATCAGGAAGTCCTGCATCTAAATGGCACTTTTTACAATTCCAGGTCAAGCAATTGTGGAATGAATTAACCTACACTGTGTTTTCTTTTAGTTAACAGAAGGGGGGGAGGAGGCCCCCCTTGGATTCTCAGCTAAGGCGATATTTACCTATAATTACAAAAACTAACTCTCTCAGACTTCTTCTCTCAGGATTTCCAAGGCTGCTTCAGCAGCCAGTTATTATCTCCTCTGCAGGTTCATTTCTGGAGGCCAGCCAGACCAGGCTCAGATGCCAGAACCAGGCCCCAATCCTGGATATGTTAGATGCCAGCATCGGTCCCAGCCAACAGCCAAAACGCAGCAAGCACAGACCAGCCAAGATGACACCAGCCATCCATTTTTCGATGATTTTGGCATGCTTTTACCCCAAGGGGGGAGGATTTGGGACACACACACACATGGACACCACACACACATACACACAAGCTACTCAATGTTACACACCAAGCGGGACTTCAAAGGACATAATGCTCAGTTAAACACACAACTTTGTTTTACCTTTATGCCAACTTGAACTGCCACAAATACAGACTCTTCAAGTTACCAATGGACAAATTGGGTTATACAATAAAATCCACATCAAGGGACAATTGAGACAATTTATGGCTTCACCACATGTAACCCTACTTCAAGGATCAGCATCAGAAGAAGCAGCTAAATGTTTTTGTATATGTTTTATTATTTGCTATTGCTTGTATTGTCTTTGCATATCTTTGAATTCTTTGCCTTTATACAATGCTCAAGGTGGGATTTTCAAGGGACATATGAACTAGATTGTGAATTTTGTACACACCCTTTTGCATATTACCCTCACATCTGCCACCCTGATACCACCCATTGCTAAGAGGTCATGTCTTCACCCATGGGTGGGAGAAAGGAATCAAGGTGGGCCACCTGTACACACACTTGTAAAGGTTGATCATCCCGCAGCCAAGGAAATCCCTGACTATGGTAATGCTTTAATTACCTTGTGTTTGCTTATTATGGCATGAGAAGCTGCTCACTGCATAATTGCCAGAGAGGCCTTTTTGCAGGATAGTTAAGGATTACCTTAGAAATACCATTTCTATCACTGGGGGAAAAGTTAGCTCCTCTGAGCAGGACACTTGAATGTACTCACGCAGCACAGGACTGCTTAGCAAGCAGAGTATGTCGCCGTAGCCACCAGCATAATTGGGGTACTGGGATTGGCAGCCAGCAACGCGCACAGAGTTGGCCTACTGGCATGCACACTAGCCAAAGCCATCAACCACACTCCATCAGCCATTGGCATGCTAAACCGAGAGCAGGCTGAACTGAGACATGCGATTTTAGACAACCACGCAGCAAGTGACTATTTCCTGCTTTTACACCATTTGGGCTGCAAATCAGTCCAAGACACGTGCTGTCTGAACCTGACGGACAACTCTCGTAAAGTCCAGGACCAGATAACCAAACTGGACACCTCAGTCAAGAGAACAGAATTGGGCTAGCTCTGTAGTCATGGAGGTGGGTGCAAACAGTGCTCCATACCATAACCATCATCATAGTAGTGGGGATTATGCTCTTTTGTTTTGTGCAGTGCATTCCATCACTCTTGTCAATGTGTACCTCATGGCGGTGACCCCAAGAGACAGTTACGCCCAAACAAATCATGCCCTACATCTATCGTGCCCTCAGCCAGGCTGACTTCAATAATAAAGGAAGGGGAAATGTGGGTTGCCCGCGGGAATAATTGGCAATTAAACCTCTCCCTAGGGGTTCGCTCGGCTTTTGACAGATCGGGGGACCACCCAAGCCTGGCAGGAAAGGAAATTGGAAAGCGGGCTAGTTAGAGATGAATCATAAACCTCAGCTGATGGCTACAGTAGAGTAAGGCAAACCTCGGCTGATGGCTACAGTAGAGTAAGGCAAACCTCGGCTGGTGGCTACAGTAGAGTAAGGCAAACCTTGGCTGATGGTTATAGTAGAGTAAGGCAAACAAGCCAGGGCAGACAGAGGACAAAGTTAGATGCCCGGAGTCAATACACATAGACCCCGAGATTAGAGCAGGAACAATGGGTTTTGCCAGCCTGATGTAATTAACTGCGGGCTATCCATTAACCCCAGGGCAATGTCCAAGAGCTGACATTGTAGCTGACCACCGAAAAATGCCACATATGCAAGCCTTCTGTATAGGGGCGGCACATGCGTCCTAGGCATGTGTCACAACCCCAAGGCAGGGTAATAAATACGTACCCCCGACTCTGGTTGGGGCTGGACTTCACCCGCATGGCTGCCTCCACATGTCTTCCTTCCAAGCCAGCCATTCCAACAGATAACCAATGGCTATTGGCAATATGGGTCTATAATAGCTTCAGTTTTATTTTATTTTCAGATAATAATAATTACTTGGCTTTAAGTCAATTATAGCCACTTTTTCTGGGTTCTCTAAGTATAGAGTACTCGGAAAAGGTTTACCATTCCCTTCTTCTGCGGGCACACTAGGATTGTGCAGCTTGCCCAGTGCGACATCAGCTGACTCCTTACCTAGAAAACACAGTGAAGAATTGAACTGCTGACCTCTACTTGTAGAGGAGATACCCAACTCAATTGGCCTGTCAAAATATATCTTATTTAAGGTAGAGAACAGAGCCTTCAAAGCAGGTCACATCATCTTAAAATTATTTTTAAAATATGATCAGATGTATAAAACAGGAATCTAAAATAAAAATACAAACAGATCAAGCTGCAGGAGAAACAAAACATTTATGTAACTATATATATTTGGCATAAGTCCTCTTCTGCTATGACAGTAGGTATGCCTACATAGAAGTCCAAGCCAGTAGGTGTTGTTTCTGTGCAAACATTTTGGAACGTAGTGCCTCTGTAATAAACAAATTACTGAAAATGTCTGGAAACAAATTTTATTCATAGACAGCAGTACTGAAAAATTATGGCACAAATAGCATAGCATGAAATTTTCATGTTGTCCTCATTCCTTTACAAAACAACCATGGAGTCCAATCACAACTAGGCTAGCGTTGTGCTACATGAAACAATATACAAGGTATTAACCTCATGCTGTTGTAAAAATGGTTTGGTGCTTTAACAAAACCTAAATAATGCAACATTCAGGACATATTATGGATCATTATTCCAATACTTTGGGAGCAATACTACAACTATTACTAAATTAACCAATTAGGAAGACTACCATATTAAAATAATGAAATTGATTGAGGTGGCTCTGTAAAGTTGACACACTGAGAAAAAGGCATTAAATAATATTAGTTTCTGTATTAAGGAACTGGAAAGGTATAACTGAAAAAGAAAACAGAGGCTGAATTCAAAGTAACTTAACACAGACATATTCCCTGGAATATATTACTTTACTATGTACGTAGGTCAGGGTATAAATTTAAAGTGCTGAATAAATTAGATAAAATAAGCATTTAAAAGAACAATCAATCTTTATTATGGTCCAAGACCAGCATAGTACCGCAGAAGAGTAGCCCGAAAATACATATTTAAATACAAATTAAAAGGAATGTGTCTTCTCTGAGTTAAATGAGTAATAGATTAAAATTGCTGTCCAGGATCGACATAGCACAGCAAAAGAGGGGAGAAAAGCAGAAATTAAAATGAGAGTACTTAAAATACTTTTTAAAAGGAGTGTGTCTGCTCTGAGTTTTTGGAGTGTTGGATTAATATTAAGGTTAATGATGCTACATCTACTACTAAGCTGGCAGTTTATTTAGCTGAGGAAACCGCCAGGATTGTTTTTCTGATCTTACAGACTGCACTGCAGATCCTGGCAGTGTTCTGTGTGAAGGTGGCCCTTTCATCAGATAACAACCAGTGGGTGTATGTGCTGTTTGACTGGCCAGGAAACATGCGGAGTAGTGGGAATATGAATTTGTTCTCTATCTACAGGTGAAACTCGAAAAATTAGAATATCATGCAAATGTTCATTCAGTTCAGTAATGCAACTTAAAAGGTAAAACAAATATATGAGATAGACTCATTACATGTAAAGCGAGATAGTTCAAGCCTTACTTTGTTATAATATTGATGCTTATGGCTTACAGTTTATGAAAACCCCAACCCTCCAATCTCATGTACCCCATAATCATCACATAATCTCATGTATGCTGTATGCCATGATAATCACAATTATAACGAATTAAGGCATGACATCTCTTGCTTTGCATGTAGTGAGTCTATCTCATATATTTGTTGCACCTTTTAAGTGAAATGAATGTCCCCGTGTGGGTCCTGAATACAAATCCACACCCCTTAACTGTCCCCATCCAAACTGCGCACACAATTACCTGGTGTGTCAGAGAAGGTCAACGTTGTAGTGTCATGTCCAGAGGGGGGCACGGGCCCCACAAAATGGCAAAAAATGCAAAAACTACAACCTCCATAGTGCCTTGCATGCAACAAATGAATGTTCGAGGCACACATGCAGTAAGGACCAACCACCATTAACAGAGGAGGCGGATGGGATGGCCGAGCCAGTGCTGGCCAAGAGGACAGAAGCGGGGGCAGTAGGCGGCCGAAAACACAGTGGAGATAGCCGACCGGGGGACTTGCCGTGCCAGCCACAGCCCAGGAGAGATACATCCACCATGGGAGCAGCCGCCCAATCCCCAGGATGGGCCTGGCAGGCCTCAACAAGAGCCCAGGTGGTGGAGGGCATGGAGAGGGGCCGCCTTCCCAGGACCCTGCAGGCAATCCAGCTCAGCAGCCCATCCAAAATTGCAGCAGCAGACAAGGCGGCAGACAAGGACACCTCCTCCATGCCCCCCTCAATCAGCACAAAGGAACAACAGAGGAGCCAGAGCCTGAAAACACAGGTACGTGGGGAAAGAGGGGACAGTGCCGTGGAGAGCCCAGTGCCGGACAAGAATCCCCTCGGCAGGAGGCCGAGGCGCAATAACAATGAGGGACCTAGACACTGCCTGGTGGGGTGAGGCCAGAAAGCCCCAGCAAAAGCTGAGCAGCCCCAGTGCTAGCCACAGGGCACCTTGGAGGGAGCCCAGGTGCCCTGGGAGCCCAGGCCAACAGTCCACACATGGCCAGGTACACACGGCCCTTGCCTGGGTGGAATCGCTGCTGGGGAGGAGGGAAAACCCAGCCAGGTTTGTTTCCCATCACCCAGGCCCAGTTCCCCTGCCCCAGACCCCAACCCAAGCCCACCTTACCTGATCAGGGAGGGTCTCCCACAACCGCCACCTCCGCAATCCAGCCTTCCACTGAGGTCTCCATGCAATGGTCAGGGCCCTGGGGCCCTATGCCCACCAGCTGAAGGATTGGCGCTTCCTCCGCTGGCAGGCGGCCAGGCCACCCCAGCCTCACACAGCCTGCCATGGGTGAGGAACACCTAGGCCGCAGGGTGTAATGGACCAAGAGAAAACACAAGCTTACTTGATGGTGCCTGTGGCCCTCCTCGCCTGGCCCGCCCACAGCAGCCGGACAGAGTGGAACATTGAGGGAGGCGGGGCAGCCCTAGGCCCACCGAAGCAGGCATGCCCAAGTCCCAGCCTCCATTCCCCTTTCGCCTGCCCTCCAGCCAACTAAAAATCCCACCAGTCCCCGCACGCGAGAGAGGTCCCGTTGGGAGATGCAAATGCCCAGAGAACAGGTGACAGGGAAATGAAGGCTGAGACATGGGTGAAAAACCGGCTGGGACTGGATCACCTTCGTGCTCACAAACCACCCCCGGGCGCAGCCGGGTACCAAGCTAGTGACTCTACAAAATGGGCAGATGCAGAGAACATGGTTATGTTTTTAACCACAATATACTAAAAACTATTTGATTTTAAGAAGCACCACACTATCTTCTGTAAAAATAAACTATGATACTGATTATGCAAATATTTTACACCAAGAACTCTTATTGTGGCACATTCTATAATATTTATCACCATACTGTGTGAATAAAAACTATAAGGAAGCCCTAGTAATTACCATTTTAAAGTATAATAAAGACTTCACAACACAGTGTAAAATAAATCATATTCTTATAATCAGTGTGTACCATATCTTCTTTGGGGTTTTAATTCTAAAGCCTGAATTACTTTTCATTTCAGCAGTGTAGCAAATTGCTTATGGCCAGGACTTGTTGGTATATATCCAAACTATATGCTTTTTGCAAACACTCACTCTAAGAGTTATCACTGGACTAAGGTTGTTGCCATCTTATTTTTAGAAACAATCAATAAGTGTTTTCTAAAACCTACCTTGAAACCAAGCATGATGACATGTATGTAGCCAAATCCTTGTTTAGTATCAAATGCTATAATTTTAGGGGATTTAACTCAGAATGAAATACATCAACTCTGGTTTAGAAAACTATTCATTTTTTAAATCAGTTTTCTTTGTAGGCAGTAAACAGGCTCCTACTAAAACTTGTGCATGATTTTAATTACAGATAAGTTTCTCTTTTAAAGGCCAAAGCATTCATGCTCAGGTTGCTAAGCTGAATTCAATACATCTATATGTTAAAGGTAGAAAACTAATGTGTAAACAGGGAAAGTATTGGAACCAATTGCTGTTAATTTGGTTTTGATCAATTCACATTGACTGCACTTTACATGCAAATGAGAAGTAGGCTGCACTGGCATGGATGAAAATAACTGAGATCTGAAGAGAATTGGGGAGGGAGATAAATTATTTCAACTAGTAGATAGAAAAGAAGGCAAAGCAACAGGCAGTTATGAGTAAAGTTTACCCCGATGAAGCCATTCCAAACTGATTTTCACTCATGTATAAAAGAACCTCCTATTGCAATAGATTTCACAAGATCTGTTTTGAGTGTTTGCTATTGCCTTTGCTGGATAGATAAAATTATTTTAACAGGACTCTTCATCAGGCTGTGCATGGGGGATAGAAAATAAAAAATCTCTAATCATTCAGGCTAAAGTTTGAAGCTGAAGGATCTGTGATTAATGTAAAGTAAATGGCAACATTGAAGAACCTGCTTAGGTGGGTTGATGTCAGGTTCCATCTTACAATCACAGAACTGTTGAGGCAGAAGTGCTCCCAAAGGCCATACAGTACAACATGCTGAAGTAGGACACCTATAGCTATAGCTTCTTTGATAGGACAGAGATGTGCCCAAATTTCACTGCCATGTTACACCTGCAAAAGGCAAACAATGTAACTTGCAGCAGCTTTTCATTGATAAAAAATAGTCCTTGTTTGGGTGTTCTGGCATACACCAGTCTAATGTGTTGACATAAATCTGAAAAGCTGCAAAAAGCTCCTATAAGTTATACTGTTGTCTTCTGCAGGCATAACTAAGCAATAAGATTTTTAGCACCGTTTTTGTAATTTATAGAGAAACTTGCTTTGTATATGGAAAAAATTCATGACTCGATGCATTATTTTCAATGGATTTTTATTCATATTGCAAAAAATTCATAACATGAGGCATTTGTAACTCGAGATACCACTGTATTTGATATGCTGAAGGGGCTCAATAGCCAGGAGCTCAAAATGCACATCTTGGGGGTGAATGGAACCATTGTGGCATACAACAAATGTAGATTCCATTTTAAAAAAAAGACCAGCTTACTTTCAACTTCTGCCCCCCTGAAGAATAAATTTAATACCTATCTGGACAGTCTCTTGTTTTCCTCTCTTTTTCCTCTCTTCTGTTTCTTTTCCACTGCTGATTGTAATGGTTCTCATCATCGCTGTGGAAAAAGTTGCAGTTAGGATTGTGACCATATTTCTGTCATCTTTTGATTTTCTTTCTTTGTCTGACACAGAGAATTGTAAGGGTTTCACCAGTTATCTATTAAAGTCTTTCTTTTATTTTGAGTGCAGAAACAGTATTTTCTCATTCTTCCCTGATTGCCTCTAGTTTCAATTCACAATGAGTCTGGTTCGTAGTCAAAGAAATTTAGTAATCTAAATCTGTTCTTTACATGGTCTTTAAATTCGCTACTTAATTTACATTTTAGCAGTATATTTATTTATTTATCTGTATTTATTTGTTGCATTTATACCCCACCCATCTGTGATGTTCTCCCACTCTGGGTGGCTAACAAATCATTTTAAAAATCTGTACAATAAGAAACAGAGATGAGCACAATAAGAAACAGAGATAAGCACAGTCGGATACGACTGGCTTTCAAGCAAGGGTGACCTTTTTCTTTACCCTTACCTTTAGGCTTGAAAATTCACATATATAGACAGGTGACACCAGACTTAGCTGTAGTACATCTGAAAAGAAAGGTGTCAGTATATTAGAAACTTTAGTGTATGAGAAACAAGACACAGGAACAGCCGTAGTACTGGCTTAACACATCTTTATTGCATGGTGGTCTAGGGGAACATGAGGTAATGGCGGACGAACAGCTCAATATATACGGTGGTTATACATTTGAATGTGGCTCCACGATAGCCCATTGGCTACTGCTGGCGTGACGTCATTCCAGGTCACGCCCTTCTTGTCCAGGTGAGGTAGTGGCGGGAATCTTCCCGCGCTGTAGTTCTTTGGGGATTGGAACCTTGTGAGCTTGGGCGCTCGCTATTGCCACCAGGTGGACATTAGCTCGCGACCTAATTACACGGAATACATTGATACAGTTGGTGGTTGTTTTAATGCATAGAACTCAGAACACAACATCCCTCCCCCCCTAGAATGAGACGAAGTCTCTCAACCAAGATGGCTTATTGCAAACGCGCCTTGGGCGAGACGCTGACTGGCTTGTCCTGGGAGTGCTACTGCTTCTCTGTCCCCTGGTTCCTTGTCCTGCAATGGGAGAGGGAGACTCGTTAGTGACTGGCCGCAGCTCTGCGGCTCTTGGGGAAGGGACGGAAAAACCGGGGGCACTGGGGACTAACGAAAAACCCCGCTTCTCGCTTGGATGGGTGGGGGACCACTCCTGAAACCCCCCCCCAGTTTTGTAAATGAAAATCAGAATTATCACCTGGGGTGCCATTCGAAAGATTCCGCAGGATATCTATGCCCTGGGTACCATTAGAAGGATTCCTCAGGATATCTATGGGGACAGAATCCCTCTCCTCCCCCCTAGGTGGGGACCATTGGCCCCCCTCACCTCCCCCTTGGGTTGAACGGGTGGGGGAGAACCCTAACACTGAGTCCTTTTCCTCGCCGGCCACGCCCTGGTGCTCCTGAACCCTGCGACGGAGTTGGTCTGCGTGTCGTCTCCATAGCAGACCCGTGATGGTCTCTACGCAATACGACACGGGACCCGTCCTTCCAACGACGACACCCGGGACCCAGGCCGTCCCCGCGCTGGCGTAATTTCTGCAATGCACTGGGGCACCGACTTCGAAACTTTTCGTGTCCGCTAACCTGATATTCCTCCCTGTGTCCTCCACCCTAGTGGGGTCTAGCCTGGTCAGGATCGTGGTCAGCTTCCTACGCATCAAGAGTTCTGCGGGCGAGTACCCAGAAGCTAGGGGGGTGACCCTGTAGCCTAGCAGGAATTGGCACACTTGTAGGTTGAGATCCCCAGGACCCATGCGCCTCCGCGCATCTTTGGTTGTGCGCACGAGGCGCTCGACCTGGCCGTTTGTTGCCGGGTGGAAGGGGGCGGAGGTGATGTGCCTAATGGCGTTGATCTCAGTGAATGCCCTGAACTCTGCGGACGTGAAACAACTAGCGTTATCGCTAATTAGGGTGTTGGGTATGCCGAACGTGCTAAAAACCCTGCACAAATGCTTCACGGTCGTTGCCGAGGAGGTGCTCGTGACTGGGATGACCTCCAACCACTTGGAGTAGGCGTCTACAATGAGGAGAAAAAGTGTCCCTCTAAATGGGCCCGCAAAATCAATGTGCACCCGGGACCACGGCCCCTTCGCCGCGTCCCATTCCCTGTGCGGTAGGCGCGCCTCCTCTGGCCGGGAGCATTGGCAGCTCTCGCAAGTGCCTACCATGTGCTCAATGTCGGTGTCTAACTGGGGCCACCAGAAATAGCTCCTGGCCAGAGCCTTAGAGCGGACAATTCCGGGGTGGCTGACGTGCAGCAGTTTGAGCACCCTCGGCCTCAGGGATTCGGGGACCACCACCCGCTGACCCCACAGAAGGCACCCTCTTTCTATGGACAACTCTAGCCTCTTCCTGAAAAATGGGGCGAACTCAGCCGCCGGGGAGGACGCTGGCCACCCTTTTTGCACCCAGGAGCAGACTAGAGCTAGCGTTTTGTCCTTCCCGGTCGCCTTGGCGATGTCTGCGGGTACAATGGGAGGTGAATCTAAGACCTCTATCAGGAGTACTTGGCGGTCTTTTTCTTCCTCGCCCACGGTGCTACTAGTGAGGGGAAGGGGAGACCTCGACAGGGCGTCCGCGTGGCTTATTTCCTTCCCAGGGCGGTACACCAACGCGTGCTGATACGCATTTAAGAAGATGGCCCACCGTAACATCCTAGGGGACAGGATCTGGGGTGTGGGCTTGTCCGCAGTGAAAATGCCTAGCAGGAGCTTGTGGTCGGTAACTATGGTGAAGGGGCGGCCGTAGAGGAAATCGTGGAACTTCTTAGTCCCCGCTATTATCACTAGCGCCTCCCTGTCTGTTTGGGCGTAGTTTTGCTCAGCCTGGGACAGGGATCTGGAGTAAAATGCTACTGGGGCCTCCCTCCCGTTTTCCAGCACGTGGCACAGCACCGCCCCCACCCCTACTGGGGACGCATCACATATCAGAACCACCGGCTTCTTGGGGTCAAAATGGGTGAGGATGGCATCAGACACTAGGAGTTGTTTCAGTTCAACGAATGCCCTCTCTTGGCTCTCGCCCCACTTCCACGCCTCGTCCTTCTTGAGTAGCTTATGCAGCGGCTCCGCTATCGAAGCCTTCCGAGGCAGGAAGGAGTGGTAGAAATTTAAGAGCCCTAGGAACGACTGCAATTCGGGCTTGGAGGTGGGGCGAGGGGCACCTTGAATTGCGGCTACCTTTGATTTGGAGGGCTTAATTCCCGCAGGGGTTACCCGGAAACTCAACCTCTTTCGCGAAGAAGACGTCTTTCCGCAACCTCAACCCCGCTTTTTCAAACACCGCCAGTACCTTGTCTAGCCTTTCAGCCAACTCCTCCTCGCTCCCCCCGTTATCAATACGTCATCAAAGTATGGCAAGACCCCATCCAGTCCTTTCAAGAGGCGTTCCACAAGCGACTGGAAAATACCGGGCGCCGAGTTCACGCCGAACTGTAAGCGCGTCACCTGGAACGCCCCCTTATGCGTGACTATTGTTTGCGCAGCAGCTGCTGCAGGGGTTACTGAGAGTTGCTGATAGGCCTGCGCCAGGTCAAGTTTTGCAAAACACTTTCCCCCATGTAATCTGGCCAACAGATGGCTGACTACCCGCACCGGATACGCATTAGGGCGGATCGCCTTATTAATGGTGCACTTATAGTCAGCACATATGCGGACCTCCCCATTGGCCTTCAGTGCAGTTACAATCGGAGTCTCCCACTCCGCGGAATCAACAGGAACAAGAATCCCCTGGCCCACCAGTTTGTCCAGTTCCGCCTCTATTTTGTCCTTTAGTGCGAAAGGCACTCTGCGCGGTTTGAGTCTTATTGGGCGGACCTCCGGATCCAGGTCGAATGCTACTGGGGGTCCCTTGAATTTTCCAAGTCCTTTCTTGAACACTTCGGGGTGCGCGTCGCACACCTCCTGTATTGGGTCAGTCCCAACGGCATGCACCCCCCCCAATGAACAAACCCAGGGGCTTAAACCATTGAGTCCCGAGGAGGCTGCAACTTCCCCCCTTGAGAACAACCAGGGGCAGTTCTGCGGCGTGCTGCTTATACTGGACCTTGAATTTTCCAACCCCCAACACCGGAATGCTATTACCCTGTACGTCCCACAGCGTGGACCTCAACGCTTTGAGCTTAGGGCGCACGTGGGGGGAAATTCCCAAGAACTCCCGCTGGGACATGATTGAATAGGAGGAACCTGAGTCTATCTCCATCCTAACAGGGGCTCCTTGCACCAGTACCTCAACAAAGTAACGGGGGTGTCCCAAGGACACGCTGTACACTGGGGCGTCGTCGCCGCTGTCGTCGGAGATGCGGCCTACGCCGTCCTGCTTCCTCGCGGGCCGGGCGCCCTCCTTGGTCCTCAGCGAGCGGTCTGGTGAGCTTTTCCGGTCCCTGCGCCGTCGTCTGCAGACCTTGGCGATGTGCCCCGGCGGCCGCAGTTGTGGCACTCAGCCTTCTGGAACGGGCACTTGACACGGTCGTGGGCCGCTCCACATCCATCGCAATGGCGGCCTTCCTTCCGCACCTTCTGGACATCCTTGTCGTCGCTGCTCTCCGTAGAAGATTTCGGCGTCCGCCTGGCTGCCTGCACCGACCCCGCTGCCTTGTCGGCCTGTGGGGGCCTTTCTCTGAACCCCTTGACTCCGGCCCTCGTGGCTTCCGCGGCCTGCGCCGCCTTCACAACCTCGCGCAGCGTCGGGGGTGGCTCCTGGTTCATTAGCATTCGCTGAACCTCCTCGTCCCACAGGCCACACAGCATGCGGTCTCTGAGGGCGATTTCCAGGTTTTCCCACTTGCATGGGCCGGCGGCCAACCGCAGGGCCGCTGCAAAGGCGGCGATGGACTCACCGGGCGCTTGGACTCTCTTCCAGAACGCGTCTCGAGCCGAGAACATCGAAACCAAGGGCTGGAAATGGTCACACATCGCCTTCAGGAGCTGCTTGACCGTCAGTTCGCTCACCTTCTTCGGTGATACCAGGTCCACCAATACTCTCTTGGCGGCATTTCCTAGCATCCGGGTGAGGATGGCCCTCTTCTTTCCCTCGTCCGTGATGTCGGACACCACCAGCGCATCTTGGAAGTCCATTTCAAAGAGCTCCCAATCTTCCGGCTTGTTGATGTCGAAACCGGCATGACTAGCGTGTGTCTTGATCTCATGGGAATCCATTATCCCACCTTCGTCGCCAATTTAGTGTATGAGAAACAAGACACAGGAACAGCCGTAGTACTGGCTTAACACATCTTTATTGCATGGTGGTCTAGGGGAACATGAGGTAATGGCGGACGAACAGCTCAATATATACGGTGGTTATACATTTGAATGTGGCTCCACGATAGCCCATTGGCTACTGCTGGCGTGACGTCATTCCAGGTCATGCCCTTCTTGTCCAGGTGAGGTAGTGGCGGGAATCTTCCCGCGCTGTAGTTCTTTGGGGATTGGAACCTTGTGAGCTTGGGCGCTCGCTATTGCCACCAGGTGGACATTAGCTCGCGACCTAATTACACGGAATACATTGATACAGTTGGTGGTTGTTTTAATGCATAGAACTCAGAACACAACAGAAACTAAACATGAATCAAAAATGTGACGTGGGAGACAGCCCAGACTACTACCATTCTGAGCTGCATTGCTAGAAGATTAGTATTTAGATCAAAGAAGAAATAGCACAACTATATTTATTTTGGGTTGAGTAATACTACAGTGCTGTGTCCAATTCTGAACATATGGTTGAGGCTGCAGTGACATGGACTCAGTGGTCAAAATCTTGTTGCTTAGAATAGCACTAGTCATAGTAAGCACCCTCTTCCAGCAACACAAGAGGCGACTTTACCCATGGACATCACCAGATGGCAAACATCGAAATCAGATTGATTGCATACTCTGCAGCCAAAGTTGGAGAACCTCCATGCAGTCAGCAAAAACGAGACGTAGAACGGACTGTGGCTCAGATCACAACCTACTGATCACAAAATTCTGGCTTAGACTAAAGAAAATAGGGAAAACAATTAGACCAGACAGATGTGACCTAGACAACATCCCTAAGGAATACATGGTGGAGGTGAGGAACAGATTTAATGGCTTGGACCTGATAGACAGCGTGCCAGATGAATTATGCACAGAGATGTGGGACATCATGCAGTAGGCAGCAAGAAAACCCATACCAAAAGAAAAGAAACATAAGAAAGCAAAGTGGCTGTCTGATGAGGCTCTTAAAATAGCAGAGGAAAGGAAAAAGGAAATAATACAATCACTTGAATACAGAATTTCAAAGAAAGACAAAAAGAGATAAGGAAACCTACCTAAATGAACAGTGCAAAGAAATGGAGGAATGTTATTATTATTTATTATTATTATTTATATTTATACCCCGCCCTACTGGTGCAAGCACCGCTCAGGGCAGCTTACAGGGTGAAGCAAATACAACAATAAACATCTATGATGGAGCCTGGGCTCAACGTCTGTGGAGCAGATGCAATAGCAGCGTCCTTGCGGCTCTTCCCTCCAGCCGATGGTGGGGGCTAGGGGGTGGCGATGAGGTCCTCCTCAATCGCCCTTCAGGGCCATGGCGGCTCCTCCCTCCAGCCATTGGTGGCGGCTAGAATGTTGCTATGAGCCTTGCCCAGGTGGAGAGAAGGAACGAAAGACTTCAGGAATCAGGATAAATGGCTTGTCCTCAGTTTAGTTCCCATCCAATTTTATAAGCAGAAAATAGCATTGCTAAACTAAAATGGCTAACTCAGATTCCTGTTTGTTACGTGCCTACTAACTAACAAATGTAATCAAACCAAGGAAGTTGACAAAGAGGATTACCTTGGCCAAAGTTCCAGGAAAACAAACAAATAGGCTAGTAACATATTAATTGCACAAATGAAACAATAGAGGTTAGTATGACCCAAGTCATACTAAAGTTCACCTGGCTTGATTAGTTAAGGATTCAGCCCTGGTGGGGTTGGGTTTTTTTTGTTTTTTTTTAGTCTGAGGGCGTATCTTCAGACGCTTGCTCCAGTTTGGAACCCTTGATTTTAAATAATATGATATAATATTTGAGTGTTCTTGGGTACAAACTAATTATCATCACTGCAGCTTCCCCTTTTTCTGTTTAATTGTGGGGAGCAAAACGTTGGTATATGACATCTCTCTTAGGCTGGTGTAATCTGTGCATTTCTTTGCCTGGAGGGCATTTCATACTTAAGTTAAAACACATTGCATACAGCAACATTCCATACAGTGTGGTCTTGTGATTTAGCAATCCTGTGTTGCATGAGTGGTTTTCTAGGGCAATAGCCCTTCATTAACCAACCTGCTAAAAAGTCTCTTAATTTGGCAAGTCTCTTTGCACCAGTGTAGGTTGACACAGGCATTAAGTTAACACGAAGTGATTGATACATAAGTCAAGGTGGTTTCTCTAGCGTGCGGCTTGGGCAAGCCTGAGCAAGAAGATGAGATTGGCCTCCCTGCTCCCCCATCCCCACCCATGGTCAGAATCGTGATTTCTTGGCAATGTGTAACAATCGGTGTGGCAGGTTTGAGGATATGCAAAAATGGTGTGCAAAATTCATATTCATCTGCTCTTTGGAAAGCCCCTGAGAAACCCACCCTTTTAGCATTATGTATAATCAAAGAATTTAAAAATAATATATAAAAAGCAGATGCAAGAGATTACAGATAGTGACATTTACAAAAGCATTATGTTGCTCTTCAGTTGCCAATAGCACTTAAAACCATGCTTGCTTTAGTCCAATCTGTCCATAGGTAACTTCATTTATCTGTTGGGGTGCTTAAAGCTTGATTGAGAATTTGTGTTTGATCCAGTACATTAGAGTTCATTGATCAGAGTTGATATGAGGGCAAAAGTCTATATGTTACTGAATTTTACTGAATGTTATGGTTCATAGAAGTCCCGATGCATATGTAACATTGAGTTCGTGAGCATATGTAAGGTTGAGTTCTTGGAGATGTGCAATGTGTGTGTATAATTGCTGGGAATAAGAGCATGGCAAAAATCAGCAATTTTAGGTCAGCTGGAGTGACTAGTGCCAAACTCCCATCTACTGGAGTTCCAGGAACAGGTTCTGGATACTAGTATCACTCCACATGGTCATTTCAAGGGTCACTTTAACACACCTGCTGGCCTCAAAGCAACTCTGCAGAAGAGATAAAATGGCTGTGAAAAAGTCTGAGAAAGTTAATTTTTATAATTATAGGTATATAAGACAGTATAAAGAACTCCGGGTCATCCCTCCACTTTTCTGTTTAACTAAAAGAAAAGTCAATGTAAGTCAGTCCACTCCTCAATTACTCAACCTGTGGAATTGTAAAAATTGCCATCAAATGCAAAACATAATTCGAGTCCTGCTAAAGAAGTGCAGGCTGGACTCAAAGGGATAGTAAGTCATAGAAAAACACCAATTCCTGGAGGATGCATTAATAACCTGAGAGAGAGAAAATGCAAGCATTAGAATCCCAATGACATTTTTTCTACAAATAGCCTCTGAAGTACAAAGGGGGGAGGGGGGGAGGTGCGACAGATTGTGGGAGCTCCAGAGCAGTCTAAACCTATTCTCCGCCCAGAGCAATTCCTCCTTCAGCTCCTTTAGGTATGTTCTCGTTTCCATTACTCTCCCGCCTTTTATATCCACCAGATATAATCAATTCTTCTTTCAAGTCAAACCACTCTTTAGTTCCTGCTTCCAATAACTTTGCATCTACCATTACATCCAAAACGTTAGGACCTTCACTTATCAAGTAGCGTCTTCCCAAATTGAAAAAGCTTAATTGTCGTGGAAATTTCCAATTGTACCTTATTCCTTTATCCTGAAGTCGCTTTGTAATTGGTTTCATTGATTGTCTCCAAAAACGGTCCTCAATTGGAATGTCATTATACACTTCAATATCATGGCCTTCCACTTTCAACACCTCTACTCCTTTTTCCCGTATAAGTGCCATTAAACGCAGTTTATCTGACACATTGGCAAACTTCAACAAGACATTCCTTGACCCAGTTTTACTCCTTCTTGAACCCAGCCTAAATACGTTTACAACATCCTGCGGTGTGAAACCATCTTCCATAATTTCATCAAGCCATTTCACTATTCTTTCTTTTAATTTATCAGGGGAGTTCTCTGGCAGTTTTCGAATTATGACATTTGCTCGTCTCAACTGTTCCTCCACATTTTCCAATTTCTTTTCATGATCTCCAACCTTATTTTCTCTTTCTTTTTCTCTCTTTCTCAAGTCCATAACCTCCTCCCTGATCGATACTTGTTCTTTTTTGATAACTTCCTGTTCTTTTTCCAGATTGTCTTGTCCTTTTTTTATAACATCAATTCCCTTCAAAATATCTGCCAGCATATCTTGCATGTCTTGTTTTTGTTCTTGTTTGTCTTGAGCAAACATAATCCCAATTTTGTATTCCAAGTTATCCACTTTCTCATTAAATCTTTCAAATTCAGACTTAGGCCCTTGCTCCCCCTTCATTGCCAATGTTGTTGGAGTTGTTGCTGTAGCTGGGATTACCAGATGCTGCAAATACTCAAAGTGTTGCCGGCACATTTCACCTTAATAAAGGCTATGAGATGTATGATTAAACTGCAAAGATTAGTTGAAGAAAAATAAAGATGATAAGCTTTACTGTAGAAACTCCATCTAAGGATAGGACTGCATTGTCAAATAATGCAGAATATGCTCCAGACTTGGGATGGTCTGATTTATGTTATTTTCTGTAGTAGAATGTTTAGTGTGTTTTATTTAGTTGTTTCTTTTCTTGTTTCTTTCTTCTTTATCTTTTTGTACAAGGGAAAGTTAGTGTTATATGTTAATCACATGTCCGTAGGAGGAAGTGGGAGATGCAAAAAATTAGGGCAGGAAAATAATAGATGAGGAACATAAAAGTAATAACATGGAATGTGAAAGGTACTGGTTGTCAAGTGAAGAGAAGGAGATTAGAAGCAGCACTCAGAAAAGATAGACCGGATGTAATCTTTCTGCAGGAAACCCATCAGAAATCGGAAGATACTAACAAGCTATTCTTAGGATGGACTCTGGTTTATGAAAAATCATATGGTACTTCAGAGGCTAGAGGGGTTGCAACTTTGATATCAAACAGACTGGGATTTGAGATGGTAAAAAGTATTTCAGATCCAGAAGGTAGGTATTTGATAGTAAAGAGGAAAATAGATGAGGAGGAAATAACGTTGGTGAATCTATATGTGCCAAACGAACATCAAAATGGTTTTTTAGATAAGGTGTACCGAATATTGGAAAAAGAAAAAACAATAAAAATGATTGTAGCGGGAGATTTTAATCTAATAAGATAAAATATAGATAGTACAAATATAACATGATGGGTGGGAGGAAACAAAATGCATGTGTTAAATAACTGGTTGAAATCTTTGGGGCTGAAAGATACATGGAGGGAACTTAAAGGATTGGAAAAGGCTTATACATTTTTTTTCACAAGTTTATAATACGTACTCCAGAATAGATTATATTTTTGTTACGGATAATTTGATAAGAAATCTAGAAGATATAGAAATAGGAATCTTTAAAGAGTCTGACCATGCAAAAGTATTGTTGGAAATGAACATAGATGCTACGAAGACCAGGAAAAATTGGAGATATAATGCTAGATTGTTTAGAAATAAAAAATGTAAGGATCAAATAGTAGAAAAATGGGAAGAAAATTGGAAGTGGAATGATACAGGGGATGTTAGATTTGGTATTGTATGGGACACAATGAAAGCAATTTTTAGAGGTGAAAGTATTAGGTTAGCAAATATTAAAAATAAACAGTTAAAAAGTAAACAAGAAGAAATTGAAAAAGAGATAAAAGTACTGCAGGAGAAACATGCAAAAACTAAAGATAGGAAGGTTTATGAAAGAATGCAGGGTTTAAAGAAGGAATTAATAGGAAAAGATATTGAAAAGGTAAAAAGAGACTTGGCATATTTAAAAAGGGAATATTTCGAATATAGTAACAAAAATTCAAAACTTTTAGCAAGAGCGGCTAAGGAAAAAAGAAGTAGAAGAGAAATTGGGACATTAGTAGATAAGGAAGGTATAAGACATAATAAGATCAAAGATAAATGTAAGGTGGTTAGAGAATTTTATCAAGATCTATACGCCAGAAAGGAGGTAAATATAGATAAATTGAAAGATAAATTGGGAAAGCAAGTTGAAAATAAAATAAATCAGGAACATAAACAAAAAATGGAAGAGCTTATAACTGAAAAAGAGATAAAAGAAGTAATAAATAAGCTGAAAGCGGAGAAATCACCGGGAGAAGATGGATTATCTGCAGAATTTTATAAGGAGTTTAAAGATATAGTAATTCCAAAATTGATAAAATTGTATAATGCTATACTTAACGGGGAGCAAATACCACCATCTTGGTACAGAACAATAATTGTGTTACTACCAAAACCAGAAAAAGACCTAGAAAAGGTTGAACCATATAGGCCCATTTCCTTAATAAATCAGGATGCTAAGATTTTCACGGCAATATTGGCGAACAGATTAAATAGCTTTATGGATAAATATATAAATAAAGATCAGGCTGGGTTTGTGAAAGGTAGGCACATGGCGGATTTAGTAAGGCGAGTTATAGACTTGATGGATGTTGCAGGACAAAATAAGGAGAAAGTTGGGATATTATCCCTAGACATTTTTAAAGCATTCGATTCCTTGCAATGGATAACAATCAAGGAGATAATTAGAAGTTATGGATTTGGTGATAGGTTTATAAAAACAATAGAACAATTATATCAACAAGGATATGCTAAAATTAGGGTTAATGATGGTTTTACGGAGGAAGTAAGATTAGAGGCAGGGACAAGGCAAGGATGTCCCTTATCACCAATATTATTTATTATGGCGATGGAAATATTAGCAAATACAATAAGGGAAGATGAAAGTATAGAGGGAATATTGGAAAATAAAATTAGCCTATATGCGGATGATACTTTGATAATTATGAAACATCCCAGGAAAACTATGGAAAGTATCCAAAAGCATTTAAGAGAATTTGAACAAATAACGGGTTTGAAGGTAAATTGGGATAAATCTGAAATGATTTTAAATAACATTGAAAAAGAAGAGCAAGAGAAAATAAGAGGTGAATTTAAATTGCAGATTAAAGAGAGTTTGAAATATCTAGGGATAAATATCTCCAATAGGCTGGATGATCTGAAAAAATTAAATTATGATAAACAAAAGAAAGAACTAAAAGAAAAAATTGTGCAATATCAAAAATTAAGGTTGTCTTGGTTTGGCAGAATAGCATTGACTAAAATGATGTTACTACCAAAATTAAATTTTCTGTTTGATGCCCTACCAATTCAACTGACAGATAAAGAAATTAAGGAATTTCAAAAATTATTGGATAACTATTGTAATGGGGGACGTAGACCTAGAATCCCAAAGAGAATGTGGTATCTATCTCAAAAAGAAGGGGGTTTAGGAATCCGTAATGTAATGAACTATTATAAAGCATTTCATATAAAGAATGTAGTAAAATTTTTGACAAAGGAGCCGGTTATTTGGGAGGAAATTGAAATGAAGGAATTAAAGGAAGTGGGTAAGAGCCTCTTCTTAGATAAGGAAATATGGAAAGTGGGGCCGACGCTGCCAACGCCAAGGACACCGGGCGCTCTCTTTCCCTCCCGGCCAGACCGGCGGGAGATGAACAGGTACAGCTGGAGGGAGTTTCGGCAGGCAGCCTCAAATGCGGGGCTGATGCTGCCAACACCAAGGACACCGGGCACTCTCTTTCCCTCCCGGCCAGACCGGCGGGAGATGAACAGGCACAGCTGGAGGGAGTTTCGGCAGGCAGCCTCAAAAGTGGGGCCGACGCTGCCAACGCCAAGGACACCGGGCGCTCTCTTTCCCTCCCGGCCAGACCGGCGGGAGATGAACAGGCACAGCTGGAGGGAGTTTCGGCAGGTAGCCTCAAAAGTGGGGCCGACGCTGCCGACGCCAAGGACACCGGGCGCTCTCTTTCCCTCCCAGCCAGACCGGCGGGAGATGAACAGGTACAGCTGGAGGGAGTTTCGGCAGGCAGCCTCAAATGCGGGGCCAACGCCAAGGACCGCCGCTGTGTTCGGCCCCGGCGGGGGCGAAGAGGCTCGCTGGCCTCACCATCGGCCGGCGTTTCGGGCCCCGCCCCCCGCCCCTCGCCAGGACTCAAAAGGCGAGGGGGCCTGCCGGACGAAACATCACCGCCGCTGTGTTCGGCCCCGGCGGGGGCGAAGAGGCTCGCTGGCCTCGCCATCGGCCGGCGTTTCAGGCCCTGCCCGGCAGTTGAGGGTTCAACACAGTTGTGGAAGAATGCCCCACCACTTCCATCACCACCGGAGCCGTGCGGAGGGTGGTGGGGGGAGTGAATGGGGCGGTTTTATATTGGGGTGGAAGGGAGGGAGGGAGAGATTGCCAGGCCAGCCAGGAAGGAGAGGCAGCATTCTGTCCAGGGCAAGCAGGGAGGCTCCGGAGACCAATATAGAGGTTGTGATGGGCATGGGGCGATATAGCGGGTACCGAGGGGCGGGCCGCACCCGGGGAACGCGGGGCAGATGCTTAGTATCTGTCCCTCGTTCCAGCCCCACGGTTACACCTCTAGGTCCTGAGCAGCTGACCCAGGGTGACCCTGTCCTTAGGCTGCTGCTGATGAATGCCAGGTCGGTATGTAATAAGGCCCCCCTGATACAAGACTCTATTATGGGGGAGCGGGCCGACTTGGCATGTATTACTGAGACCTGGCTGAGACCAGAGGATGGAGTTCCTCTGTCAGAAATGTGTCCAGCTGGGTTCAGTATTTGGCACCAGCCTAGGGATAAGGGTAAGGGCGGTGGCGTCGCCATCATAGCCAGGGAGTCACTGGGAGTCACCAGGGCTACTGCTCCACAAATTCTGGGTTGTGAGGCCCTGCTTCTGCGTCTGGGCTCTAAGGGTCAGTTGGGAGTCTTACTCCTGTACCTGCCCCCTTGCAGGGTAAGGGACTCCCTGCCTGAGCTCCTCGAGGCCGTCTCAGCATTGGCGTTGGAGTTCCCTAGACTGATGGTTCTGGGGGACTTCAATTTACCCTCGCTGGGGACTGGCTCCGAGGTGGCTCAGGAGTTCATGGCTTCCATGGCAGCTATGGACCTGATTCAGGTAATTCAGGGCCCGACCAGGGGCAGTGGCCACACACCAGATTTAATCTTTTTGTCGGAGCGGTGGCAGAGTGATCTGAGATTACGGAAATTAAACATAACACCTGTGCCATGGTCAGATCACTATTTGGTGGCTCTAGACTTCCTGGGTACGTCGCTTCACCGTAGGGAGGCAGGGCCTATTAGAATGGCCCACCCCAGGCAACTGATGGATCCTGATGGATTCCAGAGGGAACTGGGGGATTTTCCTCTGGATCGGCAACACGATTCGCCCGAGGCACTGGTCAACCTGTGGAACAGGATGACAACAGCGGCCTTGGATGAAATCGCACCACTACGGCCTCTCAGAGCTCATCGAGCTAGGTCATCTCCATGGTTCACAGATGAACTGCGGGAGCTCAAACGGGCAAAGAGACGCCAAGAGCGCCGCTGGGTGAAGACCCAGAGAGACTCCGATTGGACACTAGCTAGGGCCGCTATTAGGGCCTATCTAGTGGCGATGGAGGTGGTGAGGCGACAATACTTCACCACCCTTATCGCCTCCGCTGATAATCGCCCAGCCACCCTGTTCCGGGTTACCGGGTCTCTCCTTGGTAGGGGGACCCCGGTGCCCGGTTGGCAGGGGTCGGCTGAGGACTTTGCTGACCATCTAGTGGAGAAAATCGATCGGATTCGCTCTGGGTTTAATCCTGGCGTGGATGGGGAGAGTCCGGAGGGAGCCGGAGCACAGTCTTGCCATGCCATCTGGGACCGGTTTGATCCAGTTGCCCCTGATGAAGTGGACAGGCTCCTTGCAGCTGTGCGCGCCACTACCTGCCCTTTGGACCCCTGTCCCACCTGGTTGGTGAAAACCTCCAAGGCAGTGACAGGTGGCTGGGTTGGGGCTGTGATCAATGCATCATTGCGGGAGGGGGTGTTTCCTGCACCTTTAAAACATATTTTGGTGCACCCCCTCCTGAAGAAATCTTCCCTCGACCCAGCTGTCCTAACTAACTATAGGCCTGTCTCAAACCTCCCCTTTTTAGGGAAGGTGTTGGAGAAGGCAGTGGCGTGTCGGCTGCAGGGGGTACTGGATGAAGCGGATTATCTGGACCCTTTTCAGTCAGGATTCAGGCCTGGATATGGTACCGAGACGGCATTGGTCGCACTGATGGATGATCTCTGGTGGGAGCGGGACGGTGGTCACCCATCCGTCCTTGCTCTTCTTGACCTCTCAGCGGCTTTCGATACCATTGACCATGGTATCCTTCTGGAACGGCTCCGAGGTTTGGGAATCCAGGGTACTGTGTGGTCCTGGTTTTCCTCATTTCTGAAGGGTCGGTCCCAGTCGGTGTGGTTGGAGAGTGAGAGGTCCAGTCCTAGGCCCCTCAAATGGGGGGTTCCTCAGGGCTCGGTGCTCTCTCCTCTCCTATTTAACATCTACATGAAACCGCTGGGTGAGATCATTCGTTCCCATGGGGTGCGGTACCATCAGTACGCGGATGACACTCAGTTGTACATCTCGGCCCATGGGGACCCCAGTGATGCTGTCAAAGTCCTTTCCAGATGCCTGGAAGCTGTGGGGGTCTGGATGGGGGCTAACGGGCTACAATTGAATCCCAGCAAGACTGAGTGGCTATGGATAGGGGGTCCTGCGTTAATCCGGGAGCTTCCATCGTTGGTTCTGGATGGGGCTATTTTGCCCCAGACAGACCCGGTGCGCAACTTGGGGGTCCTCCTGGATTCACGCCTACTGCTAGAAGAACAGGTGGCGGCTGTGACCAGGAGGGCTTTTGCCCAACTTCGGGTGATTCGCCAGTTGCGCCCACTCCTGGACCGGGACTCCTTGCTCATGGTCACCCATGCTCTGGTTACCTCCAGACTAGACTATTGCAATGCGCTCTACATGGGGCTGCCCTTGACGACCATTCGGAGGCTACAGCTGGTCCAAAATGCGGCTGCCCGGATGGTGATGGGGTGTGGCCGTTATGCTCATGCTTCGCCACTGCTCCGGGAGCTGCACTGGTTGCCAGTATGTCTCCGGGTGCAATTCAAGGTGCTGGTTTTGACCTTTAAAGCCCTATATGGTAGTGGGCCAGGTTACCTAAGAGACCGCATCGCCCTGAGGACGTCTGTCCGTCCAACCAGAGCGGACCGGAGGGGCTCTCTAATTGTTCCATCAGCCAGAGGGGCTCGCCTCTCTGGCACAAGGAGGAGAGCCTTCTCCGTGTCTGCACCGGCCCTCTGGAACCTCCTGCCAACAGAATTACGTCTTCGGACGGAGTTGCTGCCTTTCAGAAGGGATCTTAAAACCTGGCTGGCAGGTCAAGTGTGGGGTGCGGGTGGAAGGGTAACCACCATGGGGTGGTTGGTGTAGAGGAACTCTTCCCCATGGTGCCTTTTCGATCCTGCAGCCCTTGCTTTTTAGGGGGTGGGTAGTCTTAACTTTTTTACTGTTTTAACTGTTTTTAGGATTATTGTTGTATTTGTGAATATTGTCTGTAAACTCCTTGCGTTGCCCTGGGGTTACTTTTTATGTTGTTAGCCGCCCAGAGTCGGCCTTGTGTTGAGTGGGCGGGATATAAATTGAATAAATAAATAAAATAAAGCACCAGTTAAAAATAGAATGCTGAGGTCAATGTTGGGTGCATGGAAGAAAGTTAAAATGAAATTGGTCCCAAATACTTCACCGATAATTGAAATAGAAGATCTGAAAAAGTTTCCAATAAGAATGGGTAATGAAATGAGAGAAATTTTGTCGATGAATGGGGTTTTCCTGCTGAAAGATTGGATACGAGTCTGCAGAGATAATGGGATGAAACGAGAGTTATATACCCAGATGAAGTTGAATTGGTTTCAGATAGCGATGGTGAACAAGTGGAATAATAAATATATGAGGGAGAACCTGGAAAGACATAGGACAGAATTTGAGGAATTAGTGTGGAAGATAAGGAGGAAAGAAATCGGAATTAAAGGAATGGTCAGTAAAATTTATAAAATAATAAATATAGAAATTAACCCACAAGAAACATTAAGAAATACATGGGAACAGGATTTGAATATGAGGATAACAGAAAAGGAATGGCAAAATAAATGGAGAAAAAGAATTATGAGGTCCTTGTCGGTCAGGGTAAAGGAACATAATTTTAAAATGTTATGGAAATGGTATTTGACCCCTATGAGATTACATCAGATAGATAAAAAGAATAATAAAATGTGCTGGAGATGTAATAACACATTGGGTACATATGTCCACATGTGGTATGAATGCAAGGTGGTAGAAAGCTTTTGGGCAAAAATTGAGAATGAAATAGATAAAATTATGGGAATGCGTCTCAAATTGGGGCCAAATACTATTTTGTTGACGGATGTAGACAACATGAATTTAGATAATGACAAGAAAGAAATGTTGTCCATGATGTTGGTAACAGCCAGAATGTGTATTGCAAAAAATTGGAAAAACAACTTAATGTTAAAGGTGGAGGAGTGGTATAAACAGATGTGGGATCTCACATTGAATGAAAAATTAACATGGGAGCTAAATCTTAAAAAAGGTATAATAAAAGAAAATAGATTTTGGAATATATGGCAAAAATTTGTTGATCATTCATTGACGAGAGAGGGAACAAATAAATTGACACCAGACCAAATGAAATTTTGGGCACAATAGAAATTAATGGGAAATCCCGCATCCTCCAGGACAATGTACATAGCACAGGGTGATTTGGTATGCAATCTAATGTGTTTGAAATATAATAGATTTTGGCAAGATAGAAGAGTTTAATAAAAGTATAGTATGGATATTAAAGTAGAGCTGATAAAGGTGGATTAGTTATGGAAGATAAGTTTAATAATAAGATAAAAGTATAGAGCGTAAGTAAGAATATTTCATATTGAAACAGAATAGGTCATGATAGTTTCTTTTTGCCTTTTTTCTTCTGACTTTTGTACATGTATATTTTTTGTCTTTTTTATATTTTATATATACAGTCTATATCCATTTTGTAACCAGATGATTCGTTTTATTTTATTTTTCTTTGAACGTTGTTAATATGTCTTTAAATGTATGTTATATATTTTGAAAAATTAATAATAATTTTAAAAAAAAGAATCCCAATGACAGAGAGTCTACAGCAAGTGAAAAAGTCAGAACCTAACTTTAACAGGTCTTTATCTGTTAATTAAAATGTAACGCTCTCTTGAGTTCAAAGTTCCTGTGGAAAAAGTATAGTAATCCTGTCAATGAAGAGTCAATTAACTAAGGAGGCTGTAAAAAAACACTATACAGTACACAAAAGGGCTGGAACTCAGTTCCAAGCATGTCCTGATTGCAGAAAAGCAAATCGCCTTTGATATGCGGTGCTAGAAGAAAAATTGGCAAAAAACAAAACATTATTTATGTAATGTAAAGGGATTAGGCATCGTTATATCAAAAGCTGTGGGAATAAATCCGAGTCGTTATGATGTTCATAAAAATGAAAATTAATTAATATAACAGATTAATTACATTTTACAAAGACTTACTACTTCTTAACTATACATATTATTAAACCATGTACCAGACATGTCTTATATAAAAATATATATCTTGCATGGGGCAAGATATATTGCACATTTATGGTTGCATAAACGCCAGTGCCACAGAGCTGTTCTGCTGTGTACACTCCTCCTGCCTTTGTCTCTCTCTGTTGCATTGGGGAATGCTGAACACCTAAATTACCCTGAGCATTGTTAGCATACTGAAGGGGACAAATCTGCAATTGCTCATCTGTCTCTTCTGCGCTCTGTTCTCACTTAGCCATTCCTCTTTCCACCTTGGGTTGAAAAGCATTACTATTCTCCCTTTCTTTTCTAAGGGGGCCCATAGCTTCAGTTAGCCCCAGGTTGTGAGGGACCATTGGCACGGGAACTGATGCCAAAGGGGGCAAAAGCAATGAAAAATTTGGTGACGCATCAGGAACTTGCTGTTGTTCCAAATCGTCCACCGAAGGGAGGCAGATGATACAATTGAAACAGGAGCAAGCCCACTGGCCGTTTGTGCACCACCGCGCTCTAGGGCTTCCTTGCATTTTAACCAAACCACCAAAATATCGTATGGTGCCCATGGTTCTTCATAGAGCGCTCTCCCTACTTTCACCCAATCCTGAATATGAAGCGATCCATGTTTAGGAAACCAAGCACATCGTTCGTCTATCGCAAAGAGCAAACGATGGATCTGGGTCACGGGAACTCTCCTCCCTGACTTTTAAAGCATATATGCTAGTTCCTCAGCAAACTTCTTCTGACAACTAGACAAATTCCCTCCTATACTCACCCACCTGTTCTTCTTGGAAGAACGATCGGGAATAAGCTTCTCCACTGAGAAGCTGCGGGGTCCTTTTGAAGGACGAGGGGTCCGTTTCTTCTGCAGGGATTGGAGCGGTGCACACCTCCAAACCTCTCTCCCTCTGGGGTCCTCCCCACAGCTGTGCAAGCCGGTATAGGAAGTCTCGGCTTTCCTGGATCAGCTTCTGTGATGCCTCAGGCTTCAGCGCAAGCCTAGCAATCTGTTCTCCACTCTCTGTCAGAAGCTTGCTTTCCGTGCTGTGCAAGTTCACTAAATGCTTCAAAAACAACAAATATGCCTGACGCCAAATGAGCCCCATGAACGTTGAGCGCCATTTGTTGCTATGAGCTTTGCTCAGGTGGAGAGAAGGAACGAAAGATTTCAGGAATCAGGATAAACGGCTTGTCCTCAGTTTATTTCCCATCCAATTTTATAAGCAGAAAATAGCATTGCTAAACTAAAATGGCTAACTCAGATTCCTGTTCATTACGTGCCTACTAACTAACAAATGTAATCAAACCAAGGATGTTGACAAAGAGGATTACCTTGGCCAAACTTCGAGGAAAACAAACAAATAGGCTAGTAACATATTAATTACACAACTGAAACAATAGAGGCTAGTATGACCCAAGTCTAAAAAAGCCAATTAAAGTTCACAGGTATTTATTTACCTGGCTTAATTAGTTAAGGATTCAGCCCTGTTGCGGGTTTTTTTGAGTCCGAGGGCGTATCTTCAGATGCTTGCTCCAGTTTGGAGCCCTTGATTTTAAATAATATGATATAATATTTGAGTGTTCTTGGGTACACACAAATTATCATCACTACAGAGGAAAACAACAGAAGGGGCAGGACTAGAGATCTTTTTTTAAAAAATGGGGAAATCAAGGGAACGTTTAAAGCAAAAATGACCATGATAAGGGACAAAGATGGCAAGGAGTTAGCTGATGCTGAAGAGATTAAGAAAAGATGGAAAGAGTACCCAGAGGAACTTTACAAAAAGGACCTCAACACCCCTGATAATCACAATGATGAGAACATTGAACTTGAGCCAGACATCTTAGAGAGTGAAGTCAGAAAGGCCCTAAAAAGCACTGCAAACAACAACACCAGTGGAGATGATGGTATCCCAGTTGATTTTTTCAAAGCCCTAAAAGATGATGGAATCAAGTTATTGAATTGTATATGCCAGCAGATTTGGAAAACAAAACAGTGGCCACAGGATTGGAAAAGATCTGTATATGTTCCAATCCCAAAAAAGGATAATGCCAAAGAATGTTCAAATTATTGAACAATTGCGCTCATCCCACTCACTAGCAAGGTGATGCTCAAGACAATACAGGACAGACTCCAGCAGCATGTGGAGAGAGAACTACCAGAAGTGCAGGCTGGGTTCAGAAGAGGCAGGGGGGTGGCTAGAGACCACATAGCCAACGTACGTTGGATCATGGAGAAAACAAAGGAATATCAGAAACAAATCTACTTCTGTTTTATTGACTACACCAAGGCCTTTGACTGTGTGGACCACAAAAAATGTGGTAAATAATTAAAGAGATGTGAATACCAGAATACCTTATATGCCTCATGAGAAATCTGTACATGAGTCAAGAAGCAACAGGACAGAATATGGAATGACAGAGTGGTTTGGAATAGGAAAAGGAGTAAGACAAGGCTGCATTTTATCACCCTGTTTATTCAACTTATACACAGAGCACATAATGTGTAATGCAGGGATAGAGGAATCACAATATGGGATCAAAATTGCTGGGAGAAACATCAACAATTTGAGATATGCAGACGATACCACCCTAATGGCAGAAATTGAGGAAGACCTAAAGAACCTTTTGATTGGATATGGATTCCGCGAGCACAATTGGCATAATGCGGCGGCTGGCAGAGGCCACTACGGTCGAGAAGGCTCCTGGTCTGTGGGCTCTGCGGGCCCAGAAATTGGGGGAGCGGATTAATAGTAATAATCATAGGGTTTATTCACCCGCATCTGACCTGACCAGCGATTCTGCTGAGGAAGCGAATCACTAACCTCCGTTACGTATTAGGCAATTACTGACTCACAGATCAGCCCAAGCCGAAGTGCAAATAGAGGCCATATTTACCCTGGTGTAAACCCCGAACAATGGATTTCCCCTGTCAGTGTTTGCCCTAGTTAATTAACTTCCCCAAGAGAGATTCCCCCTTAACCCGAGTAAATGGGTGATATGATTTTCTGTCAGATGACGATTGTATCACACGCTGCCTTGAATTCCTATAAATGATGATGTCTTTTCCTCAATAAACCACTGGTCTTCGCTCCATCTTGTCTCGTGTCGTTCCTTTGACCAGTCTCCTCCGGGATCCTAAGGGCCTCCTCACGGCCCCAATCCAACATCTGGTGACCCCGACGTGATCCTACTCATGAGTAAGCGATCAACGTGGTCCGGTTCTACGCTAGAACCGTGTCCAATCATCCCGGAGGACAGCGTGGAAGCCCGGTCGGTATGCCAGCCGATCGGGAGGACGGTTCCGCGACGAGGCATTTCAGAGAGGCATCCTACAGCTTGCTCCGACTTTCGCGGCGGCTTGCAGCACGGAAAAATGCATTCCGCTCAGGGTCAGCTGTGAACCCCTGACAGCGCAGAGGCCACCGAGGGCCCGTGGCGGCAGGCCACGCTCCGAGCTCTACCCAGAGATTCGTCACGCAAAACCTATTGCCTGAACTTCAGACACGTCGACTCGTCCCGAGAAGGAGACTTCAAAGGACCCCCGCAGGTAATATGGGGACTTGTCCTCAGCGGCAACGTCCGTCCGCTAGCCAAAGAATTCATGAGGAGGAATTCAAAATCCTGGCCAGGGTATATCAGTTACGCTTTCACAGTGGAGAGCTAGCGAGACTTTTGGTGTACTTGAGGGAACACTGCCTGCTTTACCAAGAAGCAGGTACGTTAACCCTTCAGCTCTGTGATCAGATAGGAGACTGCATTCAGCAGCCCCCGAAAGCTCCAGAGGGCATAATTCGCACATGGAGTAAATGTAGGAGGCTTTTAGCAGAGGTAGACCCAGTCCGGGTAGAGGCTAAGGAACCCCCAGCGCCAGCAGAGCCATCGGCGCCCACGGCGCTCTATCCGTCACTTCAGTTTAAGCAGAGTAGTGTAGGGAGCTTTCCCTCGGTGACAGCTGCAGACGTCACCGGTGGAATGCATGGAATGGGGAGCGCAGGCGCTTCTCTGACAGCTACAGGTTCCCAAGCTACCAAGAGTGCTCTTCAGCGCACAGTTGAGGAAGAGATCAGGAAGGGGGAATTGCCAGCAGAAGAACTAGCTGATCTTAGTCAGATTTGTCCAATTCGCTTGGAAATGGATGCCCTCACAGGGCAGCAGCAGGTAGTTCATTCACCAGTCCCGTATAAGCTCCTCATGGCTATACGGAAGGCCATTACAGAGACAGGACTACAAAGTCGCTTCCCTAGGGGCACGCTTCAGCAAGTGTGCGAGAACACCATGTTCATCCCGCACGACTGGAAAGCCGTCATGCGGATGATGCTCAACCCCAGCCAGTATTTGCTATGGGACAGTGAGTATCGCCTCGAGGCTCAGGCAAGGGCTGCCAGGATGGGAGGGGCAGTACTTCCTGACCAGTTATATGGCTCAGGTGCCTTCGAATCCATCGATGCGCAGACCAACTTGCCACTCACCATTCTTCAGATGTCAGCTGAGGCGGCCTTTAGGGCTTTCCTCAAAGTCCCAGCAACTGGCAAAGCGGCCAAAAATTACACCGCAGTCAAACAGGGCGCCCAGGAGTCCTACATGGACTTTGTCAATCGCTTAGAGGAAGCGATTAGTAGGCAGATCGATAACGAGCAAGCCCAACAAGAGCTCATGATGAAGTTGGCTAAAGACAACGCCAATCTCGACTGCCGTAAGATCTTGCAGTCACTGGGTAATCGTCCCGACTTGACTCTCACGGACATGATTAGAGCTTGCGCAGACGTTGGCACAGACTCCTACAAAATGGGTCTGCTGGCAGCGGCGGTGCAAGGAGGCAGGAAACCCCGACCCAAGGGAGCATGTCACAATTGTGGCAAGGTCGGTCACTTCACTAGGGAGTGCCGATCCAAGAGCGGCGGACAACACTCCGGCCGTTCCAAGGCTCCAACCACCCCGTGTCCGAAGTGTAAGAAAGGCTACCATTGGTCCAGATTCTGTCCAAATTCGGGAAACCGGAACGCGGGCACGTCTCTGGCCCCGGTCCAAACAGGCTTTCCTTGCTCTGGGCGAGCCAGAGCTAGATTAGATTCCCTTCACATTCCAGGCATTGTGAAGACGCAGGCCAGCCCCAAGGGTAGTACAGGGCTAGAATTGACTTGCCAGGCGGACGTCACATGCGACTTGCCAGGCACAGTCTATCTGGTGGATTCCCAGTACATGGGACCCCTGCCCAAAGGCTTCATAGGTTTAGTTTTGCCTCGCAGTGTAGCAGGAGCACGCGGAATTCTTGTAATTCCGGGAGTCATTGACTCAAATTTTTTGGGTGTTCTCCAAGTTCAACTCTGGACGCACCTACCCCAAACCATTCACAAGGGAGACACATTAGCGCAACTGATTATGGTTCCTTGTAACTCGCCAGCAGATAGCCAGGGAAAGCTCAGGGACAGCGCAGGGTCCGGGTCAGAAGACCGCTCGAGCGCAAGTGAGGCAGTGCAAGGATACCAGGTCTTAGCGACAGTGGAGACCAACATTGAGTGGAAACAGCGACCAGTTATTGAGGTATTTTTGAATAAAAAATCATTCTCAGGGTTGCTAGATACGGGAGCTGACGTCAGCGTGGTCAGCCAAAGCCAGTGGCCATGGGAGTGGGCCATTGAGCCGGTCTCCGATGTGTGGGGGGTAGGCGGCCTCCAAGAAGCGTTTAGAAGCCGGGAGTGGATGGAAGTCACAATCCCCAAGGCTGACGGCACAGCGGTCATTCGGCCGCACATTCTGGATGTGCACATCAACCTTTGGGGGCGAGACATTTTACAGCAGTACGGTGCCACTCTTACCTTCGGGTAATGGCTTTGCCACTTAAATGGCTCACCAACACGCCAGTCTGGGTGGAACAATGGCCGATAGTGGGGGAGAAATTAGTCGCCCTGAAGCAACTGGTTAAAGAACAGCTAGATGCAGGACATATAGAGCAGTCCACTAGTCCTTGGAATTCGCCAATTTTTGTCATTAAGAAGAAGTCAGGGAAGTGGTGACTCCTCCACGATCTCAGAGAGATCAATAAATGTATACAGCCAATGGGTCCGCTTCAATGCGGCATCCCAAATCCAAATATGATTCCCGAGGGTTGGGAGATCCTGGTCGTAGACCTCAAGGATTGCTTTTACACCATTCCCTTAGACCCCAGGGACCGGGAAAGGTTCGCCTTTACGGTGCCGGTTGTGAACCACAGTGAGCCCATGCAGCGTTATGCGTGGAAATTTTTGCCACAGGGGATGCTCAATTCACCCACCCTGTGCCAAATTTATGTTCACAACGCACTGGCAAAGTTTCGAAACCTTCATCCCACAGCTTTAGTATGCCATTTCATGGACGATATCTTGGTCGCAGCGCCGCAACTCGGCAGCAAAATGTTTACAGACCTCCAGGCCAGCCTGGGGGAGAAAGGGTTACTCATTGCCCCAGAGAAAGTGCAGAGAACTGAGCCCTTCTCATACCTGGGTCATCGGCTTCTCCGCTCTTTCGCAGCACCCGTTTTGCCCCAGATCAACTTAAAAGACTCAGTCACCTTGGTAGAATTGCAGCAGGTTTTAGGTAACATTAATTGGGCCAGACCGTATTTCAGATTGGATACGGATCTTTTGAAACCGCTCTTCTCGCTGCTAACGCTAGGTAAGCAGCTGGCAGACCGGATACAAATTCCTCGAGAAGCACGCTTGGCTCTCGAGAAAGTCAACCAAATTCTCAGCCAAAGGTGGGTGGACAGGATTGCTCAGGGGCCATATGCCCCGATCCTGAACTTGTACATCGTTCGGGCCAGATCCATGTTCACCGGAGCCCTAGGAGTGGACTCCGAGAAAGGAGCGAGTATCGTGGAATGGGGGTACTTGCCGAGCACCTCTTCCCGAAATATCGTTCCTCCCCAAGAGTTGGTCTCCGCGGTGGTTTACCGCGGGAGGCTGAGAGCTAGGGACATCTCAGGGCACGACTTAGCAAAAATCGTGGTCCCGTTCACCAAAGAGCAAATCCAGCAGCTGATGCAGCTCGGTGACTCGCTTCCAATCGCCTTGGAAGGATTCACCGGATGCTTGGCATACCACTTGCCAAAGGACCCCAGACTCGTCTCACTTCAAACGCAGACAGTCAGCTTGTATGAATTGATCTCACTGGTTCCACTTCAGGGGGCAAGAACAGTTTTTACAGATGGTGGTCGCACATACGGCGTCTTAACTTGGCAGGAGGGCCAGGCTCGGTGCACGCTTCTAACTCTTCCACAGAAGTCCGCGCAGCGGGCAGAGTTCGCAGCGGTGAACCTTGCTTTGTGCACCTTCACCAAAGAGCGCCTCAACATCATTACTGACAGTCAGTATGTTAGGAATTTGCTTCACAGTCTACCGGGAGCATACATCACTCCCGTGATAGACAAAAATTTGCTGAGTTTGTTCCTCACAGCTCAATTTCACTTGCGAAACCGCACGGAAGCGCTCTATATTGCCCACATCCGAAGTCACCAGGACCTACCGGGTCTGATCTCCACGGGCAATAGCAGAGCGGATGCGGCCGCGAAGGAAATTCAGCAACGATCAGTGTTAGGTGTTTTCACTACTCCAATTCAGAGTCATGCATTCTTTCATCAGAATGCCAAAGCGCTCGCCAGACAGTTTAACCTGCCACTTTCTCAAGTCCAAGGCATAGTTCGCTCTTGCCAGCATTGTGCAGGGGCACCGGGGGGGGCCCTCGTGGGGGGTCAACCCATGAGGGACAGAGGCTAACCAGGTGTGGCAAATGGACGTCACACATGTCCCGCAGTTTGGCAGATGGCAGTACATGCACGTTTGCATTGATACTTTCTCGCAATTCGTTTGGGCGACAGCGCAAAAAGGGGAGACTGCTTCCCACGTAGAGCAGCACCTCCTAGCCTGCTTCGCAGCGATGGGCAAACCTCGGCACGTGAAAACCGATAACGCCCCGTCCTACAGCTCTAGGCAGTTGGCTAGCTTCATGGCCACCTGGGACATTAAGCATACCTTTGGCGTTCCTTACAATCCGCAGGGGCAAGCGATTGTGGAACGAGTCAATCGGATGCTCAAGTCCTACATTGACAAACAAACAGAAAGGGGGGAGCCACCAGCCCTCCCCAAGTCACAGGGTCAGGCACAGCATTGTCTGAATAAGGTATTGTTCACGTACAATACACCTTAATGTTTTTTCCGATTGCACGCCGCAGGAGAAACACTTCCGCTGTTCGGAAGCTCTCCCGCGACCGCTGGTTCGTTACCGGGTGCCACCGGACCCTTCCTGGAGGGGCCCGGTGCCACTCATAACCTGGGGAAGAGGGTATGCTGCAGTTATGTCTCCTACAGGTGTCGTTTGGATTCCAGCTCGGTGTGTTAAGCCTCACTTGGAACCACATGGCGTGGACCCAGACCGACCCGAGTCCGATCCCGGAGATGGAGGACCTCACCCTGACCGAGGGGACCCAGTGGGAGAGACAGCGGTCACAGAGGACTGCACCGAAGATCACCTGGGGGATGGTCAAGGCCCTTTGCCATGAGGCCAAGGATGCCATCCAACGCGAGGAGTGGGAGCCGACACCAGAGAACCTCGTGGCTGCAGTCTTTGCCCAGATTACTGCCAACACCATGGCAGTCACCATCATCCTGATCCTCTCCCTACTTGCGGGGGGAGGCGTTCAGGTGGCCTCACTGAAGGCCAACGATTTGATGCCAGGCAGAGATCTCTCTGCCCGGATGCACTACAACATATGGGAAAGGTTGGCGGGTCTCGTCAACCAGTCCGATTTTTGCCTGAAGCAGGACATTGGTTCTGCCTCAATTCTGAGCACCTGTCTCATCCCAGTGTGCCACACTCCAGGCACCCCAGGGATGGCGACTGGCTAGTGAAACGGATTTTCAGCCCATACCTCCCAGCAAGCTCCTCAGAATATGCCCGCTGGGAAATGCGGCTAACCATGACCTTGCCGGCTGATGCAGCCACTCTCCACACCCCGCGGGTGGCGGTCAGCCCGAACTCTACTTGTGCTCGAATGACCGGCTGCTCCGCAGGCGGCCGCAGGCGCCGTTGCCTCGAGGTCGGCAGCGGCAACTGGACTTGTAATAACCCACAGACACTTGGCGCAATGTATGCTCATGTTACCCTACCTTCAGGTTGGTTCTTTACATGCAATCAGTACACTTGGAACTACATTCCCGCAAATGTATCAGATTCCATATGTTGTATCAGTCGCTTGACATTGTTACTCCCCACTAGGGATATGGTTACCCCAAGCACAAATGTTTCCTCATCCATACGGCGCACTTGTGCCACCCAGTTAGACAGCTCATGTGATAGCAACATTAGGGTTCTGAGTCCAGCTGAATACGTCTCGCTGGCAGTCAGCATACTTGGCGTGCCAGGCTTAGCAGTCAGCAACGCTCGGAGAATTGGTCAATTGGCTTGCGGATTAGCAAAAGCCATTAACCATACCTCCTCAGCGATAGCGCTGCTCAACCAGGAGCAGGCAGAGCTTCGCCATGCCATCCTAGACAATCGAGCAGCCATAGACTACCTTCTGTTGTTACATCATTTGGGTTGCGAATCTGTTCATGGCATGTGTTGCTTTAATCTCACAGATAATACCCGCAAGGTGCAGAGCCAGCTCACGGACCTCCACACCCTAGTCAAGAACATCAAGGAGGGTTCTTCATGGGATTGGTGGAACTCCTTGTGGTCATGGCTCCCATGGGGGTGGCTCCAGACAACGCTCAAAGTGATTGTGGGGGTGATAATACTAGGCATAGCAGGGTGCTGTTTCATGCAATGTATTCCCTCACTGTTATCGAGATGTCCCCCGTGGGGGGAACCCCGCAGTGTTGTTCCCGTACACCAGTTGTTGCCCATCTTACGCAGGGTCGCCTGTCAGGTCCAAAAATAACAAAACAAGGGGAGATATGGATTCCGCGAGCACAATTGGCATAATGCGCCGGCTGGCAGAGGCCACTCTGGTCGAGAAGGCTCCTGGTCCATGGGCTCTGCGGGCCCAGAAATTGGGGGAGCGGATTAATAGTAATAATCATAGGGTTTATTCACCCGCATCTGACCTGACCAGCGATTCTGCTGAGGAAGCGAATCACTAACCTCCGTTACGTATTAGGCAATTACTGACTCACAGATCAGCCCAAGCCGAAGTGCAAATAGAGGCCATATTTACCCTGGTGTAAACCCCGAACAATGGATTTCCCCTGTCAGTGTTTGCCCTAGTTAATTAACTTCCCCAAGAGAGATTCCCCATTAACCCGAGTAAATGGGTGATATGATTTTCTGTCAGATGACGATTGTATCACACGCTGCCTTGAATTCCTATAAATGATGATGTCTTTTCCTCAATAAACCACTGGTCTTCGCTCCATCTTGTCTCGTGTCGTTCCTTTGACCAGTCTCCTCCGGGATCCTAAGGGCCTCCTCACGGCCCCAATCCAACAATTGGATTGAAGGAGGAGAGTGCAAAAGCTGCCTTGAGACTTAATATCAAGAAAAGCAAGATAATGGCAACAGGTCCGATCAGTCCCTGGAAAATAGATGGGGAAGAAGTAGAAGCAGTGACAGATTTTACTTTTCTAGGATCTAAGATCACTGCAGATGGCGACTGTAGCCATGAAATAAAAAGACGACTGATTATGGGGAGAGAAGCTATGAGAAACATGGGGAACAAAGTGAAAAGCAGAGATATCACATTGCAAACAAAAATTTGTATAGTCAAAGCAATGATATTTCCAGTGGTGATGTATGGGTATGAGAGCTGGACCATTAGGAAAGCTGAGCGCAGAAGAACAGATGCCTTTGAAATGTGGTGTTGGAGGAGGGTATTGAGAGTCCCCTGGACAGCAAGGAGAACAAATAGGTCAATCTTAGAAGAAATCAACCCTGATTGCTCATTGGAAGGTCAAATAGTAAAGATGCAGCCGAAGTATTTTGGACATCAAATGAGAAGAGAGGATTCACTTGAGAAAGCCTTGATGCTGGGAAAGGTGGAGGGCAAAAGAAGAAGGGGGTAGCCAAAGATGAGATGGCTAGATGGTATTGTAGACACAATGGGCACAGAGCTGGGTGGGCTGAGGAGTATGGTGGAGGACAGAGAGGCCATAAGCCTGGAGGACAATGGTCCATAAAAGAGTGAGAAAAGCAGTAATGGGATACAATCTCAAAAATGATAGAATGATGTCAGTCAGAATACAAGGCAAACCTTTCAATATACAGTAATACCTCATACAAAGTCCGCTTCATACAACATCGAATTCATACAACATCACCTAATTTCTTGAAAAAAGTTACCTCATATAAAGTCGCTTGACTTTGTATGATGCATTGGGTTTTTTCCAGGTTGCATTGTTCCTGGGCAGTATAAAAGGCAGGACACATGCGTGCATTGCTCTTGTGGGTTTTGCACGAGGCGAAGAGTGTTTAGGAGTGGTTTTGAGCGTGATTTTGGATTTTTTTGGATTTTTTCATCAGAATTTTTAGAAGCATTCCTGGGATTTTTGCAGCACTCTTCAGGTTCTTGGACAATCAGGGTTGTTTGACATGTTTTTGTAATGTATTTAGCCTTTAGACAATGATTTCTTAAAGTTCTGTCAGTTTCCTGTCTGTTTCCTTGACTTTGCCCTGAAATCTTTGCTGTTACAGTACAATGTATCTCTATGGAAATGACGTTGTACAAGGCATCGCGGCAAGGATTTGGACGTAGTATGAGGCATCACAGCAAGAATTTGGACATTGTATGAGGCATCGCGGCTAGGATTTTGCATGCCTTATACAAAATCCAAATCTGTATAAAGTCCAAACTTGTGGAACCAAGTTTGGACGTTGTATGAGGTATCACTGTAATTGTAATCCAAATATATGCACGAACCAGTGGTGCAGATGAAGCCTCCTCGATTGGCCGAGTCTTGCCGCAGTGGATGCTGGGGGATATAGTTTTTTTCCATCACATTTTGGAGCGGGACAGCTATCTGAGGACAAATCCCTAACGTCCCTCCTTCTCATGGAAAGCCCTGCAAAGAGGTCTGTGGGTTGTTTAAGCACATCAGGCTAAACCAGGGATTCTCAACCTGCAGTCCATGGGTCAGATGGAGCCTAAGGCACCATTTCATGTGGGCCCTCACCGCCTCCACCACACCTGGAAGTGCCATGTGGTGAAGGAAGGGCAAAATGGCTGTTTGGCCCCCAAAGCTGTCTGAGGGAGCATGACCTGGCTCTCTTCTTAAAAATGTTAAGAACTCCTGGGCTCAACAGTAAGGCAAAAATATCCAGAAAATTATCATCTTTACCTATAAGAAACCCGATCGGGGGAGGGGGTTGTGATGTCCCTCTCCGCTGGGTTCCCTGGGTCCAGGATGGTTGGGGAGACAAAAGGGGTCTGTCTTACCAACCCTCCAAGACCCAGAGAACCTGGCGGAGAGGGGATTCCACCCCACAGACCCCATTTTAAAGGGTCAGAATCAACTATTGAACAACAACAGTCCATTGGATCAGTGGGGATTTGATGAGTCAACTCCTCTGTAAAGTTTATTGATTCAACGGGCCTATTTTAGTGCAGTTCACTTTACTAAGCAATGGGCTTTTAGCCAATATATTAATATGTATTCTGTTACTGTTCTTGCTGTGAAAAGATGTTTACATTAAAAATAGTAGGTTGGAAACAATACAGTCAAGGCTTTTCATAGCCATACAACTCAAGCAAATGCTTCTATTGGAAATATTTTGTACTTACTTTTGAATTTGAAGTAATCTGATTTCTGAATAATATCCATAGTTTTAACATGCACAAATTTGCTTGCAGGTCTAAATTATCTATCTCTACACACATTTATCTGTTTGGTTGTGTGTTACGCTAATGTATTTTGTATTTCAGAAATACAAGATGGAATTCTGGTAAGATTCTGTATGATGTTTAAGATACAGAGCAAGTTCCACAATCTGCACTTGAGTACTTTTTTGATGTTTCCAAACATTATTAGAGGGAAAGACAGAAAACTGTGATTGATGTTCATAAAGTATGTCATCTCTACAATTGTTTGTGACCATGACATTTTACAAATGTGGCTTTTCTATCTTTCCTAAAGCATCATTTTAGAGTGTTGTGATAGAGGTAAATGAAAGAAAAGGCAAAAATGTCACCTGTCTCCCTGGACAACTCTGAATGAAAAATTGAAGAAATCCTGTTTGGATGAAATCATTGTAGTTTTTAACTGTGCACCTGTGAGATCAGGATTCAGTTCCAGATTACAGTAATCTGAAACAGGGCCTACTGTTAAAAAGCAACATGATCTTTGGCTCCATAGTCTCCCATGTGAGACTGATTGATGAGAAGCCAGTTGTAATATAATTTTTTATATTCCTTTTGGTGCACACGTGAAGCCATTTCTGTTGAAGTTGCTGTTTCTTTAATGTGCACAGAAATGATCTTAGATCTATATTTAAAGGACCAAGAATTCCAACAAATAAGATAGATGAGCAGCATACATCACACATAGCTCATTTTGTTCTTTCACTACCTTCATAGACATATACCCCATCCAAAAATGTGTTTTTACATATAGAAAGCAAATGTGCACATTTATAGTCTTCAATATCTAAATTCATAACTAATCCTATTGAAAGATTCTGAATATGTATTCCTTTTGTAAAATCTTAAGAAATGTCAAATTTCTTCATCTACAAGAATCTCAGGTACCAGTAGACTAAACCTCCACATTTTCACTTTAGGTGTAGAATGGTAAGAATAATTTCTAACAACACTATCCATTTTCCATCTCATTAAATTTAGTCAGAAGAAGGTCCTCCTCCTAGAAATCCTAACAGAATGAAGGATTTGCCATCTTGGAGAAGATGTTAGTTCTTAAAAACTGACTTCCACAGGTATAACACTGAAGAGTGAATTAGTTAAATGGGTGTCTGTTGGTGTATCTGACAGATCTCACATTACATCAGTTAGAACATAAGAACAGCCTTGCTGGAACAGGCCACAGCCCATCCAGTCCAGCATCTGTCTCACAAAGTGGCTCACCATTTGCTTCAGGGTATTCCCAAGCAGATGCCTTCACCTGCTTAGGATTTCCTGGAAATGGCATTGAGAGATATCCTGCCTCTCTCTCCAACCCGGAGGTTGTCCTTAGGTATCCATAATTATAGTCATTGATACCCTTGTCCTCCATGAACTTGTCTAATCCTTTCTTAAAGCTGTATAGACTGACAGCTGTCACCACTTCTTCTGGCAGGGAGTTCCATAGACCAGTAAAATTGTACTTCTATTTGGGAGGAAGTTGGAAAACTTGTTGGATTCTTTAATCTTTCTCTCATCTCCTCCCTCACAAATGTTTCATTTTCATCTTCCAAACTTTATGAAGTTGTGTATAGAATCCTTAGTTAGGAATGAGATAGTAAACTGAGCCAGTCTTTTCCAATAGAGTAGGACTAGGGTGCACAATGACCTCCCACTGCAATTTATATCAAAATATTTGCTGTACAGATTGAGACCAGGCCACCTGAGCTGGTTTAAAGGTAGCCTGCACTATTTTCCCTTAGATTCCTGAAGGTGTATATATGTTTCTGGATTAGGGAAAGGGACTATAAATGTGGAAGACAAAGGGTTGTGGCCTGATTGGACCTAAAGTGTGTAGGAAAAGTTCTTACAGCTACCTTCTTTTTTTCCACTGCCAGGAGCCATACACATCTCCTCCTTACCCAACCTCTTTCCTTCCATCACTCCCATATCAGGTGGACACAGGCCTTAATGGCAAAGGTGAAGCTATTCCATGCCATGAAGAAAAATCAGGCAAATATTAATTCTGTAAATTTGGGCATATGTTTCTTTTTGGCACTCTTTTTTGGTGCCAAGCAAATGACAAAAAGGAGCAGGATGGCAAAGAACATGTGTTCTGAGTGGGGAAGATATTCCATGTGTGTCCCAGGCAGTATCCCCAATGCCTAGACAATGTCAGAGTGCTACTCTGGAACATATATATGCACTCTCGGACACCCCTTCCCCAAATATGGTTTTCCAAATAAAGGCCAATAGCAGGCATTCTTTAAAAGAAGAATTAGAATACAAGACCTAATCCCAATTACTATTTTGTCTTATCCAGTCAAAACCCTATCCAATCATTAACAGGCCTTTAGTAATGAATCTAAGTTTTAACTGCCTACTTAAGACTGAACCAGTCCAAAACATTTGACTGAAACCCTGTAGATTACGCCTGTGGAAATGTGATGATGTCACCTGCTGGATGATATTTTCAGTAACTGGAGAGCCCCAAAACAGAAAAAGCACTAAATGAAATGTTCTTTAAGTGATATTGACAAGTCTGCAAGTGTGATCAATTCTTAAAAATTGGCACCAGAAAGCATTTGGGCTTGTTTCCTTGATTTATTGGCCAGTACAGTACAAATAGCAGAAAACTAATTTGATTCACAAATCCTGATTTAGAATGTGGGTTGCCCGTTCATAATTGGCCAAAACCTTTCCCGATAGGTTCGCTCGCCAGCACACGGCTTGAGTACCAACCGGGCTTGGACGGAAAGGCAATCGGGATAGTTATGGAATAAATCATATTGCCTTGGCTGGCAGCTCTGAGAGAAGTAGGGCAAATGTCATAAGGTGATGAACCCAAGTTAATGCACAGATACTTAACCAAGGTAAAAACACGCTCTTCCTCTTCTGGTCTCGGATTAGGCTGAGCAAATAAGCCAGACCAGTTGAGCAAGTTAGGTCAACATACACACAGGCTCCAAGATAAGGCGAGAACAATGGGTTTCACCCACCCTGTTAATTAGTTCCTCAGCGGAGGTCCAGGGTACTCAGTAACTTCCGAGTAACTTCCAAGAGCTGATGAATGTAACTTGGTCAGCGAAATGCCACGTATGTGAAAGCCTTCTGTAACGAGGTCATGTGTGCCTTAGGCACGTTACCCTTGAGGCAGGGTAATAAATACGCCCACCCAGGACAGATCGGGACTGGACTTTCACCGCACATTCATCTCACGTGCCTTCCCTTGCGGCCAGTCACTCCAAACCTCTGTGGGTCATTGCAACATCTGGCCCCCTCCGTGGGCCATTGCAACATATGGTGACCCTGACGTGATTTTCTTTGAGAGTCACAGTGTGATTCTTCTCTGAGGCTACGGAAAAGTTCCGATCGGAATGCTACCTCGATCGGAACTCAGCACGGCCAGGTCAGTGCGGTCCCCAGTCAGTGACCGTGACCATCCAACAGCAAGGAAGGCAGCACTAACCGCAAGCTCAGCAGATCCCATTCATCATTGGAACTGACGTGTTCCACATCAGGGTGAGCTGTGAACCCTGACACCGAATGGCAGAGGCAGAGGAGGCCCACAGCAGCCAAGGCCGCAATTCCTGCTCAGACCCGAGGGACCACGTCCTGTGCATCACTCAACCCAACTTACTACCCAATGTGCGTCAACTCATCCCACGGAGGAGACTCCAGGGAACCTCCAGTCAGGTAGTATGGGGTCTTGTTTGGAGGTGCAAGCTTCATCCGTTAGGCAAAGAGCTCATGGGGCTGAGCTCAAGCGCCTGGCCAGGCTACATCATATTACCATTCATAGCAGAAGCCTAACGGAACTCATGGTGCATCTGAGGGAGCATTATTTGCTCTACCCAGAAGCAGGCATGCTGGATCCTGAAACTTGGGACAGGGAAGGGAACTGCCATGGAGAACCCTGAGCACCCACTAAAATCATAGGGACATGGAGTAAGTGTAGACAGATCATTTCAGCAGTTAGTCCAGTCCGGGTAGAGGTCAAAAATCTATCAGTTTATGCCTCAGCATGTCTCTAACCGAACATCAAATACCAGCATGGGGGCTGGCAGGACTTAGGAAGCCCAGGCACTTCAAGGGCAGCCAGAAGTCCTTACCAACAGAGGAGTGAGGCAGACTTATGCAAGGGGAAATTGCCAGCAGCAGAATTAGAGGAAAATCAGTTACTGTGTCCAGCCTGCCTAGAGGCAGACACAGTTTTGGGCAGACAGACCACCATCCACATGCCCACCCTGTGTAAGCTGCTCACGGAGACCCGCAAAACCACAGGGCTCCAGAGCAGATCCATTAAGGAACGCAGGGACAGAGCAGCGCAAAAACCCAAAGGCACTTGCTATCAGTGCGGGAAGATGGGACACCTCAAAAGAGAATGCCAATCAAAACCTGGCAGCAAAGGGAGAGGCACCCCACGCAAGGGGGTGAGGCAGCTCCTCAAAGGGCCATCTGGACAAGGCAGTTACTAAATGCCCACAATGCCATCATGGCTTTCATTGGGCCAGGCAGTGTCCGCCCCACTCTGGCAGCACCAGAAGAAACACCCTGGCAATTATTACCCCAAGCATTTCCAAGGCGCAAGCAGGACTTGTCTTGCCTCGAACCAAGGGCAGCACGGGACTAAATCTGAAATGCCAGGCAGATGTTACATGCAACCTGCCAGGCACAGCCCATCTAGTTAACTCCCAGAGCAAGAACCACTGCCAAAAAGCACAGTGGGACTTGTTTTGCCACAAAGTAGCGCAGAAAAACTCACTCCTAAGCAGAGAAACCCAGCGTGGCTGTAACCAGCCATCTGCGAACAGCAAAAAATCTGGCAACGACGAATCATCTCCTCATGAGTTAGGGTAAACCATTGCAGACCTGAGGAGAAAATATCATCCAGAAAGGAATGAGATACAGCATCCAAAAAAGGCTTGAATGTGCATACGAATGAATGGTGCACCAGAATGAATGTGTTATGATTTACATGTGTGATATGTGGTTGCATGGGTTATGTTATAATGAGATACAGTATTAGGTATTGTGTTCTAGACAGTTAACTCTGTTCATGTGTTAGATGTAATGCTTTCAATAATTGGAAAAAGGTTGCCCCAGTCCTGATCCATTCCAAGAGCAGGCTGGAGAGAAACTATGAGAAAGGGTGGTGGGCCAAAACCTCCCTGGTCCTTGGCTGCCTACTTAAGCAGCTTAAGCACCAGGGACAAGGGAGGAAGGAGGAGGGGGAAATCCTAGCCCGAAAAAGGGGCAAAAAGTGACCCCCCTCCCTCTCAGCCAAACCTGTTCTTAAATGTGCAAGGGAGGATTTACTTCTTCAAAAAATTAAGCTGTAACTTCCGCATTCTCAAGCCTATTTGGCAGACAGCTAATTGGAGAGTGAAAAATGGGGGGAAATTGATTCATTGACATTTCAAGAGACTGCACTGGAAGAAACAATTTTTAATGGCTTCGCGAACCACAAAGAATTGTTTCTGAAACTTTTTCACCCAGCAAAAGTGCTCCCAAAAGGAAAAGAGAAAATCTTGTTCACCCTCATAAATCATTGTCTTCCCTATATCTTCAAATGACATGTCTCGTTACTGGTTAAGTCTTGTCTAGTACTATCTAAATGTTTCCAGAGTGTAATAAAGTCTGATTGTATGAAATTGAGGTCGTCAACAGGCAAAATCACAGGCTCAGATTTCGCATAAAGTCTGACCCTGGCACTTAAGTCAAATGGAATTTTGATCTAGATAAAATGCCACTAACCCTTTGTGTTATGAACAAACCTCACGACTTGATTTTATTTCCACAACACTGCTATAACTATGCTTAATCCCTTTAGATGACATAAATAATGCTTTTATTTTTGCAAACCTCTTTCCTAAACACCACGTTTCAATGGCAATTTATTTTCTTGCAGTCATAAAATGCCTGGAAGTAAGTTCCAACCTCTGTGTGAATGGTATAGTGTTTTTCCACAGCCTCATCAGTTAATTAACTCTTCATTGACAAGGGTTGCTATCTCCTTCCACAGCGAAAGAAATTCAAGGGAGTATTATATTCTCATTAACTGATAAGAGGTGTCACATTCTCATTATCTGATAAGAAGTTAATCTCTGACTTTTTTCATCCCCTGACTCTCTCCTTGTCATTAGAGTAACACTGTATGAAATTTTTAACATGTTTCTTCATTTTAATGTCCTTTGCCACTACCGCATTAAGATTGTCTTTTTAGTTTATTTGTCTTTCTAAGGTTTTAGTCTGTCATTTTATGGTTATTGATCACGGTGCCCAAATTAGGCAGCGACACATTTTTGCAACCTCCAGAGTACACAGGGGAAAAGAAAGAATTAGTCTAGCTCCTGAGAACATGCAGAGGGCCGAACCAATCTTTTGCAAAACCAGTTTTGCCTAAGATCCATATTAAACACCCAGTCAAGCTAGCAGGACTTCAGCGAAAATTCTAGAGAACATTAATTGGACAATGCCATATTTTAAAAATAGGCACAATTCCTTTAAAGTCATTTTCTTGCTGCTCACCCAAGAAAAGCAGCCAGCCCATCGGAAATACACTCCGAGAGAGGCTAAGCAAATGCTCCAGGCAGCAAGCCGCACTCTCAGCCTTCCATGGGTGAGCAGGGGTGGCGGGGGGCCACACGCCCCCATCCTAAGCCTGTGCATCATTAGAACAGTGACCATATTCGCAGGAACACTAGGCACAGACCCCAGCGGGGGGGGGGGGGGGAATCGTTCCTCCATAGGAGTTGGTAGCCACAGTCATTCACAACATCTCAGGACACGATTTGGCCAAAGTAGTCATGCCACTCAATAAAGGGTATACGCAACAGATAATGCAACTATGTAGTTTCCTTTGCAGCACTGCAGAGAGGAGCTATATGTAGCCCACATTAGGCAGAGGGCAACAGCAGGGCTGATGCAGTCACTAAAAAGAACACCAGAAATTAGTCTTGGGTGTCTTCACGACCCCGATCCAAAGCCATGCATTCTTCCACCAGAATGCCCAAGCGTCAGCAAGCATTAGCAAGGCAGTTTAGCCTGCCATGGTTACCAGCACAAAGAATCATACGTTCATGCCTGCCATGTGCAGGAAACCCAAGGGGAGCCTAGCATACCATCTGCCAAAGGACCCCAAACTGGTCTCGCTTCCGACTTAGTTCAATCAAATCACAGAGAATACTGTCCTTTATTCCACTCCAAGGAGCCAAGGCAGTATTCACTGATGTGAGACCAACACATGGAGTTCTCACTTGACAAAAAACCAGGCTTTAAAAACGTTCGCCCAGGAGCCACTGAATATAGTCACAGATAGTATGTTTTTCTAATTACTGATTTTTTCAACACTCACAGCTTCCGAGACATCTAACATTCTTACTTTCTAGCAGGAAACAGGAAGATCTGCATCTAAATGGCATTTTTAGAATGCCAGATCAAGCAATTGTGGAATAAGCTAACCTACACTGTCTTCTCTTTTAGTTAAAAAAAGAAGGGGGGAGAAGCCCCCCCAGTCCTCAGCCGGTCCTCAGCCGGATCTTCAGACATATAATCATGAAAACTAAACTAACTCTCTCAGACCTTTTTATTTCCAAGGCTGCATTCCCAGCCAGCTTTCATTTCCTGCAGGTCCATTTCTGGAGATGCCAGAACCAGGCTCCAACTTCAGAAGACCAGGCTCTGACACCAGCAGCCAAGTGAGCTAAATGTAGCAAGCGCAGATACCAGCCAAAGATGACATCAGCCATTCATTTTTCCATTTCTAGATTATTTTGGCATGCCTTTCACCCCAAAGGGGGGGGATTTGGGATACTGCACACACACACATACATACAAGCCACTCAACGGCCAATTGGGACTTTAAAGGGCATCCTGCTCAGCTAAACACACAACCTTGCTTTACCTCTACCAACTTGGACTGCCACAAATATTGACTCTTCAAGTTATCAATGGACATGTTGAGTTATACCATAAAAATCCAGAACCAAAGGACTTTCATAAGAGAAGCAGCTGAATGTTTATTGCTTATATTGTCTTTGTACATCTTTGAATTCTTTGTCCTTGCTCAAGGTGGGATTTTCAAGGGATGTATGAACTAGATTGTGAATTTTTGCACATACCCTATTGCATATTGCCCCCAAATCTGCCATCTCGCTACCACACCTTGTTAGAAGAATATGTTTTTTGCCATGGGTGGGGGAAGAAGCCAGACAGGGCCACACCTGACCCAAATGTTGAGCATCGCGCAGCAGAAGAAATCCCTGCCTTTTGTAATTCATTAAATTACTTTGTGTTTGCTTATCTGTGTCAATCAATCCTCCTCTATGTGTGAGAAAATGTTTTGCATAATTGCAAGAGAGACCACTTTGTAGAGTAGCCTAGGATTACCATTCCTGTCACTGGGGGAAAGAAGTTAGCCCCCCCCCAGTGAAAGATCAATCACACGCCTCCTCAGCCATTGCCATAAACTGAGAGCAGGCTGAACTGAGACATGATCTTAGAGAGCCACACAGCAATTGCCTATTTGCTGCTCGGACACGATTTGGGCTGGAAAACGGTTCATGACACCTCTCGCAAAATCCAGGACCAGGTAACCAAACTTGACACCACAGTCAAAAACACATAATTGGGCTAGTACTATAGTCCTGGGTCCCCTTGAGGTGGGTGCAGACTGCGCCCCATATCACAACCATCATTATGGCAGTGGGGATTATGCTTTGCTTTGCACAATGCATTCCTTCACTCTTGCCAAGGTACACCTCATATCTGGACCCCAAGAGACAATTACCTCAGACAACTCAGGCCTTACATCTACCAAGCTCTCAGTCAGGCTCATTTAAATAAATAAAAAGGAGGGAATATGGGTTGCCTGTTCATAATTAGCCAAAACCTTTCCCGATAGGTTCGCTCGCCAGCACACGGCTTGAGTACCAACTGGGCTTGGACAGAAAGGCAATCGGGATACGGGCTATTGATAGTTATGTAATAAATCATATTGCCTTGGCTGGCAGCTCTGAGAGAAGTAGGGCAAATGTCATAAGGTGATGAACCCAAGTTAATGCACAGATACTTAACCAAGGTAAAAACACGCTCTTCCTCTTCTGGCCTCGGATTAGGCTGAGCAAATAAGCCAGACCAGTTGAGCAAGTTAGTTCAACATACACACAGGCTCCAAGATAAGGCGAGAACAATGGGTTTCACCCACCCTGTTAATTAGTTCCTCAGCGGAGGTCCAGGGTACTCAGTAACTTCCGAGTAACTTCCAAGAACTGACGAATGTAACTTGGTCAGCGAAATGCCATGTAACGAGGTCACGTGTGCCTTAGGCACGTAACCATCGAGGCAGGGTAATAAATACGTCCACCCAAGAAAGATTGGGACTGGACTTTCACTGCACATTCGCCTTCCCTTGCGTCCAGTCACTCTGAACCTCTGTGGGCCATTGCAACATCTGGCCCCCTCCGTGGGCTATTGCAACATAGAAACAATCTAATAATAATTTATTAGCTGATGGCATCTTGTGGTGGGTGGTGATTCTTCAGGCTGGAACCTCAGGTCCTGGGACTCAGGCATGGAGCAACAACCTTGGGGGGAACAAGAAGCCTCAAGCACACACACACCCTTTAAATTCACAAGGGTTGCATAAAGGTTGTTTGTAAGTCTCCTCAGGAAAGATGGGATGGCCAATGATAGATTGTAGGTGTACACTGCTTTGCCCAGAAGGAGGGAATGGTCTGTCAATAATATGCTAATAGTTAGTGAAGCAAAGTGCAGAGATAATAAGATCAGGCTGAGGTCAGTTAACAAGGAATAGGTGCAAGCAATCATCTAGCTCAGTGGTTCCCAAACTTTTTTGGCCTACTGCCCCCTTTCCAGAAAAAATATTACTTAGCGCTCCCTGGAAATTAATTTTTAAAATTTTTTTAATAGCAATTAATAGGAAAGATATATGTATTAATGTTTCTACCTTTTTCGTAAAATATAGTAAAGAAAGGTGTACATTAGAAACATTGAACTTTGAAATTATGAAACCATTTATTGAACTCAGAATAGAATGTAATACAAAAAAGTTAAAACATTCGAAATCATCTTAATGAGAAGGATGAACCTGGTGTGCTGCTACCAATTTAGTAATCCACGGCTCTATTTTCGTCAGCAGTAATCTTAAATCACTGCGATTGACTATTTGCAACTGGTTTCTTTTTTTTTGTTAATAAATTGGTTACCGCACTGAATCCACGTTCCACTAAATATGATGAAGGAAATGCAATTAACAACTTTTGAATTATAGCCCATTTTTCAGGATAAGCCGTAGGGATCTCCTTTTGCAGCCAGAATTATTGGTAGCCGCTTTTGAATTTCAATTTCAATTCATCATTTGTAGTTACTTCCATTAGTTCTTCTTGTAACTGTGGAGATTCTTCTGTGTTTGCACTTGAAAAAGGATCCAAAATCCAATGAGGTATGTTCATTTTCAAAATATCATCAAATCGTTGATTAAAATCTGAATGGAGAGCATCCAAGTGCTCACAATAAGAAAGTATGTCTTCATCTTTATTTTCTGCTCCTGATAAATTTGGGAACTGGCTGAATTCCCCTCGTCCAAAGTTTCGTTTATACAGAAGAAGTTTTGTCACAAATGCAGAAATAACAGATTTTGTTCTTATTGTTCACTTCATCACCTTGAAGCTGAAGATTGCTTTCATTAAATTTTTGTAACAAGTCTGTCAAGTAAGCGATGTCACTTTTGGATTGAATTAAATTGGATCGTAAAGCATCATTTTTATCTTTCAAGAACTCCAGCAACGAGTTAAACAGTTTATAAAACCTATCTAAACAGGCACCCTTTGACAACCAACGAACTTCTGTATAAAGCAGCAAACAATTAAATTCTTCATCATTTTTAATACAAAGTTGTTTAAATAATCTGTCATTCAATGATTTGCTTCTGATTGTGTTGATAGCTTTAATTACATATTGTAATGAATTATGTAGGCGTGCACTTAAATTTTTGGCAACTAGATGTTGATGATGGATGATACAGTGTACTGTGAATGCATTTGGCACCTCCTTTTTTAAATATGCAAGAAAACCTCTGTAGCGCCCTACCATCGCTGGAGCACCATCTGTGGCTACTGATAAGATATTACTCAGAGGTATTTCTTTTTCTTTAAAAAAATCATCCAATGCATGAAATATTGATTCTCCTTTAGTATCAGTTTGCAAATATTTTACAAGTAATAATTCTTGGCAAATTTGTTCCTCCTTTGTGAACCGCATGTATGCTTAAAGTAAAGCTTCATTTCCTGGCAAAGTTGACTCATCAAGTTGAATAGAAAACCGAGATGTTTTTAAATATCCACACAATGAATCTTCAACATCTTGAGCTATTTCATCAATTCTTCTTTGCACTGTATTATTGTTCAATGAAATTTTCTTGATAATATCAGATGCTGGCTTGTGTAGCACAGTATGTATTACTTCACTTATAGCCGGTATAATTAGTTCTTCACCAATAGTATGAGGTTTTCCCGATTTGGCAATCATTAATGAAATATTGTAAGAAGCAAGCAAGCCATCGCTATCTTGTGTGGTTGCGGTTGAAAAGAATTTTGCCAATGTCGGTTGTTTGATAAATTTTTCTTTTAGTGTTCGAAAATAAGATAAATCCTTATCTTTTTATCACCATGAATTTTAGTCAAATGTTCTTGTAGTCTGGAATGCTTCATAGCTTCATTTGATAAAACTTTCTGGCAAATCAGGCACATTGGTAATGTATTTTTTACAGGCGACTCAATAAAGCCATATTTCAAATATTCGATATTATACTGTCTACATTTTTCTTTGGTTGAGCCATTAGTATCTGTAGAAAAAATAAAAGTTTTATGGAGGTATTTTTAATAATATTTTTTTGTAATTTTTTGAAATATTTTTATAAAAAAGAAACTAAAATAAATACTGAGGAAATAAATAAACATGATATTATTAATTGTAAAGCGCATATAATTATTACAAAATAAATAAATAATACTCAACAATTATAGTCGCACTATTTGTTAGTTAACTTTAACTTGTCACAATATCACAACAATCTAACCTTTGTTTGAGTTATATTACGCGTAATAATTACGGGGAAATCTCCTAATTCATAGCGTGCTCCAAAATCTGCTGGTAATATTGCCAGTAGTCAGAACTACCGCTGCCGTCCCAGGCATTGGCCTTGCGATCGACCAAATCACTCGAGTGGCAGTTACCCACAGCAATGCTCGTAGCGCTCATGTGTTTTGGAACGGCAATTCAGTGGCAGTGTGCAATTGCACATACCTCAATGCAAGTGAGGGAGTATGTGGGAACCGAGCCAATGTCCAGTTGTTCAAAGAAAAATTAAGCGTTATGAGCGGAATACATAAATCAATTTTTCTAAATCTTCTCTTCTTTCTTTTATACTATCACCGCCCCCTTACAGTTATTCATTGCTCCCCAAATGCACCTGTGGCCATCACCACCCCCTGGATCGCTGCAGCACCCACCAGGGGGCGGTGGCGTCCACTTTGGGAATCACTGATCTAGCTCAACTCTACTGTGATTGACAGTTAATAAGATATACTGTAACTTTAAGTGTTTGCTTCCGGTAGAAATAGAAGTTGCTTGCAAAGCTTGTTTTGCAAGGCTAGCAGAGCAGAAGCACAGACTGCACAGGAGCAGAGCAGAGCTGAACAATGCTGAATGTAATGTTTATTTACTTGAACTGTAATTGTTAATATAACAGGTTGGTTTAAAGTAAATCTGGTGTATAGTCTTCTTTCTTGGACCTATTGCAACTCAGACTGCTACAACACTCACTCAAAAACTAACATGGTATGGTAGTAATTAGGCCCTTAATTAGATATGGTTTTGCCCTCTGATTACATATTCCCTCTAGCTTATCCCATCACTAGGGGTACACAGAAAGAACCTCCTTGAAGATTGTGATATTCTTTAACCAAATCAGGCGTACCCTGGTAATGGCTAATCTTTCTCACACTAGGTTAGGCGAAGGGAATGTAGAATGAGCTCACCAAAGAGTGCCTTCATTTTGGTAGTTTCATGGCAGGCTTAGACATGGAAGAAGAAGAATTCCCATCACTACATCCTGTGTCTCATTGGTGCTGATACTTAAGGCTGTGAGCTTCTGCTATGAACCTCCTCTGAACAAATTCCAGCAGCCTTTCAAGAAGCCATCCAACAATGAAGATTAAACATTAGCTGATTACCGACAAGTAATTAACAATGTCAATGTAACATAGAAACTGAATTAATAATAATTATATCATCAACATGATGATCATCTTGTAGCGAATCCCAGAGAAGAGGAGAGGTTAATTACTCACTGCTAGCAGAACAGCACTAAGTCGACCGCGACCCTGCCTCTGGGATGGTGTTAACTGCCAGGCAGATAATTAATTAACATCATAATTGTAATGCAGCCAGCATGAAAATATTGAATTATTACACTGCTTCCTTTCTATTACCTACGCAAAACACTTTATAACTTCAGGGTACACACAGATGGACAGTTTTTCAAACAATCTGCTACAAAAAAAATTGTACAGATGAAAGTTTTAACCCTATCAATGAACTTTTCCCTCCTCTTCTGTGATCCTTTTTCCTTTTCATGGTTACTTATGAAATTTGGACGCATTATATTTGTACATATTTCATACCGTCTTCTTCCTGCCTGCCTGCTTGTCTACCTGCCTCCAACTTTTTACTCCATTTTGGAGCTTTTTGTTCTGCCTTTTTTATTGTTGCAAACATGTCCCATTCAGTTGACACATATTGGCATCCTGCTCTTTTTGCAAGTTTGGTTTCTTTTATCAGACTCCGACATGACACCCAGCTACTAGGAATCTCCTGTGGGGTTGTCACAGCCCAACCTCTCTCTCCTTTTGAGAAAGGGAAGAAGAAAATTGACATTCAGTGATATTCTGTGCAGTTAATTTTATTTCAATAGACAAACCTGGAGTTCTGTAGAGCAAAAAGCCCTTTAGTCCAGATGATTAGGCATTCTCAGGAACGTCACGTAATAAAAGACAAATATATTTATGAGAAATCAAAATCCTCGTATGACAAACTAATGACACAGAATGCATCCTTCAACTCCATAGAGCCACAGGCTTGGTGTTCAAGAACAAAATGGAGAGGATTTATAAAACAATTGTTGTATTGTTTTATATTATATGTGCTTTTGTAGGATGAATATGGTATAATTATTGTCTATATTGTATATTGTATTATTGTGTTTACTGCATAATATTGTGTGAGCCACCCTGAGTCGGGGTTCCTGATTGGGCAGCGTACAAGTGTGAGAATTAAATTACATTAAAATTTGCTGCTCCCTGGACCTTTCCTTTTCACCTGAAAAAGACACTCTCAAAATGCTATGGTTAGCTATTTCTGGCATCAAACTCTAATATACCGTCATAGTGGTTAAGATGCTGAACTTGACAACTAGAAGGTCGGCAGGTCAGTAGTTCAAGACCTGAGTGCTGCAGGACAGAATGAGCTCCCATCTCTGCCCCAGTCCTGCCAACCTAGCAGTTCGAAAGCAAGAAATTGCAAGTAGATAAATGTGGTGGTGTTGTTCAGTCGCATAGCCAAGTCCAATCCTTTGCAACTCCATGGACCACACCAGACACCCCTATCCTCCACCATCCTCCTCAAACCGCCAAGCTTGGTGCCCATTGTAATGAAATAACGTCATAAGTTATTCAGTATGGAATATCCTAGGCTTGGAGGCTGTTGTATTTGAATAGCAAAAGCCCTTTTTTTCCTGTTTGTCCACCAGCAGGTATAGCTTGTAGTCCAAGGCCACTAGGCTCATGTTTTGTCTTAACCACCTGGAGTGGAATATCTGCCCCGCCACATCCAGCTCCTAAAGACAGCAAGATTTTTTTTTATAAGGACCGGGCATGTATACATAAACCCTGGACTCTCAATGGCCAGTAGATTCAACAATGTGTCAAAAATGCCATCTAGCCATCTCATTCTCTGCCGCCCTCTTCTTCTTTTGCCCTTGACCTTTCCCAGCCTCAAGGCCTTCTCAAGTGAATCCTCTCTACTCATTTCATGTCCAAAGTACTTTAACTTCATCTTCAAGATAAATAGATACCACTTCAGTGGGAAGGTAACAGCGTTCCATGTGCTCCAGTGTCTAGTCATGTCTGCCACATGACACAGAAACATCTGCAGATGCAGACAGTGCTGGCTCTTTGGCTGTAAACAGAGATGAGCACCAAAACCTATAGTTGGATATGACTGGCTTTCAATTAATTTAAATGTATGAGAAAATAGGGACTTGGATCTGACTCTATAAACAGTGCTAATCCAAATGCGTGAAACAAAACTATTTCTATCTAAGAATACTGTAGCTCTTCAGAAAGTGTTCTGAAATCACTGTAATCAACCAGTTACTGGTAAAAGTACATCATAGCTTCTAAGGGAATTTAGACATGGGTAACTTTTGAGTCTGAGGCTTATCTGTGTGTGCTTCAAAATGGAAATTTGGTTATTCTGCCTTGTGGGTAATTCAGAACAGCTTCACAGTAAATTGTGAAGTCTTTATTGTTAGTTAAATTTTCTGAATCAATAATTGTTCTTGATAGTGAAGATAAGATTTGCTGGTTATTATACTCCCACAGCTTATTTACAGGCATTTTATAGAGAAAGTAAATTTGAAAAGAAAATGGTTTCCATGCAACACAAGATAACTTTAAATCAAGAATAAACCAAGTCCAAAGCTCATATGGAATTAGATAAATGTAATTAGTTAAAAATAATATTGGCTGGAATTCTGTTGTGCAGTTTCATAAAATGTGTAACATTTGGAAGCAAATTGTTGTAAGAGAAGAAATTTTCATAGACATTGTCTGTTGCATACTGAGTGGCTGTTCGTGTAACTGTGCAACAAATAGTTGTACCATTTGCATAACTATGCAACTGGATTTCAGCAACTTATTCTTGCTATTGTTTGATCTGTTCCATTGGAATTCTGGCTCTCCTTTTCCTCCACATTGTTGTTGTTGCTGTTGTTGAGCAGTGAACAAAGCTCTATTTCTGGTGGTAAACACAGTCTGATTTATAAGACAGACCTTCTGACATGTGGCTGCAGGCTCTGGAAAGAAGAATAGAGACCTGTGGCTGCTGATGACTGAGTTTGTGGGCTGTTTGCAAGTACTCTAGGTTAGGGGTGCCCATGGGCCGGATCCAGCCCCCAATGCCAATTTATATGGCCCACAAAGCCCTCGTTGCTCCCAGAAGCAGAAGTAAAACGTGCATTTTACTTCCGCTTCCAGGAGTGTTTTACTTCCGCTTCCCGGAACGATGAGGGCTTCACAGGCAGGATGAATTGGTGTCAGGGGCTGGATCTGGCCCATGGGCCAAAGTGACTGGCCCTCTAAACCATGTGACCCGTCCACACCCCAAAGGATGAGCCTTTCCATTCACAAAATGTCTCCACATTTCAAAGGCCATGTTAATGGCTAGGTGTTTGTCATCCTAGTCATGTAGTTCCACTCTGAAGGGTTGAGCTTGCAGAAATAATAGGCATGAGTCTTAAGAGCCCTGTCATACTCAGAAGGCTGAAGTAAGAATCTCCCCAGCACATTGTCAGCAGAATCAATATCCACTATGCATAGTGTTTGGTGATCTCTTTGTTACAAGATGGGTTTGGAGGCAAACAGTGTCTTAAGGAACATGAATGCCTTCTGGGCTGGAAGTCCCCACTGGAAAGATTCACAGGTTTAGAACAAGTCTGTCAAAGTATTGTCAAAATTTTGGATACATTACTGATGGAAGCTGATGAAGCCCAGGAATTACCAGATATCATTCAGATTTCTGGAGGTTTTTTAATTTTTAATTTTGTTGCACAACAATAGCATATCAGCAACAATAATAACAACGCAACACACCCATCAACAGGACATATAGAGACATAATCTATTCCATCTCAAAATCAGATTTTAATTATATCCTGTACTCTGTCCGAAAAGACATTAAATCCTTTGTAGGCATCTGGCCTTTCCTTTTTGCCAAAACTTATTCAGTTAAAATTTTCCATACATCATTGAATTTGTTCTTCTTTAACTATCCTTTTTTATTTTAATTTCAGATGTGAGTTGCTATATCCCATACTTCATTATACCATTCGTTCAAATCAAATTCATGTTTTACTTTCCAATTTCTTGCAAATAGCAATCTCACTACAATAACTAGGTAAGAAATCAGTTGTTTCAATGCCCATTTCTGTAAATTAAAAAAGTGCTATTTTTAGACATTCCACCATCCTTGAATTTATTGTTCATGTCTCTCTATATTAATTTAATCCAGAAATTTAATCTAGAAATTTTTAGTCGGTCCAGACTCCCACCTCATATGGAAGTAAGTGTCTACCATCAGACCACATTTCCAGCACATACTGAAGCAGTTTGAACTCAAACTGTTTAGTGCAATCAGAGTCAAATACCATCTCCACATTACTTTATAGAAACTCTCTTTTATCCTTACAGGCATGGTATTTAAAATTCTCTTATTGCATCATTTTGTCAACAAATTATCATTTATTTCATCTTCCAAATCTGTTTCCCATACTGTTTTGAGTTTTTTGGTTATTAACAGTCCCAACTAGTATCTTATATATTTTATTTATTCTCCTTTCATTATTTTATTCTCTTTTTGCTCATCTATCTGGGTAAAAATTTCTTCAAATTTTGTCACTATTCTACAATCTTCTATTTTCTTCCATTTTCTGTTTCACTGATCTAACTGTAATACATTGCTCCAATTTAACCCTCTTCCCTGCTAGATTTTCCTTAATATTTACCTTAAACTTCATTTTCAGGTTTCTGGAGGTTGCATCCACTTTAGCAGAGTATATCTTAGTCCCTACCAGAGATCTAGATTAAAGACTAATGTCTAGATTAAAGACTAATTTGCCATCCTGTGTATAAATAATGTTGTTGGGACTTCTACAAGATGGCATGGATGTGCACAGCATCATTCAAGTAATCTACATCTATCACTTTCTTGGATAAGGACTAGGTTGTAAGGTCTTCACAAGTTGAGATCTTTCAAGCAGTTTAAGGATCATGAGCAGAAGATACCAATTATGCATGGTGAGCTTGTTCAGACTCTAGTACCCCGTGCATAGATGTAATTGCATTAGAAAGTAGATGGCCGTATAAATTCTCATTTAAAATCTCTGTCCCAAAATCATGGAAGGCAACACATTTGAGTTCCTTCAGACAATAAATTCAACCACCTAGCGATGAAGAGCTTGGAATCAATAGGACAATCATCCAGGTGGTCTGATGTAATTGAGATCAACCTCCTTCTTATGAAAGACATCCTGGTAGTCTTTATATCCTGGGATAGTCACAATAGGGAGAAGTGCCTGTGGTCTTTGCCAAGCTCATTCTCTCTGGCCAGCAGCATGTGACCAAGTTATCTGACAGGCGAGCAGTTTTCCCCTGGGACCAAGACATCTGGGAATCAAGGAGGGTGAGCCATGACCTCCCAAAGACAAAGAGAAAGTAGGAAATGTGAGCTAGAAGTGTACTTTTTCACTGTGACCCTGGATTTAAGGGCAAAGTATCATTGTACATTTTGTTGTGGGACCCAAGAGCCAGGGTATGACCGGTATGGCCATTATGGCTTTAACAGTGATAACAGCATCAGAAGCTGGTGTGTGTATTTATCTATTACTAGCAGAGGTTGCCTGGCATTGCCGGGCTGTTTTAAATTGTGTTGGAAGGTTAAATTGTGTTAATGTTTTTTAAAAATTGCTTAGTCTGTAATTTTAATTTTTAAAATGTTTATTTATGTAAAAATTGTGAATTTGTGTTATGTTTTTGATTTGTTTTTACTCTTGTGGCCTTTTGTTTGAGGCTGTTGTGTGTTTTTGAATTGTTTTTACTATTGTGGCCAGCAGGTGGTGCTGGTAGGGGTTATTGTATTTTGACTGTTTTTTCTCTCCTGGCCTCTGGGTGGAGCTTTTTCTGGTAAGTAGTCTCTTTCTTTATTTATTTCTTTTCCGGTCCTAGTGGAGGTAGGACATCTTTTGGTAAGTTTGCTTGTTTTCTTTCTTTTGTGTGTGTGTGTGTGGGGGGGGTTGGTTGGTTGGAATTTGTATTTTTGTCTGTTTGATTTGTTTTTTATTGTGTTTTTGTTTACTTCCTATTGTTTTTGGTGTTTTTGTTTGTTTTTGTGTATTTTTGGATGTTTTGACTGTGTTTTTAGTATTTTTTAAAATTTATTTATTTATTTGGTGGTGGGGAGGGGGCATGGTCATTGGGGGTTAGGAAGGGTGGGCTAGGTGGTAGGGAGGAGGGCATGGTCATTGGGGATTAGGAAGGGTGGGCTAGGTGGTGGGGAGAGGGACATGGTTGTTAGGGGTTAGGAAGGATGGGCTAGGTGGTGGGGAGGGGGCATGGTCATTGGGGGTTAGGAAGGGTGGGCTAGGTCGTGTGGAGGGGGCATGGTGGGTGGGGGTTAGGAAGGGTGGGCTAGGTGGTGGGGAGGGGGCGTGGTCGTTGAGGGTTAGGAAGGGTGGGCTAGGTGGTGGGGAGGGGGCATGGTTGGTGGGGGATAGGAAGGGTGGGCTAGGTGGTGGGGAGGGGGCGTGGTCGGTGGGGTTAGGAAGGGTGGGCTAGGTGGTGGGGAGGGGGCATGGTCGTTGGGGGTTAGGAAGGGTGGGCTAGGTGGTGGGGAGGGGGAGTGGTCGGTGCGGGATAGGAAGGGTGGGCTCGGTGGTGGGGAGGGGGGCTTTATTGTGTTATGTTGCTTTGATTGTGTGGAGTCGTGAAAGTAGATCGGGGTTTCCCCTTTAATATCAGTGGGTAGGGGGTTGCGACCCCCCTCTCTGCTGGCTCCCCTGGGGTTGGGAGGTTTGGGGGGACAAAAGGGGTATGATTCCCCAACCCTTCTGGACCCAGGAGTCCAGGGAGAGTGGATTAATTTTTTTCCCCTCCTTAAAACAACTCCATTTTTAAAGAGAAGAAACCGCTTGGTTTCTTCTCTTTAAAGATGGAGTTTTTTTTAGGGGGGGGAATCGATCCACTCTCCCCGGTCTCCTGGGTCCAGAAGGGTTGGGGAGGCATACCCCTTTTGTCCCCACAAACCTCCCAACCCTAGGGTAGCCAGCGGAGAGGGGGATCGCAACCCCCCACCCACTGATATTAAAGGGGAAACTCCAGTCGGGACCTTCAGGCGCCATTGGTGAGGGGAAAAAAGCCGGCTGGTGTTTGCTTGGTTGTGAGGCGGTGAGTTGTTTTTCTTTTTAATTTTTCGGGCACCGGTTTCCTCAGCGTTCTGCCGCTTATGTCGCGCAGGACTCTGGGGCTTGTAGTTATGGGTTTGTGATTTGTGGTTGTGGTGCATTTTTTTTCCTGCGGCTCAATTTTGATTGGCCGTGGCGCATTTTTCAAAGTTCTTTGTGGTCGTGCCTCTCAGCCTGATTGGCTGTGGTGCAGCGCGGCGCAAAGAACATTGGGAAATGAAGTTGTTTCCCTTTTTTGCGTTTGTGGGGCTCTTGCCCCACTGGCGTATTTCTCAATCTTGCGTTTACCTGCGTACCCAGTTCGGGCGTGTGCACGAATGGTGAGTGCAGGCTAGTAGGGCCTGGCTAAGGAGCCTATGCAAAGTTCCAACGGTTAACCCTTGATTTTATAGGTTAAGATCCCACCAACAATTATTTCTAGGCACTATTCTGGGCAGCACACAATAAAGCAAAATACATCGATTAATAAGAAAAACATTAAGTAGAACAAGAACAAATGCAATCAAATAACAATATAAAAATAAAAATAAAGGGAAGGGAAATGCCCCCAACCTGACACAGATTCTTTGCTATCAACATGACCTCTATTTTATCCAGATTCAATTTCAGCCTGTTGTCTTCCACCCACTCCATAACAGACCTCAGGCAACCTTCCAAACTACTGACAACATCATCTGCTGAGCTGGAAAAGAAGGGATAAAGCTGTGTGTCATCAATATACAGTAAAACCCTGACTTACATATGCCTTGAGTTACATAAAATTCAACTTACATAATGATTTTGTGCTTAAAACCATATCCTGATTTACACAATTTCCTATGGGTTTGCTTCAAGTTACACAAAGATTCTTTTTCCTATGGGTTTGCTTTAATTTACATTGAAATTTCATTTTTCCTATGGGTTTGCTTTGATTTACTTAAAAATTTCATTTTTCCTATGAGTTTGCTTCAAGTTACATAAAAATAATTTTTCCTATGGCTTTGTTTCAGGTTACATAAAAAAAGATTGGCTCAAGTGACTAAGACACTGACTGGGAAGCGGAAGGTCAGCAGTTTGATTCCTGAGTACTGCATAACAGAATGAGTTCCCGTCATCTGTCCCAGCTCCTGCCAACCTAGCAGTTCGAAAGCAAGACATTGTAAGTAGATAAATAGGGATCACTTCGGTGGGAAGGTAACAGCGTTCCATGTCTAGTCATGCCTACCACATGACCATGGAAATGTCTGCAGATGCAGACAAGGCTGGCTCTTCGGCTTTGATACAGAGATGAGCACTGAACACTAGAGTCAGATACGACTGGCTTTCGAGCAAGGGAAACCATTACTTTTACTAGGGGTTTTACTGTACTGGTGAAAGTAAACTCCAAATCTCCTGATGACCTCCCCCTTAGATGCTAAACAGCATCAGGAAGATAGCTAAACCTTGGTGGACTCCATATTGTTGTAGCCAGAGATCTGACAATTCCTACCCAAGCTGCATTGTTTGGATGTGATCCTCAAGAAAGGACTGGAGCGAAGCCAAAGCTTGCCACCAATACACAACTCTGAAAGTTTGTTTAGGAAGATACTGTACCATGTTTGACAGTATCAAAGGCTGTTGACCATACCTGTCAAGCCGCGACTCCGGAAAAATGGGACCTGCGCACATCACTTGTGTGCAGGTCGCGTTCCACGCATGCGTGGAAAGATTTTACCCCTTCCACGCATGCGCGGAAGCGCTACGCCACTTGCGCAGCCCTTACGCAAGCAACGTAGCGCTTCCGTGCATGCGTGGAAGGGGTAAAACCCTTCCGTGCATGCGCGGAAAGCGTTTCCCCTGCTGCCAAATTACAGGGTTTTGGCAGCGGGGGCCGGGTTATGACATCAATCGACGTCAATTTACGGGATAATCCCAGCCAAATCGGGAAGGTTGACATGTATGCTGTTGACAGATCTAAGAGGACTAACATCGAGGAATTACCTCAGTCAGTCTCTCTTAGAAGCTCATCCAGCAGTACAACCAATAATGTCTCAGTCCCATGTTGGGGCCTGAACCTAGATTGGAGTGGAGTGAAGCATTCAGTTCTCTCCAGGAACAACTTCAACTGATCTGCTACCACCCTCTCTGCTAGGTTGCATATAAAAGGGGTGTTGGTGACCAGATGATAGTTGTTAAAGCCATTGGCCTCCAAACCAGGCTTCCTTGTGATGTGTTGTGATGACAGTCTTCTTCCATCGGGGAGAGGTTAAAAAAAACAACAACCTCCCACAAAAAAGATGTAGGAATCTTGTACCAGTTTACAAACTCTATAAAGTATTAATAAAGCAGCTTGTACTTCTAATATAGTATGTCTGTAGAAGTAGGTAGAGGATGGTAAGGACACAACATCACCTTGACAAACAAGTCTAGGAGTGGCACTTTTTGAGTAATATGAATGAGGGGAAAAGAGGCCAGAGATAACCTTTTTGCTGTGTGGGATAGAACCAAAGTGTTACAGTGCATTTGTTATTTTCATTTCTTCAAGTGCCAGATGATTGGAGGAGGGCTAATGTTGTCCTCATCTTCAAAAAGTGCAAAAACTTGGGAACTACAGAACAATCAGCTTGACATCAATCCCCGGGAAAATTCTGGAACCTACTATAAAGCGGTCACTCTGCAACAACCTTGGAAACAATGTAGTGATAACTAGAAGCCAACACAGATTTATCAATAACAAATCCTGTTAGACTATCATCTTATTTTAAGAAGGCTGCAGACAAATTGGAACAGGTTTAAAGGAGGCAAGAAAGATGCTTTGTTGTTGTTCAGTCGCACAGTCGATTCCGACTCTTTGCGACCCCATGGACCATTGCCCTCCAGGCACCTCTATCCTCTACCATCCTCCTCATCCCGCCCAGCCTACTGGTCCACGCCTACTGTGTCCACAATGCCATCTAGCCATCTCATCCTTGGCCATCCCCTTCTTCTTTTGCCCACCACCTTTCCCAGCACCAAGGCCTTCTCAAGTGAATCCTCCCTTCTCATTTGATGTCCAAAGTACTTCATTTTCATCTTTGTTATTTCTCCTTCTAAGGAGCAGTCAGGGCTAATCTCTTCTAATATTGACCTATTTGTTCTCCTTGCTGTCCAGGGGACTCTCAAAACTCTCCTCCAACACCACATCTCAAAGGCATCTAGTCTTCTGTGCTCAGCCTTAATAATGGTCCAGCTCTCACAACCGTACATTACCACTGGGAATACCATTGCTTTGACTATGCGGACTTTTGTTTGCAGTGAGATGTCTCTACTTTTAACTATGTTCCCCAGGTTTCTCATAGCTTGTCTCCTAAGAATCAGTCTCCTTTTTATTTCATGACTGCAATCCCCATCTGCAGTTATCTTTGCTCCTAGGAAAGTTAAATCTGTCACTGCTTCTACTTCTTAGGGGACTGGAAAACCAAGCCAAATGAGAAAAGACTGAAAGAGACAATGACAAAGCGAAGAAAGTGGCTTCATTTTGGCAGGCCAGGGTTTGATTGGGACACAAAAGAAGAACTGAAAGATATGGGCATGTTTAGCCCTGAGAAAAGAAGACTGAGGAAGCAAAGATTTGAAAGGTAGTCAATACAGAGGAGGGTCAGGGTCTGTTCTTGATCATTCCAGAGTAAAGGACAAGTAAAAATGGGCTCAAGTTACAGGAAGCCAGATTTCATTTGAATGTCAGGAAACACTTCTTAACTGTTAGAGCACTATGACAATGGAACCTACCTTGGGAAGTGGTAAGCACTCCAACACTGGAGGTATTCAAGAGAAAGCTAGACAGCCATTAGTAATTTGTATCTTAACTTGGATTTCTGTGCCAAGCAGGGGCTTTATAGCCTCCTTCTTACACCATTATTCTATGAATCTTTATTTCTGATTTTTGGGCGCTTGCCTGGCTTATTGTGGCTCTTTGATTTGACTTATTGGTAGGTGAGCAACTGAGCATGTTTTTCTTTTTCTTTAGTATCAACACTGGTGGCAGTGGAAGTGTCTTCTTGGCTGAAGATGCATATATGGGCTGTCTGGATACACTGTGGTAGTGGGGCAGAAGTGTTCTTTGCTTTTGTGTTGCAGACTGAAAATTTTGCTCTGAGATTTGGCCTACAGAGAGGCTTTGTTAGGTGAGTCAGCATGGTTGTTGTTGTTGGTAATTGGAATTCTTCTTAATTAATTTTCCCCCAGAAGGTCTCTAGGTGAGTGCCTGGCAGGTGGCACCACATAGCCTCATTAGCTATATGGTTGCTGCCACCTGAGTGGCTGAAGTGCTGGTTGCGTAGGCTTGGCTTGTTGTTAGGGTTGTGTTGCTGGTCAGGCTACTGATGTGTGTACTGGGAGCCAGCCAACCCCATAGGGTAAGAGAGAGTTGTGTGCAACTGTCAACCAGTCACATTTTTTGTCTCCTCACCCATTTCTTTGACCAGCCATCATCCTGTCTTGCACCCATTGGTTATTTTTATAGTCTGAGAAGAATGTGTTGCTATGCAAGTCTCTATGGGTGTAGCAAGTGCTAGCAGTTTAGGGAGGGAGTCTGGTTGCCTGTCCCAAGCAAGCAAGGTAACAGTTGTGCCATAACTGATGGTGATGATGACAACAACTGCTGCCCTGCATAGGTATGATAATGATGATCTCATAATGATGCCGAATTTTTGTCAGGTTCTGAGGCAGTTTCAGATGCTAGGAAAACAGCTCTGATTTCACTTACAGCCTGCTGCAGCTGCTAAGGCCCTGTGGAGATCCACCTAGGAGCCTTGTGGGAAGAACTATATAAGAATTGGCTCTTTCCACTGGAAGCTGAATCAACAATAAAGGTTTTTGGATTTGCTGTAGTGTTTTGTGTGGAAGTCTTGCTCTTGTTCCAGACCAAAAATTATCCTGCTTCAGTAGCTTCCTTGGTTGTTTGGTTCCTGGCCTATTTTAACTTTATCTCCTCTACTTTGTTCCCTTGTCTGCTCCTGACTTTGACTTTTGGTTTGGTAGCCCTGGGTCTTAGTACCTGTGTTGCTAACCAGCCACCTATACCCCAGTCTGACAATTACCTTTTTCATTCATACAGGTTGTCCCCTGTATCTGCAGTGGATATGGTTCAAGACCTGAAGATTCCTGAAGCTGGAAAATAGAGAACTCCATGTATAAGCAAACATACTTCATTCATAGAAGTGGTGTTTGTGCACAAATGCAACCGTGGTTCTATTCAGAGGCCAGGAAAATGGCTATTGTAACATTCAGCTCCTTCTAAACATTATATTGTAGACAGCAGCCTCTTGTGGCCTACTATGGTAATGTGCCATAGAAATGTGCTGTTTCAAGGATATTTTTCATTAAATTATATATATATAATCCTGTACCGAGCCTCCTGCAGTCACCCGAACCCTGTACAGAGGTAACTGTTGGGTTGAGAAATGTGCCAGTGGGGCAAGAGCCCCACGAACGTAAACAAAGAAAAAGGACTTCACTACCCAACATCCTGTGCGCCGCACCACAGCCAAATAGGTTGAGAAGTGTGACCAAATAGAACGTTGTGAGATGCACCGCAGCCAATCAAAATAAAGCAGTAGAAAATATTACAATGTAGGATAGGTAAAATCACAAATTAAACTTCATGTCCCAGCATCCTTTGCACCTATAGCATGTCAGAAAATATAGCTGAATGGTGCGAGTGCTTAGAATGTAGCATAAACCGTCTGAAAATCTCAAATTTTCGCCGCACCACTCAAAGCCTTTCTCTCTATGAAAACACGATAAATAACTACTGCATTTCTCCTCATTAATCCACGTAATACATACACAACACATACATAAAGTAATTTAACATTAAATTTAAAAAACAAACTGCAGAACGAATGCTCCGAGAACAAATTACACTACAAATCCCAGCATCCTACGCGATTACAGAAATGCAGCCAATCACGTTGAACGGTGTGAACACATCAAACGTTGGGAGAAGCGCGAAAAAAATCCTATAAAAGGCACCACATCACAAACCGCTAGCAGTTTTGAGGAGAAATAACCATCACGATTATGTTAAATTGCGGCAAAAATATTCTCGGAGCATACTCTATTTACTATTTGAGCACATAAACTGAAAACAACGTACCTTTGCAAACATATTATACGTATTTGACAAAAATTAAAGGTATATCTTACAGTTATTGAAGAAATTTCAAAACCAAACACATTTTAGGGAAGAAATAACCGTCACAATTATGCACAATAGCGCCTGAATAAATTACGGAGCAGATTCCACTAAGAATTGCAGCATACATACTGCAAAAACAATATTTTCACAAACATATTCTACTTCATATGCTGCAGGACTTGAAGAAAATTTTAAAAAATGACATTTAACTTATGGACCAATAATTCTTGACTGAGAACAATGAGAAAAGAGCACAATACTTAACATTACAGTAACGCCAAAATAAAAATAGTTATAATTAAGATAGTGAAAATATTTTCACTGAAAATAATTGCCTCAGGAAAAGATTACAATAAATTGGTATGAGAGAAATACAACAAACTACAGACTGAACACAGAAATTTTTGACCAAAAACGTTGGACCATAGGACAAGTCTGAAAAACAAACTTTGTTACATAAACAATACTTACAGAAAAGTGCATTGTTGCCTCATGCGAAACAACTAATTCATTAAAAAAAACTTTGCACATAAATCATAGTTACAGAAAAGTGCATTATTGCCTCTTTGCCAAATTATTAAACCATTTACAAGTTACAACAATGACAATACACAACAAATGTTTTAATATTGAATTAATAATAATATATTTCAATATATTATTAATTTATTAGAATTGTAAATCAGAATGCCTAAAAAACGTGTAAATATAGGACAAAGAACATGCAAAACATTGAAAAGAAAACTAGACAAAACACAAGAATCATCACACCAGAGGGAAGAAAAACTTAATAAACACAGAAAACAATATGCACAAAAGACAAACGAAACATCTTCTCAGGAACATGAGACCATGTTAACAGAACGTGGAGAAATTGACAGTACATCAAGGGCAAATGAAAGCACAAAGAAACATGATATGAGATTAGAACAGAATAAAAAAAACAAGAGCAAAACGAATAGAGAGGGGGAAAACTAAGAAATTAATATTAAAAATGGCTGCCTTCTCCTATGATCCAGAAACTAATTATTCAGAAAATGCCAACTTAGACGTTGGTAATCTAGAGACAATTTGCCAATTCTGCCATGCCAGAAAATACAAAACAGAAACCAAATCACTATGTTGTAAAGAAGGTAATATTAAAATTCAACAGCAAATGCCACCACAAGAACTGATAGAATATACAAATGGAGTAACAACAGATTCTAAACATTTCTTAAAGAATATTCGAAAATACAACTCATGTTTTCAAATGACCTCATTTGGAGCCACAGCCATTATACAACACAAAGGATTCAATCCAACATTCACAATTCAAGGACAGATTTACCACAATATTGGTTGACTACAACCACTACCAGAAGAACAGCCAAAGTTCCTGCAAATTTATTTCATGGGAGATGAGGAAAAAGAAACAGCACAATGATGTACATACATTGAAGGAATAAAACAACATATTGTACTAAGAATACAAAGAATGTTACATCAACACAATAATCTCATCTGCACTTTCCAAAATGCAATGCAAAATATGCCAACCAATGAATACCAAATTGTCATAGCTGCAGACAAAACTCCAACAGGAGAACATATATGGCGATACAATGCACCAGAAACAAATGAAGTCACAGCACTCATTTCTGGAGATACTTTCCATCCCAGAGATATAATACTTAAACAACACGACAAAAAACTGCAACATATATCAGAAACACATCGCTCCTATGATGCTCTTCAGTATCCCATACTTTTCCCATATGGTGAGGATGGATATCGTTTTAATTTGAAACGCATTGATCCAAAAACAGGAAAGGAAACAGAAAAATTTCAACCATGGACTACTACTCCTACATTCTAATGGTTAGAAATGAACAAAACCACATAATCCACTGCAGAAAATTGTTAAATCAGTTCGTTGTGGATATATATGCAAAAATAGAGAGTGAAAGACTGCTATACATTAGAACAAACCAAAAATCACTCAGAGCAGAACAGTACATACATTTAAAAGATGCTGTGGCACAAGATGGAAACCTAACAAATGTTGGAACACTGCTCATCCTGCCAGCAACATATACTGGAAGCCCAAGGCATATGCATGAATATACTCAAGATGCTATAGAAACATGGAAGACCAGACTTATTTATAACATTTACATGTAACCCAACATGGCCTGAGATAAAAAATTACCTCAGAAATGATGAAACAGCTAATGACAGACATGACTTAATTTCAAGAGTGTTTAGACAAAAACAAACACAATTAATTAATCTTATTACAAAAAAATCTTATATTTGGTGAATGTAATTGCTGGATGTATATAATTGAATGGCAGAAACATGGCCTGCCACATTCTCACAACTTGATATGGCTAAAAAGCAAAATACATCCCACTGAAATTGATAAAATAATATCTCCTGAAATACCTAACGAAAACAAAGTCATTGAACAACATGCCATTGTTAAGAAAAACATGATTCATGGACCCTGTGGTCTTCTTAACCCACAAGCACCATGCATGAAAGAAAAAATCTGCACCAAAAGATACCCCAGAGCATTACTAAAAGAAACACAAAATTCAGAAGATGGAAACCCACAATACAGATGGCGTTCTCTAGAGGATGAAGGGAACACAACTAAATTAAAAATGAAAACACAAGGAGAAATAGTAATAGACAACACCTGGATAGTGCCATACAGTCCTCTACTATCAAAAATATTCAAAGCACACATTAATGTTGAATATTGTAATAGTGTTAAATCAATAAAGTATGTGTGCAAATATATAAATAAAGGCAATGACATGGCCATTTAGGATATTAGAAACAGCAACAAAAATGATGAGATTTTACAGTATCAATGTGGAAGGTACATTAGCACTAATGAGGGTTTTTGGTGCATTCTAGGATTCCACATACATGATAGACATCCAGCAGTACTACATCTAAGTGTACACCTTGAAAATGGCCAAAGAGTATATTTTACTCCTGAAACAGCAACAACTGTCACAGATAAGTCTCAAGAAACAACTTTAACTGCTTTTTAAAAACTGTGCCAGAAAGATGAATTTGCCAAAACCATACTATATCATGATGTGGCAAAATATTACACCTGGAATAAAACTAAGAAACAATTCTGCCGCAGAAAAACTGGCACTTATGTACCTGAACCATACCTGTCAACTTTTTGCTTTGAAAATAAGGGAAATGTTGTGGGCGTGGCCAAATCGGTGGGCGTTGTCAAATCAGTGGGCGTTGTCAAATCGGTGGGCGTGGTCAAATCAGTGGGCATGGTCAAAACAGTGGCCATGTGTGGCTTGCTGGGGGTGACCATGTGACTGAGCAGGCTAGCCACTATCTAGTCATGCCTGCCACATGGCCATGAAAAAAATCTACAAACAGCACTGGTTCTTTGGCTGTAAATGGAGTGAGCACTGCACCCTAGAGTTGTATACGACTGGCTTTTCGAGCAAGGGCCAAGGGTGACCTTTGCTAACCAGCCGGGGGTGAGGAGGATGATGATGACAAGACTATGAAGTGATATTAAAACACTTGCTGCAGCTGAGATTAATAGCTGCTTACTCCTAAAAGTTTTTCTTTTAAATGTATAACTTCACAGAATAAAAATGCCTAATATGGTACTATGAACTAATTTACTATAGGATTTCAACTAGACTAATACTTTTTATAACTATTTATAACTTATTTTAGGTAATGTTCATGAAAACAGCCTCTCCTATTTTAACATCATAAATACATCTTTACAAATAAGGCTTGTGTTCTGAATTTGTTTATTATTACATAATAATGTAGTATTCGCCAGATTGCTAAACTGTTTTATATATATTCCATTGCCTATTTTATGGGTGGTTGTTGTTGTTGTTTGTTGTTGTTTTTTGTTAATGATACTATTTTGAGAAATCTGACATACTTTGCAAGCAAGTACTGTATGTATAAATTTTGACGTTAAATTATTTGGACTTTAAAAGTCCTATATTTTTAGTCTTTAAGGTGTCACAAGCCTCCTTCCAGAAAACGTGGGTATTCAACATCTTACAAAATTTTCTTACACAATTTGAAATATTATTTTTTGCAAAAATTATTTAATCAAGTTGGCAACATTATATCTTAACTTATAAATCCAAGGGTTAACCGTTGGAACTGGCTATAGGTTGCTATGCCTCGCCCTACTTGCCTGCACTCACCCTTCGTGCACACGGCCGATCTGGGTACGCAGGTCAACGAAGGATTGAAAAAACCGGCAGTGGGGCAACAGCCCCACAAACGCGAAGAAAGGGAAACAACTTCACTTCCCAACATTCCTTGTGCCGCGCCGCGCCAGAGCCAATCAGGCTGAGAGGCTCTCGCATGGCGCAGCGTTCGGAAACGTGCCACAGCCAATCGAAAGAAAACCATTTAAAAAAAACGCAGCACAAACACAAAGCAGCAACCCATAACTACAAGCCCCAGCGTCCTGCGCGCCATGAGTGCGCAGAGCGCTGAGGAAACCGGCGCCTGAAAAATGAAAAAGAAAAACAACTCACAGCCAAGCACACACCAGCCGGCTTTCTTTCCCTCACCAACAGCGCCTGAAGCTCCCGACTGGAGTTTCCCCTTTAATATCAGTGGGTGGGGGTTGCGATCCCCCTCTCCGCTGGCTACCCTAGGGTTGGGAGGTTTGTGGGGACAAAAGGGATATATTGCCCCAACCCTTCTGGACCCACAGGAACTGGCAGAGTGGATCGATCCCCCACCCCCCCCTCCTTAAAACAACTCCGTCTTTTCTTCTCTTTAAAAACGGAGTGGTTTTAAGGAGGGGGAGGGGTGGGATCGATCCACTCTGCCTGATCTTTAGGTTCAGAAGTGTTGGGGCAATATACCCCTTTTCTCCCCACAAACCTCCCAACCCTAGGGTAGCCAGCGGAGAGGGGGGTCACAACCCCCACCCACTGATATTAAAGGGGAAACCTGATCTACTTTCACGACTTCACACAATCAAAGCACCATAACACACTAAAGCCCCCCTCCCCACCACCTAGCCCACACTTCCTAACCCCCAATGACCATGCCCCCCTCCCCACCACCGAGCCCACCCTTCCTAACCCCAACAACTACGCCCCCCTCCCCACAACCTAGCCCACCCTTCCTAACCCCCAACGAAAAACAACTCACTGCCTCACAGCCAAGCAAACACCAGCTGGCTTTCTTTCCCTCACCAACAGCGCCTGAAGGTCCCGACTGGAGTTTCCCCTTTAACATCAGTGGGTGGGGGGTTGCAATCCCCCTCTCCGCTGCCTACCCTAGGGTTGGGAGGTATGTGGGGAGAAAAGGGGTATATTGCCCCTACACTTCTGGAACCAAAAGATCAGGCAGAGTGGATCGATCCCACCCCTCCCCCTCCTTAAAACAACTCCGTCTTTTCTTCTCTTTAAAAACGGAGTGGTTTTAAGGAGGGGGAGGGGTGGGATCGATCCACTCTGCCTGATCTTTAGGTTCCAGAAGTGTTGGGGCAATATACCCCTTTTCTCCCCACAAACCTCCCAACCCTAGGGTAGCCAGCGGAGAGGGGGGTCACAACCCCCACCCACTGATATTAAAGGGGAAACCCGATCTACTTTCACGACTTCACACAATCAAAGCACCATAACACACTAAAGCCCCCCTCCCCACCACAGAGCCCACCCTTCCTAACCCCAACAACAACGCCCCCTAGCCCACCCTTCCTAACCCCCAACGACCATGCCCCCTCCCCACTACCTAGCCTACCCTTCCTAACCCCCAATGACCACGTCCCTTCCCCACCACCAAATAAATAAATAATTTTTTAAAAAAATTACTAAAAACAGTCAAACACATCCAAAAATACACAAAAACAAAAACACCAAAAACAATACGAAGTAAACAAAGACACAATCAAAAACAAAACAAACAGACAAAAAATACAAATTCCAACCCCCCCGCCCACACACACACACACACACACACACACAAAACAAAGAAAACAAGCAAACTTACCAAAAGATGTGCTACCTCCACCAGGACTAAAAAAGAAATGAATAAAGAAAGAGACTACTTACCAGAAGAAGCTCCACCCAGAGGCCAGGAGAGGAAAAAAAGTCAAAATACAATAACCCCTACCAACACCACCTGCTGGCCACAATAGTAAAAACAATTCAAAAACACACAACAGCTCCAAATAAAAGGCCACAAGAGTAAAAACAAATCAAAAACATAACACAAATTCACAATTTTACACAAAAGGTCACACCAATAAAAACAAGTTAAAAAAATTACACTAAAACATATGTCAATAAAATACAATAGAAACTTTTAAAAATCCTGTGCTGAGTTATAACTCAAATTTAAACTCTAAACATCTAAACACATTTTAAAAACATTGAATGTAAAAAACATTTACTTTTACATTATTAAAATTATGACCTCCGGTACAACTAATTAAAAAAATTCAAAAAACTAAAACATTATTCACTTACATAAAACAATTTGAAAAAATTATATCATACTTTCTTCTTTTATTAATCCTCAAAAAACCCCAAAAAAGCAGATCCCAGTTAATAACAGCCAAGCCAAAAAATTTTTACATAAATAAACATTTATTTTTTTTTATTTTTTTAATAATTTTATTTAAATCTACACATTACATAATAACAAAAAAAAATACATCAACTTAATAGAGGACATTCACCATGTGCTATTTACATTGCCATATGGGACAGAGTTACTTAATTCTTATATGATTCCTTTCCAAAAGGAATGCTGATCCGGCGTTGGCTTCTGACCTTGATCCTTATGCAGTATATAGTCTGTGAAACATCTCCACGTGTCCTGAAATTTATTTTCTTTTATTAGTCCTTTTCTTAAATTTATTTCCCAGGTAAGCTTATCGTTTAAAGCAATAGTCCATAACTCATTGTACCATTCATCGATTTTTGGAGTGACATCATTCTTCCATTGCCGCGCTATACAGTGTCTGGCACCTGATAACATGACTGCCATTAATTCCCTTTTACTATATTCCACCTTATCAACATCCGTTAGTAATACTATAACTGCATCCAATTTAACCTTTTCATTCAAAATTTTCCCAATTTCATACTCTACACTCGTCCAAAATGGCTTCAACTTCTTACACCCCCACCACATATGCTCATACGTTCCTATATCCTCCTTACACCTCCAACATATATTTAATTTTGTCTTGTCAATTAAATGTAATCGCACAGGGGTCATATACCATTTCCATAATAACTTGTGGTTATGCTCCTTAATCCTTACTGATAACGTTTTCATGATTCTTCTTTTCCACTTTCTATTCCAACATTCATCTGTGATTTTAACATTTAAATCTTGTTCCCATATTCCTCTTAATGCTTTTTGGGATTCGTTAGAATCATCCAATACTTTATATAATTTACTAACTAATCCTTTAATTTCTATTTGACCATTTCTTAACTTATATACTAGCTCCTCAAATTTTGTCATGTTCCTGTCTAAGCCTATTTCTTCCCTATATTTTTTATTCCAACTTTTCATTGCAGCAACTTGAAGCCAATTTAGTTTCAACTGTTTACACATTTCTGACATTTTCTCCTCATCCTCACAAACATCTAACCATTCCTTTAATAAAGTTACTTTATATCCTTTCATTATTTCTTCAGTCCTATGGTCTAAGAGTAGTGGGAATGATTTTAAATCCCATAACTCCAAAATTGGTGATAACCCTGGGGATAATTTGTTTTTCAATAGTGTCCATGTTCTAAAGAGTGTCTTTAGCATTTTATTCTCGGTATTAATTTTAACAGCTTCTTTGCCTAGAAATATTAGTGATTCATCTCCCAATTTTTCACGTAATTCAATCTCCCCCCATATCAATTTTTTCCTTATTAAAATTTTACAAATATTTTTCAGTTGAAATGCCCAATAATAATTTGTGATGTTCGGGATTCCTAAACCACCCTTTTTTTGTGAAAGATACCACAACGTTTTCGATATTCTAGCTTTTTTCCCGTTATTGCAATAATTATTTATTAAATTTTGAAATACATTTAGTTCCTTCCTTTTAATATTAATTTGGAGAGTATCAAATAAAAAATTTATTTTAGGTAACAATTTCATTTTACACAATGATACTCGACCAAACCAGGACAAATTTAATTTTTTGTATCGTATAATCTTTTCCTTTAACTCCTTTTCCAATTTGTCATAATTCAATCTCTTTAAATCATCGTACTTGTTTGAAATGTTTATTCCTAAATACTTAATACTAGACCTAATCTGTAATTTAAATCTGGATTTTATAACTTCTTGTGCTTCAACATTCCCATTAAAAAAAATTGCCTCTGATTTGTCCCAGTTAACTTTAAGCCCCGTAACCCTATAAAATTTTTCTAAGTGTGCATATACTTTTTCCAATGACTTTTCAGGATTTTTTAACGTTAATAATGTGTCATCTGCATACTGGCTAATTTTTATCCCATTTAGACCTATCATGTCTGTATCTTCTCTTACCACGTTAGCAATTAATTCCATGACCATTATAAACAGTGAAGATGATAGTGGATCCCCTTGTCTTGTGCCAGCTTCCAACTTAATTTCCTCTGTTAATTCATCATTTATTTTTACTCTTGCTGATCCCCTTTGATATAACTGCCCAATTACTCCACAAAATTTTGAACCGAATCCATATTTTACTATAATTTGTTTTATGGTAATCCACTGGATGGAATCGAAAGCTTTGAATATATCTAATGAGATAAAACCTGTGTGATCTCTTTGCTGCTGTGCAATGATTGACATGTCAAGTATCCTCCTTGTCAGGTCCGACATGAACCGACCTCGCAAAAACCCTGCCTGATCTTTTTGAATATAGTTACCTAAAAATTTATTTAACCTATTGGCCAGAACCGCAGTAAAAATCTTCACATCCTGATTCATCAGCGAGATCGGTCTATATGATTCGATGTTTTCCACGTTTTTTCCTACTTTTGGTATTAAAATAATAACTGAGTTATACCATGATGCCGGTACTATACCTCCATCCATTACATAATTAAATACCCTTTCAATTCTTGGTATCAACACTTCCTTGAAATCCTTATAAAATTCCACAGACAAACCGTCTTCACCAGGGGTTTTACCCACCCTTAACTTATCTATAACATCAGTAATTTCTTTAGAGGTTATTCTTTCGTCCATGTAATCCCTATGTTCTTGATCCAATTTTATCCTTGACCATTTATTTAAATAACTTTTTAACTCAACATCGCTTATCTCTTTTTTAGAATAAAGCTCCCTATAAAAATTACTAGCAATATGTATCTTATCTTTCATTTTATTACATCTTTCCCCGTTACTATTTATCAAAATCTGAATATTTCTACTATTTTTCTTTTCCTCTGCAACTTTAGCCAATAGTTTGGAATTTTTATTACCATACTCAAAATAGTTTCTTTTAAGATAAATCAAATTCTTTTTAACTTCTTCAATATCCTTTTCAATAATTTTCATTTTCAAACCCTGTAATTTATTAAACACATTTCTGTCACCTGATCTTACATGTTCTTCTTGCAACTTCCTTACTTCGTCCTCTATTAATTTTAAATTTTTATTTTCCTGTCTATTATGCCTACATGAAAGTTTTATACTTTCCCCCCTGAAAATTGCCTTCATGGTGTCCCATAAAACTCCATCATTAACATCATTAGTGTCATTTATCTCCCAGCATTCATTCCACTTTTTAATTATTATTTCCTTACTCTTTTGATCCCTAAACAATTTTGTATCATATCTCCATGCTCCAATACATTTTTTCTTACCATCAATTCTAATTTCTAAACACATTTCAGCATGGTCCGATTCTTTAAATAATCCAATTTTAATATCTTCAACTTTACTTATCAAGTTTTCTGAAGTCAAAAAGTAGTCAATCCTTGAATAGGAGTTGTGAGCTTGTGAAAAAAAAGTAAAACCCCTTTCTGAACCCCTGATATCTCTCCATACATCCCGTAATCTCATTATTTTTAACCACCTATCTATAACAGAATTATGCCCGTGTCTCAACACATTTGTGGTGTCTAGACCCGATCTAATTAGATTGAAGTCTCCGGCAATGATTAATTTGGTTAGATTTTCATTTCTTATCTTTTGAGATACACCATCTAAGAATTCCTCTTGCTTCTCATTTGGTACATAAATATTAGCAATTAATATTTCCTCCTCATTAACCATTCCTCTAATTATGACATATCTCCCTTCAGGGTCTATAACAGACTTTAATTTTGTAAAACCCAATTTTTTAGAAATTAATATTGCGACCCCTCTCGACTTTGAATTACCAAATGCTTTCTCATAATGCTCTATTCCCCTTAGATACAAGTTGTTTACATTATCGTTTTTCTGATGGGTCTCTTGTAAACAAATCACATCAGGATTATTTCTCCTAATAGCCGCTTCCACACGTTTCCTCTTAATTATGCTGCCAATGCCTTTAACATTCCATGATACAATTTTAATTTTCTTCATACTTATTTATGTTACATTCTACTAACCCAATCCCTGTCTCCCATTGGCAAGTGCTCGACATACTACATAACCCATCCCACAAATAATACAATAACTGAACACAAAACATATAACAAAACTTCTTCACCCTCCCCACCTTTCCTAGAAAGAACACCCTTGAAAATCAAGGAGGGGAGGGGGGGAGTGTGCAATTATGTGAGCCTAGCTCCTAATCATCCTGCATAACATCAACTTAACTCTTAAATCAACTTTACATGCCACATCCATATACTTTATCCTCCCTTCTTAATGTGTGCTTTACATGTCTCAAATATAATGTGCCTAGACAATTTATTCCTATTAACAATTCTTATCATGAGTCATATACATTCCTGATAATATCAACTCATCTTTAAATAAACATTTAAAAAATTAAAATTACAGACTAAGCAATTTTTAAAAAACATTAACACAATTTAACCTTCCAACACAATATAAAACTATTGCAAAAATAAAATTGGTTCATTTTTTATTAAAACACACGGAGAAAAAAGCCTGGCAACGCCGGGCAACCCTTGCTAGTTAAAGTATAATTTGTAATCTATTTTTTCTCACCTACAACAGAGTTATCTTTAGGACACAGCTAAGAGCAAAGTTAATTTGTCAATCAGATTTAACACTTAGAAAAGTCGCCTATACTCTGATACTATGATTATGTATTCAAGGGGGGGAAGGGCAGGAGTTAAAATGTAAAGGTTTTCCTTGCTCGAAAGCCAGTCGAATCCAACTCTAGGGTGCAGTGCTCATCTCTGTTTCAAAGCCAAAGAGCCAGCGTTGTCTGCTGCTGCAGACGTTTTCTGAATTAGAAAATAAATATTTTACAAAAGTAAATGAATACAAAATTCTTGAAACTGAGGAATTCTCAGTAATATATCAAGAAATAGACAATTCAGAAGAACAAATAAAACAACCTATACTCAGGACGGAAATGAGCTCCCGTCTTCATCCCAGCTCCTGCCAACCTAGCAGTTCGAAAGCAAGAAATTGCAAGTAGATAAATAGGGACCACTTCAGTGGGAAGGTAACAGCATTCCATGCACTTCGGTGTCTAGTCATGCCTGCCACATGACCACGGAAATGTCTGCAGAAGTAGACAGCACTGGCTCTTCGGCTTAGAAACAGAGATGAGCACTGCACCCTAGAGTCAGATACAACTGGCTTTCGAGCAAGGGAAACCTTTACCTTTACCTATACTCAAAATGCAACAATCAGAACAAAATTTAGAAAATCAACAATATATGGAAATTATAATGCAAAACAAAAAACAACAATCACAAACAGTAATAAAAAAGAAATAAAATCAAATGAAAAAATAAGAAATAAGAACAAAACAATATATCTGAAAATAGAAATAAGCAACTGCAAGAAATAATTGAAAAAAATAATAAGAAACAAATTAGAGAAATAGAAAACCAAAATAAAAGAACAATAATAAATGAACCGCAATGCACAATCTCAAGGGAAAAAAACAAGAAAATGGCAGCAAAATACAAGAATTAAAACACTTAAAAATGATAAGGACAACATCTGTGAAAACCTTAATAAGCAACTGCGGGGTGTGTGGCCAAGATGGGCCTGGAGTAGCACACACTTTTCTCGGCTCGCGCTGAAATGAGGAATAAAAGTGGAATTTTAATTTTTTTTGGAGGATTTGCTGTCCCAGGAAGATTTAACCAGATCCTAAAAGCACTGGGGATTAAATTGATTGTGTTACAGGCTCAAAGTTCGGAGATCGGGTAGCGGGTGAGGTGCGGCAAAGGTCGCGCTGAACAAACTGCTCTGAGCTCGGATGGGAGCCCAGTGAGTGGAAAAGTGGACCCGGAGTGCCAAGGTTCGCTATCACAGGCGATTAAATTTGCAAGAGATTCAGTACGGTGATGAGTGGCCCCAGTTGTGTGGATGATTGACACCAGGAAAGTGCAAGTAAGTCCCAAGAGTGTGAGAAAGGGAAAGTTGGGGAAGAGGCTGTAATGGCAGTGGTGGACTTTAAAATCGAAAGTTAAGAGTAGGAGAAAGAAAACCGTGCTGGAAGATAGAGGAAGCGGAGAACATCAGAGCTGAGGAGCTGAGGGGCTGGAAAGTTACAGAGGGAGCAGTAAATGCAAGAAGGAAAAAGAGAAAGAGAAAGGAGAGGAGAACTTGTGGAGCGGTATTGGTTTTGCTGGTTTAGCGTGAAGGTGGAGGGGATCACTCGGATACCGCTGCTGAGGTTTTGGAGTCAACGGCAAAATTACGCTTGTAGATTGGGATCAGTATAATTGAAACTGGATTTTCCCCTGGATTGTGGATTTGGATCATAATTTTTGGTTCTTGTTACTTATTTCCATTTCTTTCCCCTGCTTCTGCAATATTGTTTTGAACTGGAGCCAATTGCTGTGTCTGGATACTAAGTAGCGCTATTTTTTCATCTAAATTTTTGCTTGGATTTATTGGAGATTCCACAAGGTTTTTGATACTTTTGGTTCGGCTTTTTCTCCTTTTTTATTGGATTTACAGCTCTTTTCTGCTTCACGTTGGATTACAATTTTTTTTCTTCTATCCCCTGCTGTTTGAGGAAAGTGCTGATGCGTTTTTGTGACTACCGTCTTCATTTTCCCACTCTTTGCCTGGATACATAGTGGCTGGAAGTCTTTATTCAACCCTATGATATTGGGATAAAGTTTTACAATTGGAATATAATATGAAAAGTGTTGCATTTGGTTGAGATACAACACGTCTAAGGAAAACAGGAGTTTCTATTTGGATTACTTTATTTTATTGTACTTTATTTATTTTATTGTACTTTATTTTATTTATTCTGGAATAGTTTAGGGACTGTTTATTTTATTGTAATGTGTATTATATTGTGCTTATATAGAAATCAATTTTGCTTATATTTTTTACTGTATATTGTATTTTCAATTATGTTGTAATGCCGCCCAGAGTCGGCCATGTGCTGAGTGGGGCGGGGTGCAAATTAAAGTTGGAATGGAAGTTGGAATGGAATTATTAATAGAAGTAAAGAGAACTGAAGCTCTGGAACAGTTTCAAGGGGAGGGGTTTGCGTGAACCAAGAGTGTTGCAGCATTGACGCTTCTATTTGACATCACTATGGATAAGATTACAAGGGGAAAGGGAAAGGAGGAGGTGGTGGTGGTGAAACCAAAGAAGAGAGACAAACTGGCAGCTGCGGATGCACCTTCATCATCTTCACCATCACCCGAACCTACGGCATTTGATCAGACTCAAATAATGGTTGAACTTGGTAAATTGTTCCAGAAATTTGAAAGGATGAAAGAAGCAAGGGTGAAAGATAAAAATGAAATCTTGGGAAAACAGGACAAATTGGCTTCAATGTTTATTGATTTCTCTAAAAAAGTTGATTTAAATTTTCAAAAGATAGAGGGAAATGTTAAGCTGATGCAGGGTGATGTGAAAGAGATGCAAGGGGAAATAAAAGGGATACAGGAAGAGGTGAAGGAGACTAAGATGAAAGCTGATGAGCATGAAAAAAGGATAGATGTGATGGAAGAATTGATGAGAAAACAGAATATTGTGATTCGCCATATGATGGTAAGAACGCCAGACCATCTAAGGGATAGAATTGTCGATTGGTTAAATAATTTGAACATGGGAAAAGATTTTGTTAAAGAGAATATTGCAAGTATCTACAGAGTGGGTCCAAGAAGGGGAAAAGATGTCCAAAGAAATGTTTTGGTTAAATTTGCAAATTGGGGAGATAAGTTGAAGGTAATGGCTTTTTAAAAACAGGCTGGTTCTGGCACTCTGAAAATTGATGGGTGTGATGTGGAGGTATACAATGGTATTTCTATTAAGGAACGTGGCTGGAGATATAAGCTGAAACCTGTAATGAAGCTGCTGATGAAAAAAGGGATAAAATATAATTGGCGATTTCCACAACAGTTAAGATTTTTTATGATAGAAAAATGTATGTGATTGATGAAAGGACTGTTGCGTTGGAGTATTTGTCTTTAATTGAGTTGGTCAAGGCAGGTTCAAATGATTGGGTGGCATTAAGGAAAGATCTGCTGGAGTCGGGAGGTATAAGAAGGAATTATGCTGGAGCAGACGAGGGTGGTGCAGCAGGTGGAGATCAACCAGGGGAGCAGAGGATGAACTATCATTGATTGTGGTGGAGGAAGGGTCAAGCAAAGCCTAGAAGGGGAAAGGTGCAATATTTAGAATTTTTTACAGGGGAAGATCTTTTTATAAATTTGTTTTTATAATGGGGAAGATGTGCTAGAGCGGTAACTTCCATGCACATCTTACACGTTCCCCCCTCCCCTCTTTGGAAGACGAAGGCAAGTTCTTTTTTGCAAAGAAGAATGCAAGCGCGGCGCCAAAATGGCCGCCGCGCCCTTTGCGGGCCCCCCACCCACAGGACAAAGAATCCGGGTAGTTAGGGGCGTGGCCAGCTCCCTTATAAAAGGGGTGGCCACGAGGCAGCCAAGCTGCCATTTTACCTCAGCGACGGAGTGGAGAAGTTTTTTCTGTGTCTCCGTCGCTCGTTAGCTTACCGGGAAGCCTTTTGGTAGCGGTTCTGCCTTTCCGGCTTCCCCTTTTTGCTCTGGTGGAGATGCCTTCGAAGAAGAAGGCAGTTTCGAGCTCAGCTCGCGTTGCTAGGAGGCGCAACCCAGGTCGGAGGACCGCGGTGCCGCCTCCTCAGCAGCCACCTTTGCCAGCCCCGGCCGGGGCCGGTGGAATGGGGTCTATTGCCCCTTGGCGTGATCTGAGCGCGGGCGCGGAAGGGGTTCCGGCCCGCGGCCCACGAGCGGTGGACACCGCTCCTGCTCCTGCCCACGCTGTCGGGCCTACTCCTCTTGGGCTGCAGCCTCTCCCGGGGCCCTCTAGCCTTGGGGGGTGGTGCGGCCCCCTGCCTTGGCAGGTTTCTTCACCAACCCTGCCGGGATTCGGTGCTGGCCAATGGCCATATGTGGGTCCCGGGGTACAGGGACCTGGACCCATGCCTGGGCCAGGCGGGCCGGCCGGCCCTTTTGCCCATGGTCAACGTGGACACCTTGCTGGCCCGCATTGCGGCCCTGGAGGCGTCGTTGGCGTGGGCCAGTCAGGCGGGTGCCCCTTTCGGGGTTCCTTTTGAGACGCTGTCGGCTGGAGGACAACAGCCGGCGGGGAGGGTCGAGCTGCTGCAGGCGTGTGGCGCGGTTTCGGCCACTGCCTCGCAGCTCCCCAGCCAGCAACCAGGTGCGGGTCAAGCCCCGGTGATGAGCTCTACGTCGGTCGTGAGCTCCGACGCCCCCAGTGGGCCGGAACCCCCGGTGGGGGCGGCCCACGGGGGTGCAGCGTGTGAGTATACGGTGCAAGTGAGTACATCCACACACATTCCCAATCTAGGGGGGGCCTTTCAATGGCCTTGGCCTCGCGCGGGTGGTGCGGGGGCCACGCTGTCGGCGACCCACCCGGCGACGACGACTGCCACCTTGGGCACTGGGGTGGGCATGGGTCCTTACAATACAGGGAATGTTCTGGGGGTGGCTGGATTAGTTCAGGCCCCTTTTACCAGGCCGGCTGTCCCTTTTTCGGCCTTGCCGACGGCAGGGTATTCCTTGCCATTGGGTGATCACCTGGCACAGGCTACTAGGGATAAGATATGGCGAGGGGAGTATGTAGATATCTTCTCACTCCTGAACAGAGAGCCCACCAAGGAGGAACGGGAGGGTCAGGATGAGAAGGACAAGGAGCAGGCACGCCGCCGTAAGCCGCCGCGTAACTGGGCCAACTGGCTCCCCGCTTATTTAATATACATGGCGGTATATTTGAGGGCGCGGCCGGATTTAGCTATTCCCATGGTCCAATATTTGGACAACATATATAGGGCGATGGTCGATTTTCCGGGCCCCTTATGGCTAGCATATGACGAGGAATTCCGTATGAGGATTCCCCTTCACCCCGAGATGAGATGGGATGAGCCGTGCCAGAGGCTTTGGCTTGTGTATATGACACCCACACGCCCTGCCCCGGGGGATAGATACCATTGCGGACATGCGGTCCAGCGAGCGGCTCCAGCGCAGGTTACCCGCCAGGCGGCGGGGCAGGGGGTTCCAGCCCGCCTGCTGTGCTGGACTTTCTCATCAATTGGTTCCTGCAATCGAAAGAACTGCAGGTATAAGCATGAGTGTCCCACATGCTCTGGCCCCCACGCAGCCTCTGTTTGCCCCAAGCCTGGGGGGGCGCGAGGCAGAGGGAAGGGTGGACTGTGGGCTGGCAAGGCTGCCACGGATGGAGCTAGTTCTCCAAAATGCCCCCTCCCCAATTAAGGTGGACATGCTGGAGCGCAGGCTCGCATCGTACCCGAAGGGGGAGGACAGGGAGTATATTCTTCAAGGTTTTAAGCAGGGATTTCGTATCCCTTTTGTGGGTGATAGGTCCCCTCAGGATGCTCCCAACCTTTTATCCCTTAGAGGAAGGGAGGAGGTGGCTGCGGCCAGCATTCAAAAGGAGTTAGTCGCGGGCAGGGTCGCTGGACCTTTCCCCGTACCCCCGTTTCCCAATCTTAAGGTCTCGCCACTGGGTTTGGTTCCCAAAAAGTCCCTAGGTGAGTTTCGCCTTATTCATCATTTTAAATTTAAGGGGGAATATTATTTGGATAAGGCCATGCCTTTTGGCTGCTCCATATCATGCTCGGCTTTCGAGCGTTTTAGTACCTTCCTAGAGTGGGCTTTCGCCCGCAGGTCAGGGTCCCGGTCTGTAGCCCATTACCTGGATGACTTTTTATTCGGGCGTAAACGGGGCTGGGACACGTGCGCACGTCTCCTCAACACATTTCAGATGCTAATGGAGGAACTTGGTGTCCCTTTAGCGCCCGAAATAGACCGTGGGCCCATCGACCAAGCTAGTATTCCTGGGGGTTGAGATTGACACAGTAGTGCAGGCTCCTAGGTTGCCGGGTGATAAGGTGTCCAGGATCGTGGCCCTTATCTCGGAATTGCTGGCCAAGCGTAAGACATCACTGAGAGAACTTCGGGTGCTATATGGGCACCTTAATTTTGCTTGCAGGGTGGTCGCACCGGGCAGGGCTTTTGCCCGGCGCTTATGCGACGCCATGGCAGGGTTGTCCAGGCCCCACCACAGAGTCAGGCTCACCCGGGGTATCAGGGCAGACATGTTCGTCTGGTTGCAATTCCTGAGGGAGTTTAATGGGGTCTCATTTTGGAGGTCTGACCTCCTGGCGTCCCCCAATTTCCAGATCCAGTCTGATGCCTCAGGATCCCTGGGTTATGGGATGTACTTCGATGTGAAGTGGGGCCTGTGGTGGGTGGCCACCGGCATGGGCAGGCATAGGTCGCCTGCGGGATCTCACATACCTGGAATTTTTCCCCATTCTGGGGGCTTTGATGCTATGGGGCGAACTGTGGGCTAATTCGGTGGTGCATTTCTGGTGTGACAATGCTGCTGTTGCCCACATTGTCAGTGCACAGACTTCCAAATCGCCCAGGGTCATGGACCTAGTGCGCCATTTTGTGCTGCGCTGCCTGCGCCTCAACGTTTTGTTCAGGGCCAGGCATGTCCCAGGGATTCATAATGATATTGCTGACGCTTTGTCCCGCCTGCAGATCTCCCGGTTCCGCGCCTTGGCCCCGGATGCGGAGGAATTTCCCTCGCCACTCCCGGACGAGACGTGGACTATTGGCAAGGAGAGGTGAACCGGGCGATTGGCCTGTCACTAGCGCCACGCACGCGTAAGGCGTATCAACAAGCATTCAATTCTTACAGGGCATTTGCTACTCAATTTCTTTTGCCAGAGACCTGGCCTATCCCGGCGGACCATGTTCTGCGGTTCATGGTTCACCTGCATGCACAGGGCCTTGCACCTCGCACCATAGCATCCAAGCTCTCGGCGTTGGCTTTTGTGGCCAAAGTGGGAGGTCATGTGGACACCACCTCTGACTTCCGTGTGCGACATGTTTTGGAGGGGTGGGTGCGCGAGCGCGGGCGTTGCCCGGATGACCGGCACCCTATTTCCCCAGGGGTTCTTACCCAGTTGGCCCGGGGCTGGCCAGGCCTCTGTTTTGATCATTATGAGGCAGCCCTTTTTCACGCAGCCACAACGGTGGCATTTTTTGGAGCGCTCCGCGTCAGCGAACTCGAGATGCTGTCTAAGGCGGATGCAAGTGGTAGGGCACTGGAACTCGAAGATGTCTACGTAGCCAAAGACTGGGCCCAGTTGAGGATACGCTCCTCTAAAACAGATCAGCATGGCGTAGGCAGTGGTGTAAGGCTGCTACGTTGTTCTTTGGCAGACATCTGTCCGGTTGGTGCCCTACAGGAATTCCTGGCACTGCGTGGCGTGCACCACGGCCCGTTTTTCTGTCACCAAGATGGGTCTCCCCTTACTAAATTTCAGTTTTGGAAGGTGACAGCCAGAGCCCTCACCAGGGTGGGCCTACCAGGTGCCCGTTATGGCACACATTCGTTCCGGATTGGTGCAGCCTCTACAGCAGCTGCTTTTGGGTACTCTGGGGCTGACATACGCAGCATGGGGAGGTGGGGCTCGCAATGTTTTCAGTTTTATGTGCGCCCACTCCCGCCATGAGTACCAATCCAGTCACCTTACCGCCTTTTTTCTCAATTTTCTTACAGACCCTGGGTGTCGTTTTACACCGGTGACAGTATGGCTGGTGGGCCACAGCTATGTGCACAGGGCAGCGCGTTACGCTGCGGCGACAGAATGGGGACCCCGACTGGGACTGGGTGACCACGCCAGTCTCGCATGGCATGGTAAGCCTGGGATGTTAGGGCGGGAGCTGCGGCCTTTCCTTTTTTCTGGCCTGGGTGCTGACCCGCCTGACATTCTAATCATCCACCTGGGGGGCAATGATTTGGGCCAGGTCACCGGCTTATCGCTTAAGCATGCGATTTGCGAGGACCTCGCCCACTTGCATTATGTCTGGCCTGCCACAACCCTGGTTTGGTCGGACATTGTCCCGCGCCATTCTTACAGAGGGGGCGTTAACCTCCTGGCCCTTGACCGCGCTAGGCGTGCGGTCAATAAGGCAATGGCGCGGTTTCTTGCCAACGGGGCTTGGGGACGGGTTAGTCATCACCCCGATATTAGTCTACAAAATTATGACTTGTACGCAGGGGATGGGGTCCATCTGTCGCGAGGAGGTATGGACCTCCTGTTGGGTGATTGGCGAGCAGGCCTGTTGACCGAGCTGACGGTCTGGGGGGGGGCGTCAGGTCTTCTTTGAAGCCCCTCCGTGTGGCGGGTAGCACTGGTAAGGTAAACAGTATGACCCACAAGTATCCGGCAGTTTCGCAATTGACTGGACAACACTAGACAGGAATAAATTAGTTAAACGTTGTCCGGTCAACAACGAACCAGGCGATGGGGTGATGACGATTGCTAACCAGCATGCATCACCCCTGTGATTTCACGGATACGCGTCAGAGGGTGGGGTCATAAGTTAGTTATTGACTACGGTCAACAATTTGTTTGTTGTCAACAAACAAATTGATACAAATTGATACATTGTAACCAATTGCCGTTGGCAATTTTGGGGTGGTACCTTACCAGTGTTACTTCGGCCTGCTTGCCTTAGGAATTACGATTGGTCGTTTTACCAATGCAAATTTATAATTCGGACTAGGGCATTGAATCAATAAATGTGGCCCTATGCTGTTATCCACTTTCAATGTTGTCTGTGTCCGTTATTGGGGGGGTGCGCCTGCAATGCAAGCGCGGCGCCAAAATGGCCGCCGCGCCCTTTGCGGGCCCCCCACCCACAGGACAAAGAATCCGGGTAGTTAGGGGCGTGGCCAGCTCCCTTATAAAAGGGGTGGCCACGAGGCAGCCAAGCTGCCATTTTACCTCAGCGACGGAGCGGAGAAGTTTTTTCCCCTCCACCCCCTCCCTAGTTAACAGTGTGATATTATGGTCGCTTCGGGGCCGGGTGGGAATTTTTGGTTGGGACCCATATTGGCTCTGGGTCCTGGCTTTTTTGCCCATCCCACACTGTTGCTATGGTTTGATATAGGGGGCTTTCTGTGTTCCTACTGTTGACTTTGGTCACATTGGCGGGTAGCACTGGTAAGGTAAACAGTATGACCCACAAGTATCCGGCAGGTTCGCAATTGACTGGACAACACTAGACAGGAATAAATTAGTTAAACGTTGTCCGGTCAACGACGAACCAGGCGATGGGGTGATGACGATTGCTAACCAGCATGCATCACCCCTGTGATTTCACGGATACGCGTCAGAGGGTGGGGTCATAAGTTAGTTATTGACTACGGTCAACAATTTGTTTGTTGTCAACAAACAAATTGATACAAATTGATACGTTGTAACCAATTGCCGTTGGCAATTTTGGGGTGGTACCTTACCAGTGTTACTTCGGCCTGCTTGCCTTAGGAATTACGATTGGTCGTTTTACCAATGCAAATTTATAATTCGGACTAGGGCATTGAATCAATAAATGTGGCCCTATGCTGTTATCCACTTTCAATGTTGTCTGTGTCCGTTATTGGGGGGGTGCGCCTGCAAAGTGAGAAGGTTGGAAATGGGTGTTTTTTGTTCTAAGTTTTTTTGTAATTATTGTGGGTTAGTAGGTAGCATGTCCAATGGAGAACTCGGAAGCGGTGGAAGAGGGTGGCAAATTAAACTATGAAGGCTATTAAAGTGTTAACATGGAATGTAAAAGGTACAGGATCTCAGATTAAGAGGAGGAGGATAGAATCAGCTTCGAGGAAAGATAGTCTTTTTACAGGAAACTCATCAAAAATCTCAAGATTCAAATAATATTTTTTAGGATGGATGCAACACTATGAAAAGCCCTATGGTACATCAAAAGCAAGAGGTGTCGCAATTTTGATCTTGACTAGTCTGTGGTTTGAGATAATAAACAGTATTTCGGATTCAGAGGGTAGATATTTGATAGTAAAAGGCAAAATAGATGATGAGGAAATAACTTTGGTGAACATATATGCCGCAAATGATCATCAAGCTGAATTTCTAGAAAAAATGCGTAAAATCTTGATCAAAGAAAAAACAACAAGGATGCTTGTGGCTGGTGATTTTAATTTAATAAAATCAAATTTGGATTGCACAAATATATCAAGATGTGGAAAAGGGATTAAAGGACGAACTTTGGATAGTTGGATGGCTGTTTTAGGATTGAAAGACTCTTGGAGAGAGTTTAAGGGGTTAGAAAGGGCATACTCTTACTTTTCACAGGTGCATGACTCATACTCTAGAATTGATTATATATTCGTAACTGAAAATATGTTCAAAATGTTGGAGGAGATTGAAGTTGGAATTTTTAAGGAATCAGACCATGCTAAGGTGGTTTTGGAACTGAGGCTACAGAGTGAAAGTAGATTGAGCATATATAAATTTGGCGGCATATATAAATACGACTAAATAAATAAATAAATAAATAAATTGAGAAGGAGCTGGAGATATGACGTTAACCTATTTAAAGATCATAAGTGTAAAGAACAAATTATGGAGAGTTGGAAGGAAAATTGGCAATGGAATGATAATGGTGAGGTAAATTTCAATGTGGTCTGGGATGCCGTGAAATCGGTTTTTAGAGGTGAATGTATTAAGCTGACAAGTAGCAATTATAAAAAATATAAATCAGCACAGGATAAAATTGAAAATGAGATAAAGCGGCTACAGGAGGAACATTCAAAGACAAAGGATAAAAAGATTTTTGTTAATTTACAAAGATTGAAGGCTGAATTGGTAGGCAAAGATATGGAAAAGGTGAAAAGAGATTTGGTTTATTTAAAAAGAGAGTATTTTGAATATAGTAATAAAAATTCAAAATTACTAGCAAAGGCAACAAAAGATAAGAAGGGAAAAGGGAAATTGGAGTTTTGATTAATAAACAAGGGATAAGATGTAATAAGATTAAAGATAAATGTAAAATTGTGAAAGAATTTTATCAAGCCTTATATGCAAGAAAAGAAATAGATGTGGAGAAGCTTAAAAAGCAATTAGAGGAACAAATAGTTAGTGGAATAAAACAGGAATATAAAGAAAGAATGGAAGAACAAGTAAAAGAGGTAATTGCGGGCTTGAAGTTGGGGAAAGCTCCTGGGGAAGATGGATTGCCTGCTGATTTTTATAAGGAATTTAAAGATATAGTTGTACCAAAGTTGGTAAAATTATATAATTATATATTGGATGGTGGGCAAATTCTGACTTCATGGTATAGGACCACAATTGTACTGTTGCCAAAACCTGGAAAGAACTTAGAAAAAGTAGAATCCTACAGACCAATCTCGTTGATAAACCAAAATGCCAAGATCTTCACAGCAATATTGGCTAATCGCTTGTTGTGTTCTGTAAAGCTGTGCCTTTAACAATGTACCCTTGCCATGTGTTATCAATATAACCTTTCTGTGTGCAACATTATAACCATCAGCTGTATCAATGTAAACCTAATAAGGGGACGCGAGCTAGTGACCACCAGAGGGCAGTAGCGAGCGTCCAGCTCCCATGGATCATATTCACCTGGTTCAGCAGCGCGGGAAAATTCCCCGCCACCTCTTCACCTGGTCAAGAAGGGCGTGACCTTCTACGACGTCACGCAGGCAGCAACCAATAGTCTGTCGACGAGCCACATTCAAATGTATAGCCAGCTGTATATATTGAGCTACTCATCCGCCATTACCACATGTTCCTCCGGATCATCATGCAATAAACCTGTGTTAAGCCAACCCTTCGGCTGTTTCATTGTCTTTGGTCCCTTACACTAAATTGGCGACGAAGGTGGGATATGGCAGCCCACGGGACCAAGACATGCGCCGGTTTCGAAATCAGGAAACCGGGCGACTGGGAGATCTTTGAGATGGACTTCCAGGCCGCGCTGATCGAGTCCGAAGTCACGGAAGAGGCGAAGAAAAGGGCCATCTTCACCAGGATGCTCGGACAAGAAACCAAAAGGACCTTGGTGGACCTGATTGCACCGAGGAGGGTGAGCGAATTCAAGGCCAAGGAACTCATGCAAATGCTGCGTGAGCACGTCCGGCCCGCCACGGCCATGTTTCCCGCTCGGAGTGCGTTCTGGAGGCGAGTCCAAGCGCCCGGGGAGACGGTCGGCACATTCGTGGCGGCCCTGCGGCTGGCGGCCGGCCCGTGCAAATGGGAGAATGCCGAAATCACCCTCCGGGACTGTGTGCTGTGCGGCCTGAACGACGCCGAAACCCAGCACACATTAATGAACCAAGAGCCGCCTCCCACGTTGCAGGAGGTCGTCAGAGCGGCCCAGGCCGCAGAAGCTACGAAGGCCGGGGTCCAAGAACTCCAGGACTGGCAGCCAAAGTCGAGCAAGGCAGAGGCTCCGGTACAGGCGGCCCGGCGAACTTCGAGGTCGTCCACAGAAAGCAGCGACGACGAGGACGTCCGGAGGGTCCGGAAGGAGAGCCGGCGATGCGACGGCTGTGGAGCGGCCCATGACCACGTGAAGTGCCCGTTCCGGAAGGCCGAGTGCCACAACTGCGGCCGCCGCGGGCACATCGCCAAGGTGTGCAGGAAGAAGCGCGCGACCCGGAGGAGCTCCGCAGACCGCTCCGCGGGACAAGACTGCGCAACGAGACCCAAGGACGGCGCCCAGGCCACGCGGAAACTGGACGGCGTGGGCCGCATCTCCGACGGCAGCGAGGACGACGCCCCAGTGTTCAGCGTGTCTACAGGACACCCCCGCTACTTTGTTGAGGTACTAGTCCAAGGGGTTCCCATTAGGATGGAAATTGACTCGGGGTCCTCATATTCTATCATTTCCCAGAGGGAGTTTTTGGGAATTGCCCCCCACAAGCGACCCAAGCTCAAAGCGTTGAGGTCCACACTACGGGACGTACAAGGGAACAGCATTCCAGTGTTGGGGGTTGGAGAATTTCAGGTCCAATTCAAGAAACACGCCGCGTCCCTCCCCCTAGTCGTGCTCAAAGGGGGAGATTGCAGCCTCCTCGGGACTCAATGGTTCCAGCCCCTGGGTTTGTTTATTGGGGGGGTGCACGCCATTGGGATGCACGCCGTTGGGTCTGACCCGATCCAGGAGGTGTGCGAGGCGCACCCCGAAGTTTTCAAAAGGGGACTGGGGAAATTCAAGGGGCCCCCAGTGACTTTCGACCTGGACCCGGAGGTCCGCCCAATTTGCCCAAAACCACGCAGGGTGCCGTTCGCACTCAAGGACAAGATAGAGGCGGAACTGGACAAATTGGTGGGTCAGGGAATCCTTGTGCCTGTTGATTCTGCGGAGTGGGAAACTCCAATTGTAACCGCACTAAAAGCCAATGGGGAGGTCCACATATGCGCCGACTACAAGTGCACCACCAACAAGGCGATCCGCCCGAATGCATATCCGGTGCCGGTAGTCAGCCATCTGCTGGCCAGGTTACACGGGGGGAAGTGTTTCGCTAAGCTCGACTTAGCACAGGCCTACCAGCAGCTTACGGTGTCCCCTGCCGCAGCTGCTGCGCAGACCATAGTTACCCATAAGGGGGCGTTCCAGGTGACGCGCCTCCAATTCGGCGTGAATTCGGCGCCAGGAATTTTCCAGTCACTCGTGGAACGCCTCCTGAAGGGACTGGAGGGGGTGTTGCCTTATTTTGATGACGTGTTAATAACGGGGGGGAGTCGGGCTGAATTGGCCAAGAGGTTGGGGAAGGTCCTGACAATATTCGAAAAGGCGGGGCTGAGACTGCGAAAGGACAAATGCGTCTTCTTCGCAACCGAGGTTGAGTTCCTAGGGTTTTGTGTGACTCCTGAGCGAATAAAACCATTCAAGTCCAAGGTGGCAGCCATCAAGAAAGCCCCCCGCCCCACCTCCAAGCCCGAGTTGCAGTCGTTCCTAGGGCTGCTCAACTTTTACCACTCCTTCCTCCCCCGAAAGGCAGCAGTGGCTGAACCGCTACACAAACTGCTAAAGAAAGACCAGGCATGGAAGTGGGGCGATGACCAAGAGAGGGCATTTAGCGAGCTAAAAAGCCTCCTAGCGTCCGATGCCATACTGACCCATTTCAACCCCAAACGCCCAGTAGTTCTGACCTGTGATGCATCTCCAGTGGGGGTGGGGCGGTGCTGTGCCACGTGTTGGAGAACGGAAGGGAGGCCCCGATAGCATTTTACTCCAGGTCCCTGTCCCAAGCGGAGAGAAACTACGCACAGACAGACAGGGAGGCACTAGCAATAGTCGCGGGGACGAAAAAATTTCACGATTTTCTGTATGGCCGCCCCTTCACCATTGTGACGGACCACAAGCCCCTGCTAGGCATCTTTACCGCAGATAAGCCCACCCCACAGATCCTGTCCCCGAGGATGCTTAGGTGGGCCATTTTTCTCAACGCGTATCAGCACGCGTTGGTCTACCGGCCCGGGAAAGAGATCAGCCATGCGGACGCTCTATCAAGGTCTCCCCTCCCCCTAACGCCCAGCCAGGTGAGCAAGGGAGAGCGGGACCATCAGGTCCTCATGATAGAGGTGCTGGATTCGCCCCCCGTCATGCCCGCCGACATTGCCAAAGTGACAGAGAAGGACAAGACGTTAGCGGCAGTAAGCTCCTGGGTGCAGAAAGGGTGGCCCGCGTCCTCCCCAGCGGAGGAGTTCGCTCCATTTTTCAGAAAAAAGCTAGAACTGTCCCTAGAGAGGGGGTGCCTCTTGTGGGGGCAGCGGGTGGTGATTCCCACTTCCCTTCGGCCGCGGGTGCTCAAACTGCTGCACGTCAGCCACCCCGGCATCGTGCGATCCAAGGCGCTGGCCCGGAGTTACTTCTGGTGGCCCCAGCTAGACGCCGACATCGAGCACATGGTCGGCACTTGTGAAAGTTGCCAATGCTCCAGACCAGAGGAGGCCCGCCTTCCCCACAGGGAATGGGATGCGGCTAAGGGGCCGTGGTCCCGGGTGCACGTTGATTTCGCGGGCCCGTTCAGGGGCACCCTGTTCCTTCTTGTAGTGGACGCCTTCTCCAAATGGTTGGAGGTTATCCCGGTCACGAGCACCTCCTCGGCCCAGACCATTAGGCATTTGCGGAGGCTCTTTTCCACGTTCGGCATACCCGACACGTTAATTAGCGACAACGCTAGTTGTTTTACGTCCTCCGAGTTTAGGGCATTCATGGAGATCAACGCCGTTCGGCACATCACCTCCGCCCCGTTTCACCCGGCCACCAATGGCCAAGTAGAGCGCCTCGTCTGCACCACGAAGGACGCGTTGCGGCGCATGGGCCCAGGGGATCTGAACCTACAAGTGTGTCAGTTTCTGCTAGGGTACAGGGTAACCCCGTTGGCATCAGGATACTCCCCCACAGAACTCTTAATGCGCAGGAAACTGACCACCATCCTTACTAGGCTAGACCCCACGAGGGTAGAGGACAAAGGAAGGAACATCGGGCTAGAGGCCACGAAGAGTTTCAGTGTAGGCGCCCCCGTGCATTGCAGGAATTACGCCAGCACGGGCCCAGCCTGGGTACCGGGCGTAGTTGTGGAGCAAACCGGCCCCGTGTCGTACCGCGTGGAAACCAGCACAGGGCTCCTGTGGAGGCGGCACGCGGACCAGCTCCGACGCAGGGTCTCCGATGAGCAGGACGCAGACAAAGCAGAGAATAAGTCAGCGTTAGGGTTCTCCCCCACCCGTTCAGCCCAAGGGGGAGGGAAGGGGGACCGCGGGCCCCCACCAAGGGGGGAGGAGGATATCCTCGTAGATACCCTGGGGGATCTTTCCGAGGAGGAGGAACCCGACCCCATACATATCTCGCGGAAGGTCCCCACAAATGCGGGTACCCCTACTAAGTTAGATTTTGGTTTCCAGAACCGGGGGGATTTTTCGGAGTGGTCCCCCACCTGTCCAAGCGAGAAGAGGGGTTTTTCGTTAGTCCCGACTGCCCCCGGTCTGCCCACAATGGAGTTTTTCCCTTCCCCTAAGGCCGCCAGACAGCGGCAAGCCACTAACAAGTCTCCCTCTCCCATTTCAGGACAAGGGACCAGGGAACAAAGAAGCAATAACACCCCCGGGGGAGGCAGCCCTTGTCACGGCCCAAACGCACATGCAACAAGCCATCTTGGCTGAGAGACTTCGTCTCATCCTAGGGGGGAGGGATGTTGTGTTCTGTAAAGCTGTGCCTTTAACAATGTACCCTTGCCATGTGTTATCAATATAACCTTTCTGTGTGCAACATTATAACCATCAGCTGTATCAATGTAAACCTAATAAGGGGACGCGAGCTAGTGACCACCAGAGGGCAGTAGCGAGCGTCCAGCTCCCATGGATCATATTCACCTGGTTCAGCAGCGCGGGAAAATTCCCCGCCACCTCTTCACCTGGTCAAGAAGGGCGTGACCTTCTACGACGTCACGCAGGCAGCAACCAATAGTCTGTCGACGAGCCACATTCAAATGTATAGCCAGCTGTATATATTGAGCTACTCATCCGCCATTACCACATGTTCCTCCGGATCATCATGCAATAAACCTGTGTTAAGCCAACCCTTCGGCTGTTTCATTGTCTTTGGTCCCTTACACTAAATCGCTTAAACAATTTTATGGGTAATTATATAAATGTAGATCAAGTGGGCTTCTTGAAAGGGAGACATATGGCGGATTTGACTAGAAGAGTAGTAGATTTAATAGATATGGTGAGTCAAACAAAAGAGAAAGTGGGATTAATATCCTTGGATATCTTTAAGGCATTCGATTCTTTACAATGGATTTCAATGTTACAGATTTGGGGATACATTTAGAAGGATAATTGATCAATTATAGCCACTGTTAGAGTAAATGATGAGGTTACTGATTAGGTAAAATTAGAGGCTGGTTCAAGGCAGGGATGTCCTTTATCCCCAATATTGTTTATTATGGCAATGGAGATATTAGCAAAAGCTATAAGAGAGGATGGAAAATTAGAGGGGATTATGAATAACAAGATAAGTATGTATGCAGATGACACTTTAATAATTGTAAAACACCCTGAGAAGGTAATAGATAGAATTAGAGCACATTTAAAGGACTTTGAAGATATTACCGGTTTGAAGGTAAATTGGGATAAATCTGAAATGATGCTCTGTAATATGGGAGAAGAAGATCAGAAGAAGATAAAGGGAAGGGTAACATTCAAATTAAAGATAAATTGAAATACTTGGGAATAATTATATCAAATAGATTGGAAGAGTTTAAAAGATTAAATTATGACACTTTGAAAACAGAAATTAAAAGTAGAATACTAAGTTTCCAAAAGATGAAATTGTCATGGTTTGGGAGAATTGCACTTATCAAAATGATGCTGTTGCCTAGAATTAATTTTTTATTTGATGCATTAGCAATTCAATTGAAAGACAAGGAAATTAAGGAGTTTCAAAAACTTTTAAATGATTTTTTGTAACGGTGGAAAGAAGTCCAGATTACCAAAAAATTATGGTATTTACCTCAGAAAGAAGGCGGATTGGGAATGCCGAATTTGGTGGCATATTACTGAGCATTTCAAATTAAGAATGTTGTGAAGATCTTGGCAAAGGAAAAAGCAATTTGGGAAGAAATTGAGATGAAGGACTATAGACATATAGGTAATATGTTGTAGGTAATATGCTGTATAGGAGGTAATGTGGGAAAGGTAGCAACTAAAAATACTATGATGAAAGGATTAATGAGTGTATGGGAAAAAGTAAAGAAGGATTTGGCCCCGAGCATCTCTCCGATTTTGGAATTGTCAGATATGGCGAGTTTCCCTATAAAGATGGATAATGAAGTAAAAGAAGTATTGGATAAGAATGAAATTTTCCCGTTGAAAGACTGGATACGGATTTGTAGAGATACTGTTAGAAGGATAACTTGGTATAAGCAATTAAAAATGAATTGGTTTCAGATAATGAGGATTAATAACTGGAATAGCAAATATTTGAGAGAATGTGAATTGGAAAGAGAAAGGACGGAATTTGAGGACCTGATTTTAAAAATTAGAAAGGGAGATAAAAATATTAAAGGGTTAGTTAGTAAATTATATACATTATTAAGTAAAGAGGGTGACCCACAGGAGGATTTGAAATTAAGTTGGGAGCAAGATTTGAATGCAAAGATAGATAATGACATATGGAGAAGAAAATGGAAAAAGAGGATAATGAGGACTACGTCAGTCAGAATAAAGGAACATAACTATAAAATGTTGTGGAGGTGGTATCTGACCCCAGTGAGGTTACATCAAATTGATAATAAGAAGGATAAATTGTGTTGGATATGTAAAGATACAATAGGAACATATGACACATGTGGTGTAGTTGTACTGTGGTAAAAGATTTTTGGGAAAGAGTTGAGAAAGATATTGGTGAAATAATGGATAAGAGAATTAAATTGGGGTCAGGTACCACTATGCTAACAGATGTGGATGGTATTAATTTAAACAAAGATGAGAAAGAATTATTAGAAATAATGCTTACAACGGGTAGACAATGTATTGCTAGAAATTGGAAAAATGATGTAATTATACAGATTGAAGAATGGTATAAAGAAATGTGGAATTTCGCATTGAATGATAAATTGACATGGGAGATAAAAGAAAAAAAGGGTAATTTGAAAGAGAATAGATTTTGGAATATTTGGAAGCCCTTTGTGGAGCACTCACTTATGGGACCTGAAAGAAATAGACCTGTACCGGATCAAAGTAGTTTTTGGAAGTAAAATAATGAGATATTCTGAGTTCTCCAGGACAATGTAAATAAACACTGGGTGTAATGTATGTGTAAATTTGTTTTTGATAGTTGTTTCTAATTCAAAATATTATTGAATTGCTTAATGGGAAATGGATTTAGTGGTATTAATAAATAAAGAATCTTAGGAAGAGTTCCTGAATAAGGTTAGAAATTAACTACTAAGTCACAATTAAATGATTATTTTTTAAGGGAGGTTTTAATGCATTTGAAATATAAAGATAGATATTAAAATGTATTAGATCAATTATCTGGTATGTTAGTTATTTTGTGTATTATATGTTTTATGATGTATTGCTTTGTATTTTTGTATATGTTTGAAAAATTTAATAAAAAATATTTTTTTAAAAAATAAGCAACTGCAAGAAATAATTGAAAAAATCAATAAGAAAGAAATTAGAGAAATAGAACACCAAAATAAAAGAACAATAATAAATGAACCACAATGCATAATTTCAAAAAACAAACAAGGAGATGACAGTAAAATACAAGAATTACAATGCAAAGAAATCCCAATTGTAAGAAGAAAAGAAATAACACCACAGCAAACACTTAAAAATGATAAGGACAACATCTGTGAAAACCTTAATAAGCAACTGCAAGAAATAATTGAAAAAATCAATAACAAACAAATACCAGAAAATGAAACAATTACTCAAAGAACTATGAGGAAAGAAGAACTGTACACAATTCCAGTAACTAAAGAAGAAGAAGACTTCAGGAACAATAAATCAGAAGAAGACGGAAAAAAGCATTCATTTCACAATTATACCCACTGATTTCATTATCCAAAGGCAACTTCTATTCATGCTAAACCCACCAAGAACATCAACATTTCATTAGCAGTGCTAATGCTTCATCATTTCATCACTATTAAAAATAATCAGGAACAACAAGCTACACAGACACAATCAAGAGGTAAGTGAAGCAATCCTTAGATCACACTTCTGAATTAGTTTAAAAAAATAATACAATGTATTTTCTCTAATTTACAGATATTACAGATTTAAATCAACTGCAGAAAACAAACAACAAATAACAGTTTTTAAGGTAAGTAATATTTATCTTAAAAAATTGAAAACATAACAAAACCAAAATTTCTAAAACCATTACATTCATTCTAAAAAATAACTGTACTAAATTCATTTCATTCTTTTTACAGAGAATCAAAATTTCAACATTTAACAACACAGATGCAGATTAAAAAAAATTAAAGGTAAGTTATTTTTTAAAAAAATCCTAAAAAAAAACCACTAAGTAAAATATTTGAATTTATATTCTTATGTTTTACAGATTATGAAAACAACGGAAAAACAACCCAACAGGAGAAAAGATATATATTTACAAATTTATATAGTTAAAGTTAAAAATAATTTAAATATTATACAACAACAAATGTTTATTTTAAAATGTTTATTGTTCACTTTAAAAATTTTATATATTTATTCTTTGGAACAAATTTTTTAAATGTAATTTACATTAACATAATTGTTAAAAAAATATATATTTAAAAACACATTACAAAAATTTAAAACCAGAAATAAATATTACTTTACAGTATCAAAACAATAAAATTGACTAACCAAATGACAAAGTAAAAAAATTGTACATAAATAAAAAGTTTTAATAAAACAATAAATTACTTACCTCTTTTTTACATCACTTGAAAAAACAAACCAAATACACACACAGAGGTGCATTGTTGCATGTGCTGTATACAAAACCACATCCCTGTACTGAACAGCAGAGATGGGGATGGCAGCCACGCCCCGGGCCCGCTGACAAACCAAACCGCGGCCCCCGAGAGCCACCACGTCAGCCAGCAGACGTCCCACCTCCACTGCCCACCCACTCACCGGGTGTGCCAGCAGCGCAGTATGCCCCATGCTGGACCTGAACCCCCTCGGTGGGATCCCAGCTGCCTGAGGCGATGGGGGAGCCAGAACACACCAGGCTGGGCAAGCGCAGGGAGGAACTCACCTCCCGTGCATTGAGGGCAGCCAGATGTGATACTGGGTGGCGGCAGCGAGCCAAAACTGGGGGTGATGGGAGAGGCCATATGACCACAGCCATCACCCCCAACCACCTCCACCTGCCCGCCAACAAGCAACCCGGTCGAAGCCAGGTACCCAGCTAGTAGTTTTATATTTGTAGATAACTGAAACTAACATAGTTCCTTGTGTAAGAGGCATTGGGCTATAAAGGCATGAAACTGGTCAGATAAACTATCCTACTTCTATGACAGACTCAATGAACACTCATGCCAGGTAGTTTTATGTCCTTACATTCAGTAGATTTGCTCTGCAGGGCAGTCTCAGTAGCCAGGAACTGGGCAACTAAGTTCTGCAAAGCCTGAGTTGCTTCCTGCTTCTGAACATAGGTGAACTCTTACCTTGCCAGCACTTGTGTCTGGAAAGGAAGAGAGATAATTTTTCATCTGTCATGGTGCAGATGGAGGTGCTGCAGCAAGCAACTCAGGAGCATACCTATCAAGTTTTGGGAAATTTCTGTCAACCCCCCGTAATTTTACACTCTTTCCCGCCGTCATCCCATATTAGTTAGACTGCAATTAGACTGGAGGCCAGCAAAGGATAAGCATAGCTGTCAAGTTTCCCATTTTGGACAGGAAATTTCCCTTATTTGATAGGAATTTCCTGAACTTGACAGGTATGCTCAGGAGGACTCCACCAGATTTACTATTTAATTTGATGTCTTCATGAAAATGCTGAGGGATGTCTTTTGAAGCTTTGGAGAGAGATGCCCCCAACATACTGATGATACCTAGTTCTATTACTCCTTTTGCCTCCTCTAAAACAAAACAAAAAGAAAAAGCACCAGTTAATACCCTTGAATGCTGCTTGGACTGTGTGTGGATGAGCAAACTGAAATTAAATCCCGATAGACTGTGACACCATTGATTATCTGGAGAATAATTTGTGCAGAGATTGGGATTCAATGTGTTCTGGAAGCAGTGGGACTCTGTGCTGATTCTACACAGTCCTTGGGTTTCCAAAGGAAAGAGTGATGAGAAGTACTTTTGCATGACTTTGCTTACTGAGTCACCTGCTACCTTTCCAGAGTCACCCTGAACCAACATCAGTCATCTATGCCTTACATAAATCTTTTGATTGCTATGATTAAGTTTCCCTTGCTTGAAAACCAGTTGTATCCAACTCTAGGGTTCAGTGCTCATCTCTGTTTCAAAGCCAAAGAGCCAGTGCAGTCTCTTCTGCAGACATTTCCATGGTCATGTGGCAGGCATGACTTGACACCAGAGTGCATGGAACACTATTTACCTTCTGACCAAAGTGGTCCCTATTTATCTACTTGCAATTCCTTGCTTTCGAACTTCTAGGTTGGCAGAAGCTGGGACAAAGATGGGAGCTCATTCCGTCCTGCAGTACTCGGGAATCATACTGCTGACCTCCCGTCTTCCAGTCAGCATTTTAGCCACTTGAGCCACTGTTAATCAGTCTCTAATGCTTAGCTCTATTTTTCAATATGTCTAGCTTTCTCCTTACCTGTCCAAGTGCTATGATGTCTCTCAAAGCTGCCTTCTTAATTGTTGTTTTTTGCACACTATTTTTGGGTGAAGTTACTACATGCCACAGTTTACAGTACCAACAACAAAGAAGGGAAACCGTTTGCTTTGGCTGATGAATAATAAGTGTTTAATCCAATAATTCAACTAAAGGTAACAGATCCTAATTCCTTCCGATATAGGAATTTTCAGTCCTTCTTCAGGGATCTAAATCAAAACAAATTGATAATGTCTCTGTCAAAAACTTATATACATAATATACAAAATGTGCAATATGTACATTATTTACATAGTCTTGGATGCATCTCATGCTGTGACATAAAATAAGTTGCTTAAACAATAGTTAATACATCAGTTCTTTGTTGTTGATTCTACGTTTGGTCCCCATCTGCTTACAGTTTACAGTACCACCTACTGTATATGGGGATAGCTCCCATCTCTGCATCATTCACCAATAGCCACCTTCATGTGGGAAAACTTCCATTCCCACGGTTTTTCTGTTATTTCCACTTGGATGTTTATTTGGTGATTCAAGTTTAGTGTGCATAAAACCAAATTTCTGAAGCCATCATTGTACACTTTTCTTATCCATTGACTTTCTGTCTTGTTCAATAGGCACAAAGCTTTGGCTTTCTCTTTAAGCATCTCATCCTCCTTTGTCCTCCAAATTTTGTTTCTAAATTTGATGCACATTCTTCTTCTTCCTCTTTGTTTCACATTTCCTCCCCAAAACAAGCATTCTTTCTCTCTCTCTTACACACAAGCATACATGCACAATACCTGCTCCATTTTCTTGCAATTTCCTGGCAGCTGCATGTTTAAATGTAAGACCTAATAACCATATTTTAGATGTGCACCTATCAAATCCACACACCTTATAAATGCTAAGGCATTACTGACCCTTGATGACCAAACTCTTAGGTGCATCTCAGCAAGGTTTTGTTAATCTCCTTGAAGAAAAGGATTCCCTGAAATGTAGCCACTGGATAATTAAAATTAGAATGGTTTAGATGGCTACTAGATTGTTCATTTTAAATAATGAATTGAAAGTCTAATAGGAAAACTCATAATACCAGTCCTCTTAACATTAACAATTACCATGATTAACAATGATACTCACAACTCATTTTTCATTAAAGACTATGGGCAGAGATAAGCTTATTTATATAGACTAGCTTTTGAACTGAAGAGCCATTTATCACCTTGAAAGCCATGAAAGGACAGAACAGCACCCAGCAATTAAAACTTACAAAGTGACCTTGTGACAATTAAAGACCAGCCTCCTCAGAAGCAACAGGAAAGCAATTGTTTTTAAATCAATTAGAAATGGAAAGATAATTTGTTCATTTGTTAAATCATTCTTCTTAGCTTAATGGCAAACAGAGTACATTACCCAATGGAGGTGAGCAAAGATTTTTGGAGAACATGTGAAAACCTTCCAAATTAGATAAAATGAAGCAAAAACAATATCAAAGATCATTACAGAGAGAATAAAACATGCTTTGTATTCCATATGTTATCTTCAATTTTCGTGTCTCATGTTTGATGAAACAGAGCTCTCACTGTGTAGGAGAGCTGATGATTATTATTAGCTTAAATTAGATTTCTTATATCACATGATATAATACCTTTGCTTTGCCACTCCTAACTCCACTCCTTCCCAAGATCCATCTTTTGTTGCCTCTCCTTATGCCAAACCAAAGATGATGTTGCTGTCTGTTAGAAGTAGGACAACAAACAAAAAAACTCAAAGTATTAATCTGAAAAGATGCAGAACTGTTGGTTTGTCCAGGCAAATAAAAATAAGCATGTTGTTTTACTCTTCCTTTACCCACTTTGGAGGGTAATTTGCGTAAATTATTATTTCTTGATTTATTTATTTATTTATTATTTACATATCCCACCCCTATAGGGGGGCGGGGATTATCCCTTCTCAGGGCAGCTAACATCATAAACCAATCATACAACGATCAAGAATTATTAAAAATTACACACAATAAAACTCACAATAAAATCATCACCAAATATTACAATTTCCTGAATCCATGACACAACCCCTGTCCACATGCAGGAAAGCCATTAACAACATTGCCTCATGACACCAAGGTGTCTCCACCCAGGTCTGTAATCTCTCACCTGGTTCTCCACCCTACACTCTCCTATTTTCACACATTTTTTCTCCATGTTCCCGTGTCTATCATCCCCTCCTTCTCCCCCAAACAAGCATGGGGCACTTGAGTTGGAAGATGGAAGACAAAATCAGTTCTTAAAACCTTTATTTGTTTATTTTTTTAAAAGAATTCCACATTGAGCCCAGTCAATTAACTGCAAACAGCCAACTTTAGATGACAATAGTATTTTGGATGGAAGGTTTCAATGTTACTGCTAATCCAAGAACAAAAATCCCCCTACACATAAAAATTCAGCAGAGAAGATGACAGAGAATTTTTAACAGGATGTTCCCCAAGTTTTTCAAAGAGTTGGTGTCAAAGGTGGCTGATTTCCAAAGAAGCCTCTCTAGCAAGTCATGAGTGATAGCACTTATTTTAATTCCAAAACAAGAAAGGGATGAGCAAAAGGGATTAGGTATTCTCATGTCAAACTTTATTGATAATATCATGAACTGTGATTGAAAATCAGAAGACAAGACAACTGCCAGCATAGATGAACCTGGTGTTCAGGGAGAGAAAAATGTCAATTCACTCTTACCCCTATTCTGGTTTAAGAAAATTATTGACAGGCTGGAATGTATCTAGAGAGTGTCCTAAGAGAGTAAGAAGTTTGGAAACCAAATCTTATGAGAAATGGTTAAGGGAGCTGGGTACGCTTAGCTTAGAAAACAGAAGTGTGAGAAGAGATATGATAACTATCTTCAAAATATTTTGAAACATGGTGCAAGTTTATTTTCATTAGGTCCAAAAGGTAGGACCTGAAATAAGAGGTTCAAATTATGGGAAAGGAGAGTTCACCAAAGCATTAGGAAGAACCTCTTAACAGTAAGATCTGTTAGACAATGGAATGGACTGCCTCAATGGGTGGTGGACTCTCCTTCATTGTAGACTTTTAAGCTGAGTTTGGAAGACCCTCCACACTTTTTTGCTGATATAAAATTAATACTGTTTTTTTTTAAAAATTGAACTATAACCTTTGTAAATCCAAAAATATACACAAAATAAGCCTCTCCCTGCTGAACACAGCAGCTACATCTCAGAACTGTGACATTGACTTCCCAGTACAGCAGCAGCAAGAGGGGAACTGGCACGTCTTTTCCAAGGCAAGATGCACTAATGTTTGGAATTTGAATTTTGGAAATAAGAATCCTTTGCATATTTACTTTATGTGGCTCCCTAAAAAGTATAAAACAGCAAACTGTGCATTACACATAATTACAGCTATAAGCATGCTAGGGCTCAACAGATTAATTAAAGGAAGAACTCAATGAATTAGGTTTCCAACTGTGGAGCCAGAGGCTAGGAAATCAATTCCCTTCTGTGGAGCCTTGGGCTACACACTTTCGGAGAATCCCAGAAGAAGGCAATGGCAAACCACTTCTGAGTGCTCTGTACTTAGATAATCCTGGAAAGGGTTGCCGTAAATCAGAGGTTGAAGTGATGATACTGAATCAAGCTGGGAGGAAGCGATGTTTATTGAAAGCTCCTAACTCTTTTTATCCCTGCTCCAAACATTACCTCATGTTTCTACGTAGCAATCATGAGAACTAAACTGATACATTTCTCATAAGTTGTACTTTTGGAAAGAACAATCAGTGGAAGGAACAAAGAGATAAGTAAGTAATTGGCAGTAAGTTAACATTTGGCAATGACTAGTGTGTTCTTAGCAAATATGAGAGAAGGAACAGGCTGTAATGGGGTTTATCTATTTCTACTAGGCAACCTTTCTTGTTGACTTTGGCTGGCAGTGTTCCGCCTTGCCATCACCTTATAGTACAGTCGTACTATATTCAGACAAATTAGAACAATACATATTTGTGAACTTTTTACCAACATGGTAATGCAATAACAATAAATTGCTGAACTTTTACTGAGGGCCTGTGTGCCTATGTAATGTATGGCCTTAGTTCAGGCACAGGTTTGGGAATCAATATCCCATATATGTGACTAGTCCTTGACACCCACTAGGGCAGCTATGAGCTCCGCCTCTGGCAGAAGGGAGATCATGCATGCATGTCTCATTTCAGGGTGTGGCCCTTTGCCAAGAGTGAGGGCCAGTTTGGTTGGCTGCATGGTGAGGGTTAGTGACCAGTGGTATGGACAGGCTCCTAAGGCAGAATTGTCACTGGGGTTAATTGGCTGGTATGTAATTCCATGTACCTTCCCCATGGGTGAAAAGCAAAATTAAAAAAATCAAATGGTAACTGAATATAAGCCAATGGCATGAAGATGATGAGGATAGAACAATTCCACCTCGAGTCCCCTGTTAATGGTGATGATAATGACCTTTATGAAGACTAGAACAATTAATTATGCAAGCATAACTGGAATACTTATAGTAATCAATATGAGTAGTATACACAGAAAATAGCATTGAGTGAAACCTATGCATGGCAGGTTTCCAATGGGACATGGTGTGTACAAATGAAATAACATTGTGTAAAGCTTGGTGTAAAGCGAGTCCTCAAGGAAGATGATGCTGCACAACAGGGAAGAAAAAATCAATTGCAAGCAAGCATTCATGGTGACAAAATTAATATGTTGTGGCAAACTTGCACCCCCTCCTGCACCCCTTGTTTTAGGGGGTGGGTAGTTTTAACTGTTTTTAACATGTTTTTAAAATTGTCATTGTGAACCGCCCTGAGTCGGCTTTGGCCGAGTGGGCAATATATAAATTTGACAATTAAATTAAATTAAATTAAATTAAACTTATGCATTATATTAGACTATAATTAATAATAAATGAAACTGGGCTTGTAGAGATGAGGAACCAAGACATCTGGGATTAACAGGGTTTGCACATCTTTGTCATGCTTCAGGCAAAAGTAGCTGGTGTTGGCAATGGCCGCAAAGTGTTGACACAGTATATAGGTTAGCACTGGAAAGTCTGCATGGCTGGTGAAATTGCAAGTGGAAGGAGTGCATCAGTCAAACACAGATGAAAAAGTGAAAAGATTGGGCAATTATGTGAAATGGACCAAGTTGCTATATGAAAGCTCTGTACTGCGCCAGGTGGGCTTGCTGGATCAGACTCCAAAGGCCTTGGTGCCTGCTGGGTAACTGCTCAGCCTGTGGCGATCTTGATGCCTGGGCATGTTCTGAATGAAGGCGCAGGCAGGATCTGGAATCATTGCAGCAAATCTGTGGAGAATGCACAAATTGTGTGTCCACCACCACCACCCTGGCTGGGGGAGGCAGGCCCTTCCCAGGTTGACTGTGAAATTTTGAAAAATGTTCCATTGATGAATGGTGGATTATGAAAAAATATCCAATGGTATCCAATGGGTAAGATTTGGTACCCATCTCTCCCTTCTATTTATTGTTAATGGAGAATGAGTGTCATGGTTCTTGATTGCAGTGAGCTGGAGCACCTTGGAAGCAGGATAAGGCAAAAAGAAAAATGGTGACCAAGGCTTTGGATAGGACAAAAAATCAGTTTTGATGCTGCCTTCTGCCAGAAACTGGAAGAAGCCTTGGTGAGTGTAGGTATGTGCTATGAAAATTTGAACTTGCCATACAGATGCTGTGAATAAAACCAAAATCATTAGATTATCATAAAAAGCAAAGGTCATATAATTGAATCCTGCTGAGGGAGTGACCTGTCAGGGTGTTGGCTGGATTCAAAGGAGTCAGGTGGACTAGAGAACACCTTGCAAACACACATTGGATAATGGAGAAAAAAAGGAATATCAGATGAAAGGAGATAGAAATAACAAAATACTGTGCATGCCTCATGACAAATCTTTACATGTATCAGGAAGCAACAATCAGGATAGGACACACAATGACAGAATGGTTTGGAATAAGAAAAGAAGTAAGCCAAGGCTATATTAATGCACAATACAGAGATGGAGATTGGGGTGGAGGAACACCAATATGAGACTAAAATTACTGGAAGAAACATCAACAATCTGAAAAATGCAAACAGTATTGTCCTGATGGCAAAAAATATTTTGATTGGGTGAAGAAGAGAGTGCAAAAGCTGGCTTGAAAGTGACTGACCACAATCCAAAACAGGGATTCTCAATCTGTGGCCCATGGGCCAGATGTGGCCTGCAGCACCATTTCATGTGGGGACCCGCACCACCTCCACTATTCCATGAAATGCCTTGTGGTGGAAGAAGGGCAAAATGGCCATCCGGCCCCTGAAGCTGTCTGAGTAAGTGTGACACAGCCCCCAGCTTTAAAAGGTTGAGAACTCTTGATCTAAACACTCCTAATTTATCATATACAAGTTATCTTACCTTATTCAAAATTCTATTTAAAATAAACTTAGTACACAGAATATACTCAGAACCTTAACTCTAAGCAAACTGGCTTAAGTTCTATATCTTAAGGCACTTATACAAATCATATTAAACTTTTACTTATGCATAATATTAAAGCAATTTACGAGACATGTCATTTTAAACAAGGATCCATTTTCTTCTTTTGCAATTTTTTCCCCAAGCTGGGTAAAAAGGCTCTTATCCTGAAGAGCAGAAGCAATTTTTGGTTCATGACTCCAAAATTCCCTCCTCTTGGCTGAGTTTTTCCTTCCTTGGTTTAACATTCAAAAGAATTAACTTCATCTCTCCTAGATGTTATTCTTGAAAGTACACTCTGGGGGTGTCCACTCTGGCTTATTTATTTATTTATTTATTTAGTGTTCTTATATACCGCTTTTCTTATCTACTGACAACTCAAAGCGGTTTACAACACAATTAAACAAATACAAAGCAAATCATAAGTAGGGGGGGGGAGTAGAAAACATACAAAAATACAATTCAAAATACAGTATCACCAAATAGAATACACATATTAATACGGTTGCAAAATACAAGTTACAATTCAAATCAGAAACTAAAAAGTTAAATACAAAATGCGAAATACAGGCCCCGGGCAGCGACCCCTTCCAGCGGTGCTCCAACTTCCCCGCGGCCAATGCCAGACCGGGGAGGGACCTCAGGAAACAACTGCTTCTGTCCTCGCGCCGGTGTTGGAGGCAGCGGGGAAATGCGGCAAAGGTCCCGTTTGCGGCGGGCGTCCTCCGGCGCTGTGGGCGTCCCTCTTTATCCTCTGGCCAGGCAGGGCCAGGGGAGAGGGACCGGCGTCCACAGGTGCAGCTTCTTCCATCCCCGCGCCGGTGTTGGAGGCAGCGGGGAAACGCGGCAAAGGTCCCGTTTGCGGCGGGCGTCCTCCGGCGCTGTGGGCGTCCCTCTTTATCCTCTGGCCAGGCAGGGCCAGGGGAGAGGGACCGGCGTCCACAGGTGCAGCTTCTTCCATCCCCGCGCCGGTGTTGGAGGCAGCGGGGAAACGCGGCAAAGGTCCCGTTTGCGGCGGGCGTCCTCCGGCGCTGTGGGCGTCCCTCTTTATCCTCTGGCCAGGCAGGGCCAGGGGAGAGGGACCGGCGTCCACAGGTGCAGCTTCTTCCATCCCCGCGCCGGTGTTGGAGGCAGCGGGGAAACGCGGCAAAGGTCCCGTTTGCGGCGGGCGTCCTCCGGCGCTGTGGGCGTCCCTCTTTATCCTCTGGCCAGGCAGGGCCAGGGGAGAGGGACCGGCGTCCACAGGTGCAGCTTCTTCCATCCCCGCGCCGGTGTTGGAGGCAGCGGGGAAACGCAGCAAAGGTCCCGTTTGCGGTGGGCGTCCTCCGGCGCTGTGGGCGTCCCTCTTTATCCTCTGGCCAGGCAGGGCCAGGGGAGAGGGACCGGCGTCCACAGGTGCAGCTTCTTCCATCCCCGCGCCGGTGTTGGAGGCAGCGGGGAAACGCGGCAAAGGTCCCGTCCTGGCTTGCTAGAAAGCTGGTTTGTTCCAGAATCCACTGTCCTTATTTATGAGACCAGTGCATTCTAAATACTCCTGCTTAAGTGGCCAAACTTAAACCAACTTTTCCTGTTTCTGTGTATATTAGACAAGACAAAATACAAAATATCAACCTCCTACACCTTTTCACACTATATAACACTATTATTATTAAACTTTAGCAGACATACAGTCCTTTCATTTCCATACATTCAGGGCACCCATTCATACATTTATTCAATACATACACTCATATTTCACAGATTCCATGCCTTTTCTAGACCTTTAAAGATCAGTGTAATTATGATTTCTCAGAATGCTATAATTAGCCCTAGAAAGTTGAGTACAGTATTTTTGAGGTTGATGTAGTTCAGTGCTGAATATCAATTGCTTCTCTGTGTAAGCTTGCTAAACCACAGGAATGCTGTATTATCTTACTGTACAAAGCAAAAAAGCATGTGTATCTCTTTACCTACATGCCAAGCTGAAACCATGTTTTTGTCTCTTATCAACATGTTTAGCAGAGAACAGGTTTATCCCTTCAGTACATGCAAGACTACTTTCCTACAGGATGGGGGCCATATTCTTGGTGGTTAACTGTCAATCACATCATGATGACTGTAAGTATGAAAAACACTGATGGGCTGTGTTCTATTATGAATAAGATATTTGAGTGAAAGAAAGAGGGCCATCAAATCACTATCCATTGAATGGGTAATGTAGGCTCCTGGCAGCTGGTAGACTATGTTCCATACATACAGACTATCCGTAATTATATTAAGGGGTTCCTGCATAAAGACTTTAAGAGTCAAAATAACAGCTGCCAATTCTGACCTTTGAGCTGATTTTTGAGGCAATGTGACTTTTACTTCCCATTGATCCCTTTTCCCCCATGTAACTAACTTGATTATATATGTTTTTATTTCATTAGAAACATGTTTTAAGTGTATATGTGGAAGTAGGTTTAATAAAAATTATTAAAAAGGCATCTTCTCTGACTCACTGCCTGTGCTTCTTATCTGGAGTCTGGAAACATGGCCAGAAGAAGAGCTGATAAGGAGAAGGTCTGGCAATATTCCCAGAAACGGAGCTGGCTCTGCTTTAGCCGGCTCTACGATGGAGGGAGAGTTTTTCAGAGGGCAGGGGATTCTCAAACTGAGACTTCAATGCTACCAATTTCCCCTCCATCAAACCCCCTGACACCTAGCAATTGTTGCAATTTTACATATGTCATTTGAGTATCCAATTTCAACTGAGGAATAGTAGGAAGTGAATAAGCCTGTAGCATTATTATGTCCTAAATATAGGTATGGGGATTGTTTTTGCACTTTTTCCGAGGCAATTATCAACAGGCAATTATCAAAAGGTTTCAACTTTTCTCTACAACTCCTACCCAATTCCTTCTAACATTCCTTTCATGAGCGAACTCTGCAATCCTGTCTCTGTTAGCACTTTCTGTATCTCACTCAATATTTTGTATGGCATGTCTCCGTAAACCATGGAACAAACCTTCAACAACTCACTCAGTTCCTGTCCAGGGGAGGGAGCGGTAAGGGAAACTGCTGAGATGCTGGAGGTCGCCTCAGGTCCTACCTTCTCCAGGGCATCTATACAATGTTGCCATGCCATGAGAATGGCATACAATGTAGCTCCCACCTTGACCCAGTGTGCTAAATTTAAAGACCCATTTCCTGGACATTGCTCCCCTATCTCCTGCATGAACAGCTGTATCTGTCCATCAAGGATGGACTTCCCTGTTTTCCTAAGAATATAGATTAGTTCCCTTGCATGCTGCAGATGCAAAGTGGAGAGGGAGGCACCCTTACTCACCTAGTGAGGTGCACTAAATCTTGTTCCAAGACAGGCAAGTATGAGCGCTGATGGTCCACATCAGAATCACGTCGGGGGTCACCAAAACGAAGTGATGACACTGAATCTAGCTGGGAGGAAGTGATGTTTATTGAAAGTTCCTAACTCTTTTTATCCCTGCTCCAAACATTACCTCATGTTTCTACATAGCAATCATGAGATATCAAAAAACTAAATTGATACATTTCTCATAAGTTGTACTTTTGGAAAGAACAGTCAGTGGAAGGAACAAAGAGATAAGTAAGTAATTGGCAATAAGTTAACATTTGGCAATGACTAGTGTGTTCCTAGCAAATATGAGAGAAGGAACAGGCTGTAATGGGGTTTATCTATTTCTACTAGGCAACCTTTCTTGTTGACTTTGGCTGGCAGTGTTCCACCTTGCCGTCACCTTTTGGAAATAGGTCACAGGTCACCCCTTCAAGAGGTGATTTGAGGGCACATTTTTGTTATTATTTCATATGTGGGAAATCAGCTAGAGGAAGGAATGACATACAGTACTTGTAACGTGAAGACCAATTATTGTTGTTGTTCAGTCGCATAGTCGATTCCGACCCTTTGCGACTCCATGGACCATTTTCCTCCAGGCACCTCTGTCCTCCACCATCCTCCTCAGCCCGCCCAGCTTTGTGCCCATTGTGTCCACAATACCATCTATCCATCTCATCTTTGGATGCCACCTTCTTCTCTTGCCCTCCACCTTTCCCAGCATCAAGGCCTTCTCAAGTGAGTCCTCCCTTCTCATTTGATGTCCAAAGTACTTTAGCTTCATCTTCACTATTTGTCCCTCCAATGAACAGCCAGGGTTGATTTCTTCCAGTACTGACCTATTTGTTCTCTTTGCTGTCCAAGGGACTCTCAGGACTCTCCTCCAACACTACATCTCAAAGGCATCTATTCTTCTGCGCTCAGCCTTCCTAATGGTCCAGCTCTCACACCCATACATTACCACTGGGAATACCATTGCTTTGACTTTGCAAAATTTTGTTTTCAAGGTGATGTCTCTGCTTTTCACTATATTCCCCAGGTTTCTCATAGCTTGTCTCCCCATAATCAATCGTCTTTTTATTTCATGGCTATAGTCGCCATCTGCAGTGATCTTAGATCCTAGAAAAGTAAAATCTGTCACTGCTTCTACTTCTTCCCCATCTATTTTCCAGGGATTGATCGGACCTGTTGCCATTGTCTTGCTTTTCTTGATATTAAGTCTCAAGCCAGCTTTTGCACTCTCCTCCTTCAAACCAATCAAGAGGTTATTTAGGTTTTCCTCACTTTCTGCCATTAGGGTGGTATCGTCTGCATATCTCAAATTGTTGATGTTTCTCCCAGACCAATTATAAAACAAAGCAAAAGTTGCAAATGATAGAAGATGACAGAAGTTCTTACTATTGCTGGCAAACACATCCAGCACTCAAAGAATTCTCTCTTCTAGTGATTATCTGTAACATACAGCTGGGCCTCTGGTAATGCCCTAAAAGCAATTTGGAAAAGTTTCTGCATCAAACAGAATGGCTGTTTTGCACCTCAATATGTGCAACCATATTAACTGCAAAGCACACATATTAACTGCAAAGCAGTATGCAGAGTACTGCAACCTCAGTTCAGATGCATCACTCCTTTGCAAATATTGATCTGCTTCCACAGTTCAGATGATTGAGAAACCCAATAAACCTCAGAGAAGAATAGGAAATTAATGTTTTTGCAGTACAGAGTATGTAGTGGTTGAGCATTCTGGCAGTTATAGCCCAAAAAAGTGACTTTTCTGTATTTATTCATCATAGATGTATAGTAATAGCCTGTTAGTACTGTCCATGGGGTTTTCTTGGCAAAGACACTGGAGTGGATTGCCAGTTCCTTCCCCAGGGGTAGAGCAAGGAGAGATAAGGAAACCTTCTTTAATGAACAGTGCAAAGTAATAGAGGAAAACAACAGAAAAGGAATAACTAGAGACCTCTTCAAGAAAATTGGGGAAATTAACAGAACGTATTGTGGAATCCGCGCACATAATTGGCATACTGTCCCTGACAGAACCACAGCTTAGGGGAACACTCCTTAGAGCCTGGTTCCGAAGGGACAGACATTGAGGAGCGGATTAATAGTCATCGTTTAATTCACCGATCGCTGACCTGGCAGGCAGTTCAGACAGTAGAGGGCAAAAGATCACCAGGTGATGAACTCGATAAGCATGTAATGGGTAATCTTGTATCCGCAGAGACTCTGAGTCCAAGAGTCAATTTAGGCACATGTTTACTCCTGATAGCAGTAGACAATGCATGTCCCCCGGTAGTAAATTAGATAGATAAGGAACTTCCCCCCGGTGAAGTCACCCCTGATGAGTAACTTGTGTAATCTTAAAGTGCAGACCTGCAGTTTTCCTATAACGGCCACACGCAACCTATGCACGCGGTCGAGCTAGGCAGTGTATAAAGATTAGAGCCTTCTGATCAATAAACACTGGTCTTCACTCCATCTTGCCTCGTGTGTCTTTACTTGACCAGTCTCCTCCGGGACCTTCCAGCCCGTATCGGGCCGCGATCCAACAACGTATCAAGGGGAAATGGCCGTGATAAAAGACAAAAATGGTAGGGACCTAACAGAAGCAGAAGATATTAGGAAAAGATGGCAACATCAAAAAAAAAGATCATTTAATCTGGCCCCATGACTCCCTGACAAATCAAGGGGGAAGAGATTGAAGCAGTGACAAACAAAGGGTCAGACTCGACTGTGCAACTGAACAATGTAGTAATTGCAAATACACTTATAAACAGCACTTAGTGCACTAGGTGGTTCACATTTTACTGACCTTAGAAGGGTGGAAGGCTGAGTCAAGCTTGAGCCCATCAAGGAACCAACTCAGATTGTGAGCAGTTTTTTACTGCAGTAGTGCAGCTTAACTTCTGTGCCATAGGGACTTTCTGCCCATGACATATGTTCCAAAGATGAAAGAAAGAAGAAATAATTATATATTGAAACAATAGCATTTCAAAAAGCAAAATCCTCCCTCTTCCTCATGAATATGTGTCTTTCTGTGTCTGTTTTTAAGAGGTCTTTCAACATATAGTTTTCTCTGGTGTTTAATTGAAATCACAGCTACTACATCTTTGAACTGTATCATATTATTTCTTGACTGGTTTTTGGAACTGCATATATTTAAGGTGATTCAGTAATTTGTTGATATGAAATTCTACTGCTATAAATACAAAATATTTTAAAATCATCTAGGAAATTGAAAAGCAATTAATATAAATAAAGTTAACAATGATAAGACTACATGGAAATGGTCCATGTACGTATCTGAAGACTAGAGTGCTGAAGAAGAAAATTATATCTGTTATTATTATTTCTAAACATAACACTATGATAAACAGCAAGAAATGCTTCTTGCCATCAAGAATATTTTATTTACCAGACAGTAAAATTGCTAGAGTGCTGTGGTTTCACATGCCCCAGGGGCCTATAGATATAAATTCTAAGAGTGATCTTCTTTCTTTCTTCTTTATAAAGAGAACTTGCCCTTCATTTTTCTGTTTATCTTTTGCTCATTCCAAGGTCTTAAGGAATATTTTTAGATAAACAGTAACCATCTTAACCAGCTGAAGTGGTGCTCAGCATCTGATTTTCCCTACATGAGGAATATTCATTGAGTATTCTGTCCATGTTAATTTTTAATTTAAAACCTTAACCAAAGTGCAATAGACTTATGACACATAAATGTTAAAAGTTAAATTTCCTGAGTTCATTATCTGATAATTAGAACTAAATAACATCTTAACTGAGAGACAAACCCCACGCAAAGCAAGTCAGTTCCATTTAAGATTCCATTAGAAAACTGTTTGAACTCATATGTAATGGACCATAAAATTTAATTTGGAAATGATATTACCCAAATGATGAAATGATACCAGTCACAAAGGGATATGTAGTCAACCTTCATCTTTTCATTCGGTGTGATGCTCTTCTATTGATTGTATAGAATTAAAAAGGAAATACTTAATTTTATGCTGAATAACACATGTAGGGTTTTCTGACTTTCTTTTCTTTGGATCCGTTCAGTATTTAAAAGTCAGAATTGACCACTGTAGCTCCATGTAATTACAAAGATTTCCTTATCTTAGCCTATTTGCTGAAGTCATCTTGAAGAAAGGGTCTTGTAATACATTGGCTGTCTCATATCTCATTTACATTGGTGGTAATCCCTATCCTATCTCAGCATTTAGGTAATAACTTTGGGATTAAATTGCATTTCTTGCAATTCTTTACGTTTTAAAATCACCACAAACCACCGGGAAAGTCCGCTTTGAATAGGACTGTCAGAGGTCTGGGGAATACAGCATTTTAGGGGCGGACTCTGGTTTCAGAGTGAGATTAGCTTTCCTGGCAATAGGTTTTAAATGTTGCTACCCAGTTAATGCTAGCAGAAATAGATAGACTAGAATTCCACATAGTATTTAGTGAGCTCCTCTAACTTAATTTAGAATTGGTTTGAACAAAATATTTTGCTTTCAGACTTAGTTGAAAATAAATAAGATATTTCCAAGGACTAGTCACACTTCCTTTCAGGAGCATAATGATGCATAGATGCCTCTGTATCCTAACTGGGGGTCTCACTGTTTGTACACAAGTCCCTGCTGATGCTTCTGGATGAGCTAGAATTTAGGAGGAGTTTGAGCCCAATCTATAAAGGATTCAAAAGGATGCAATTTTTAAAAAAACAGTAGTAACATATTATGGATTTCTGTCCCCTTCTCCCTTTTACACATGATTGATATAAAGGGCTTTTTAAGACATGCCGAAAGGATTGGGTATAACCAGTGGTGGGATTCAATTTTTTTTTACTACCTACTCTGTGGGCGTGGTATGGTGGGTGTGGCCAGGGGGAAAGCCCTGCATTGCACCTGAATTAGGACTACTTTATTTCAAAACTTGGATGGGCGGGACCAGCCAGAATTTCTGCTACCAGTTCTAGTGAACTGGTGTGAACTTGCTGATGCCCACCACTGGGTATAACCAGTGGATGTTCAAATATACATATTTTCCACTCAAAACTGCTGGAGGAGAGAATATATGATCATGGACAATTGGGAAAAGGTTAAGTTCCATTCTCTCCCCTAGTACTTTCAAGGCAGCTTTTTGTTTTCAAAGCCAGTGTCAAAGCTTCATTCCATGTGTGTATAGCATAAAGTTAGCCTCCAAGAACTGAGGTCCAGAGTATTCTTATGCAAGGCGAAATAGAAAAACTTAGAGATCTAAATTTTAGTCCTCTGTGCAATAATCTTGCCCAGGTTATTTATCTATTTAGTTATAATTTCATAATACATAATTCATAATGGAGAAAAGAAGTTGATTTAGCATGCATGAACAAATCAAATGCGCTCTTCTGAACCAGTATACAACCATCCTTTGATAATGGCCAGATGGCCATTTTGGAGTAATAAGAAGAAAGCAAAAAATCTGTTTGAGGCTCGAGGAACATATTTTAATGTACAATCTCCATATGATGTGTTCAATATATCTGTTCTGTAAAACAGATAATAATTTTTTTTTTAAACATGCCTCTTATCTTAGTAGATTCCTTAGTAATGTTCGAACTCTATTTACATACAAATATCTGGAGAAAAAACCCACTTAGTTTTACATATCCAAATCCTTATCTCGCGTCAACCTCACTGTGAAAATGTTTGTCGGGCTACGGATGTTAAACAGGCTGGAAGCAATTTCTCAGTACATAGTGCTGGCACAGGTGAGTGGTATTAAAGTGGTGGTTCTCTCTCTTCCCTCCCAAAAACTCTTACATATTTGTTTATTCTTTTATGATTTAAAGTTAGTAATTAGTACTGTCTAATCCAGGTGGAAACACAATAATATACTCCCCCACAGAGAAGATAATAATAATAATAATAATAATAATAATAATAATAATAATAATAATAATAATAATAATAATAATAATAATAATAATAATAATAATAATAATAATAATAATAATAATAATAATAATAATAATAATAATAATAATAATAAATATGTTAGAAACAGGCATTTAAACAGTCAAAGACTCCTGGGGATGAAGACTCCTAAAAAATTTAACCATAGATGCCATTGGGGACATCACCCCTGGCCTTGGACTCCTCTGTGGTCGACTTTGTATAGTGTATTGGATGGGTACTGTTGTGAGCCGCCCTGAGTCACGTTGTCGAGTGGGCGGCATACAAATAATGTAGTGGTAGTAGTAGTAGTAGTAGTAGTAGTAGTAGTAGTAGTAGTAGTAGTAGTAGTAGTAGTAGTAGTAGTAGTAGTAGTAGTAGTAGTAGTAGTAGTAGTAAAGAAGTCAGGGTTTTATTATGGCATTGAAGACCTACACAGTACACTGGAAAACACTTTGTATGGAGCGTGTAGTTAAAACAAAGACAATAGTAATGGTAAGTCTGAAGAGGAGAGGTTCTTACCATACCTGTCAACCCGCGGCTCGCCAAAAATGGGACCTGCGCACATCGCTTGTGCGCAGGCCGCTTTCCACGCATGCGTGGAAGGGTTTTACCCCTTCCACGCATGCGCAGAAGCGCTACAGTGCTTGCGCAGCCCCTACGCAAGCGGCGTAGTGCTTTCCGCGCATGCGTGGAAGGGTAAAACCCTTCCACACATGCGCGGAAAACGCTACACTGCTTGCATAGGGGCTGTGCAAGTGGTGTAGCGCTTCCGCGAATGCACGGAAAGCATTTTTCCCCGCTGTCAAATTACGGGGTTTTGGCAGCAGGGGGCGGGTTATGATGTCAATAGACATCAAATTACGGGGTTTTCCCGGCCAAATTGGGGTGGTTGACAGGTATGGTTCTTACTCATGTATACTCTACATACAAACAATAAACCAGATACAGTATTCCAGGATGCTTATTTGCACAGGTTACACATGGGTAAGAAAATCTCCTTTTCAGGGATGTTGCCATTTGCATGGAGGAAGGGATGATGGATGAGGTGGGCTATATGTTTTTCCTTTAGCTGCATAGACAATGCTAGACTCTGTAACAACTGAATTGACCTAATGTATTAAAAAAATCTGGTACTCAATAAAGTCCTTCCAAGAGAAAAACAAAACTTCTCACAAACCTTTCTGTCTGTACCCCTTGTAAGGCAATAGTGTGTGTGGGAGGGGGGCTTTGCATTGATAGAGTAATGTAGTTATTTGAGTTCTTATGCTCCTGGAAACTAGCATAGGAATAAGAAATAAAATGATCAATTTTACAAGTACAAATCGCTTATATGTACGGAGAATTTTTAGTTGTTACTATTGTTACTATTACTGCTATTATCAACTTTGCTAGGTTACAGAGGTTGGTCAAATCGAATTAGAATCCCTCTCTTGTCACTTTACAAAATAGGATTGAAATTTATTATTGTACAATGTGTTCTGTGTATACTAGGGAAGGTTGACCCCATCTATTTACATACAATATGAGGGCCTGCTATCACACTCAGAGCAGCAAACAGCTTCTCTTATCTCAAAATGGCCCTCATTTGTTATTCTTGCTGAATACACCCGCCCCCATTATTTCCATGATTCCTTCTAATAATAGACTTTACTCTAATGAAACCTGCATTATGAGAAGGTTATATTCCTGCCCCATGGACAATTAATTCTCTGTTCTCTTATACATATATACATATGTAATTGTATATAATTGATTTTAAAAGTTACTTTGGTGACCCACAAAGTGTAAAGAATGTAACTCATTAAAGGAAAGAAATTTAATTGATATATCTATTTAAAAGGATGAAGGGTAAGTAAACTGACAAAAGCGAGATCTGTTGCATATTTAAATACACATATAAAAATAACAGTTAAAGCATTTGCTAAAGCATTATATTTTCTCCCCCTTCCCAGAATATAGTACAACTTTAATGTTCAGGAATAGCTAGTAAATAGCTATGGTCAGTCAAAGTAATGGTTTCTTAGAAGTCTATCATTTAAATCCATTTTAGACCAAAATGTGTTACATAGGACCAATTTTATGGTGCGTTTTTTAAAAAACAAGAAGTGCTTTCTCTCTTTCTCATCTTTTTATTTTTAAAAAATACATTTTAAAGAAAGTCTTCTCCCTAGATTTGGGGAGTATGGGGAAGCTGTGATCACCACACCACCATACATTCATACCACTTCAGTATATAGATATTTACCCCTAAGTATTCTTGTTACCACTGAACCATATTTCCTATTCATTGCCTGCTTCTCCAGTTAGGAGAGATTATTCTGGACTGGAACTCTTTGAAAGTCTAGCTTTATGCTCATACCTAGCTCCAGATCATTTGTGAACCAATGCAAAAGGGTTTATCAGATGACTTAATCAGTGATGCACTCTAAAAAAATAATACTACCATACTGTGGGCATTCTAAGACCTAGTGGGCACAGTAGCGTGGCTTTAGTGTAAGGGACCAAAGACAACGAAATAGCCGAAGGGTTGGCTTAACACAGGTTTATTGCATGATGATCCGGAGGAACATGTGGTAATGGCGGATGGGTAGCTCAATATATACAGCTGGCTATACATTTGAAAGTGGCTCGTCGACAGACTATTGGTTGCTGCCTGCGTGACGTCGTAGAAGGTCACGCCCTTCTTGTCCAGGTGAAGAGGTGGCGGGAATCTTCCCGCGCTGCTGATCCAGGTGAATCTGAGCCATGAGAGCCGGACGCTCGCTATTGCCATCTAGTGGTCACTAGCTCGCGTCCCCTTATCAGGTTTACATTGATACAGCTGAAGGTTATAATGTTGCACACAGAAAGGTTACATTGTTACCACATGGCTAAGGTACATTGTTAAAGGCACAGCTTTACAGAACACAACATCCCTCCCCCCCTAGGATGAGACGAAGTCTCTCAGCCAAGATGGCTTATTGCATGTGCGTTTGGGCCGTGATGAGGGCTGACCCACCCCCGGGGGCGCTACTGCTTCTTTGTTCCCTGGTCCCTTGTCCTGTAATGGGAGAGGGAGACTCGTTAGTGGCTTGCCGCGGTTTGGCGGTCTTAGGGGAAGAGAAGAACTCCATTGTGGGCAGACCGGGGGCAATCGGAGCTAACGAAAAACCCCTCTTCTCGCTTGGACGGGTGGGGGACCACTCCGAAAAACTCCCCCGGTTCTGAAAATCAAATTCTAACTCAGTTGGGGTATCCGCATTTGTGGGGGAATTCCGCGAGATATGTATGGGGTCGGGTTCCTCCTCCTCGGAAAGATCCCCCAGGATATCTACAAGAATATCCTCCTCCCCCCTTGGTGGGGACCCGCAGCCCCCTTTTCCTCCCCCTTGGGCTGAACGGGTGGGGGAGAACCCTAACGCTGATTTTTTCTCTGTTTGGTCTGCGCCCTGCTCATCGGGGACCCTGCGTCGGAGCTGGTCCGCGTGCCGCCTCCACAGTAGCCCTGTGCTGGTTTCCACGCGGTACGACACGGGGCCGGTTTGCTCCACAACTACGCCCGGTACCCAGGCTGGGCCCGTGCTGGCGTAATTCCTGCAATGCACGGGGGCGCCTACATTGAAACTCTTCGTGGCCTCTAGCCCAATGTTCCTTCCTTTGTCCTCTAGCCTAGTAAGGATGGTGGTCAGTTTCCTACGCATTAAGAGCTCTGCGGGGGAGTATCCTGACGCCAACGGGGTCACCCTGTACCCTAGCAGAAACTGACACACTTGTAGGTTCAGATCCCCTGGGCCCATGCGCCGCAACGCGTCCTTTGTGGTGCGGACGAGGCGCTCCACTTGACCATTGGTGGCTGGGTGAAATGGGGCGGAGGTGATATGCCGAACGGCGTTAATCTCCATGAACGCCCTAAACTCGGAGGACGTAAAACAACTAGCGTTGTCGCTAATTAAAGTGTCGGGTATGCCGAACGTGGAAAAGAGCCTCCGCAAATGCTTAATGGTCTGGGCCGAGGAGGTGCTCGTGACCGGGATAACTTCCAACCACTTGGAGAAGGCGTCCACGACAAGAAGAAACAGGGTGCCTCTGAACGGGCCCGCGAAATCAATGTGCACCCGGGACCACGGCCCCTTAGCCGCGTCCCACTCCCTGTGGGGAAGGCGGGCCTCCTCTGGTCTGGAGCATTGGCAACTTTCACAAGTGCCGACCATGTGCTCGATGTCGGCGTCCAACTGGGGCCACCAGAAGTAGCTCCGGGCCAGCGCTTTGGATCGCACGATGCCGGGGTGGCTGACGTGCAGCAGTTTGAGCACCCGCGGCCGAAGGGAAGTGGGAATCACCACCCGCTGCCCCCACAAAAGGCACCCCCTCTCTAGGGACAGCTCTAACTTTTTCCTGAAAAATGGAGCGAACTCCTCCGCTGGGGAGGACGCCGGCCACCCTTTCTGCACCCAGGAGCTAACTGCCGCTAACGTCTTGTCCTTCTCTGTCGCTTTGGCAATGTCAGCGGGCATCACGGGGGGCGAATCCAGCACCTCTATAATGAGAACCTGATGGTCTCGCTCCCCCTTGCTCACCTGGCTGGGCGTCAGGGGGAGGGGAGACCTTGATAGAGTGTCCGCATGGCTGATCTCTTTCCCGGGCCGATAGACCAACGCGTGCTGGTACGCGTTGAGAAAAATAGCCCACCTGAGCATCCTCGGGGACAGGATCTGTGGCGTGGGCTTATCTGCGGTAAAAATGCCTAGCAGGGGCTTGTGGTCCGTTACAATGGTGAAGGGGCGACCATACAGAAAATCGTGAAATTTTTCGTCCCCGCAACTATCGCTAGTGCCTCCCTGTCTGTCTGTGCGTAATTTCTCTCCGCTTGGGACAGGGACCTGGAGTAAAATGCTATCGGGGCCTCCCTTCCGTCTTCCAGCACATGGCACAGCACCGCCCCCACCCCCACCGGGGATGCATCACAGGTCAGGACTACCGGGCGTTTGGGGTTGAAATGGGTCAGTATGGCATCGGATGCTAGGAGACTTTTTAGCTCACTAAATGCCCTTTCTTGGTCATTGCCCCACTTCCATGCCTGGTCTTTTTTTAGTAGTTTGTGTAGCGGTTCAGCCACTGCTGCCTTCCGGGGAAGGAAGGAGTGGTAAAAGTTGAGCAGCCCTAGGAACGACTGCAGCTCGGGCTTGGAGGTGGGGCAGGGGGCTTTCTTAATGGCAGCCACCTTGGATTTGGATGGTTTTATCCCCTCAGGAGTCACACAAAACCCTAGGAACTCAACCTCGGTCGCGAAGAAGACGCATTTGTCCTTTCGCAGTCTCAACCCCGCTTTTTCGAATATTGTCAGGACCTTCCCCAACCTCTTGGCCAATTCGACCCGACTCCCCCCCCCCCCGTTATTAACACGTCATCAAAATAAGGCAACACCCCCTCTAGCCCCTTCAGGAGGCGTTCCACAAGTGACTGGAAAATTCCAGGCGCCGAATTTACGCCGAACTGAAGGCGCGTCACCTGGAACGCCCCCTTATGGGTGACTATGGTTTGCGCAGCAGCTGCGGCAGGGGACACCGTAAGCTGCTGGTAGGCCTGTGCTAAGTCGAGCTTAGCGAAACACTTTCCCCCGTGTAACCTGGCCAGCAGATGGCTGACTACCGGCACCGGATACGCATTCGGGCGGATCGCCTTGTTGATGGTGCACTTGTAATCGGCGCATATGCGGACCTCCCCATTGGCCTTTAGTGCGGTTACAATTGGAGTTTCCCACTCCGCAGAATCAACAGGCACAAGGATTCCCTGGCCCACCAATTTGTCCAGTTCCGCCTCTATCTTGTCCTTGAGTGCGAACGGCACCCGGCGTGGTTTAAGACGAATTGGGCGGACCTCCGGGTCCAGGTCGAATGTCACTGGGGGCCCCTTGAATTTCCCCAGTCCCCTTTTGAAAACTTCGGGGTGCGCCTCGCACACCTCCTGAATTGGGTCAGTCCCAACGGCGTGCATCCCAACGGCGTGCACCCCCCCAATAAACAAACCCAGGGGCTGGAACCATTGAGTCCCGAGGAGGCTGCAATCTCCCCCTTTAAGCACGACTAGAGGGAGAGACGCGGCGTGCTTCTTGAATTTAACCTGAAATTCTCCAACCCCCAGCACTGGAATGCTGTTCCCTTGCACGTCCCGTAGTGTGGACCTCAACGCTTTGAGCTTGGGTCGCCTGTGGGGGGCAATTCTCAAAAACTCCCTCTGGGAAATGATTGAATATGAGGACCCCGAGTCAATTTCCATTCTAATGGGAACCCCTTGAACTAGTACCTCAACAAAGTAGCGGGGGTGTCCTACGGACACGCTGAATACTGGGGCGTCGTCCTCGCTGCTGTCGGAGATGCGGCCCACGCCGTCCTGCTTCCGCGTGGCCTGAGCGCCGTCCTTGGGTCTCGTTGAGCGGTCTTGTCCCGCGGAACGGTCTGCCGAGCTTCTCCGGGTCTCGCGCCTCTTCCTGCACACCTTGGCGATGTGCCCGCGGCAGCCGCAGTTGTGACACTCGGCCTTCCGAAACGGGCATTTTACGCGGTCGTGGGCCGCTCCACAGCCGTCGCACCGCCGGCTCTCTTTCCGGACCCTCCGGACGTCCTCGTCGTCGCTGCTCTCCGCGGACGACCTCGAAGCTCACCGGGCCGCATGCACCAGAGTCTCTGCCTTGCTCGACCTCGGCCGCTAGTCCTGGAGTTCTTGGACCCCAGCCTTTGTAGCTTCCGCGGCCTGTGCCGCTCTGATGACCTCCTGCAACGTGGGAGGCGGCTCTTGGTTCATTAACGTGCGCTGGGTTTCGGCGTCGTTCAGGCCGCACAGCACACAGTCCCGGAGGGTGATTTCGGCATTCTCCCATTTGCACGGGCCGGCCGCCAGCCGCAGGGCCGCCACGAATGCGGCGACCGTCTCCCCGGGCGCTTGGACTCGCCTCCAGAACGCACTTCGAGCGGGAAACATCGCCGTGGCGGGCCGGACGTGCTCACGCAGCATCTGCATGAGTTCCTTGGCCTTGAATTCGCTCACCCTCCTCGGTGCGATCAGGTCCACCAAGGTCCTTTTGGTTTCTTGTCCGAGCATCCTGGTGAAGATGGCCCTTTTCTTTGCCTCTTCCGTGACTTCGGACTCAATCAGTGCTGTCTGGAAGTCCATTTCGAAGATCTCCCAGTCGCCCGGTTTCCTGATTTCAAAACCGGCGCATGTCTTGGTCCCGTGGGCTGCCATTATCCCATCCTCGTCGCCAATTTAGTGTAAGGGACCAAAGACAACGAAACAGCCGAAGGGTTGGCTTAACACAGGTTTATTGCATGATGATCCGGAGGAACATGTGGTAATGGCAGATGGGTAGCTCAATATATACAGCTGGCTATACATTTGAAAGTGGCTCGTCGACAGACTATTGGTTGCTGCCTGCGTGACGTCGTAGAAGGTCACGCCCTTCTTGTCCAGGTGAAGAGGTGGCGGGAATCTTCCCGCACTGCTGATCCAGGTGAATCTGAGCCATGAGAGCCGGACGCTCGCTATTGCCATCTAGTGGTCACTAGCTCGCGTCCCCTTATCAGGTTTACATTGATACAGCTGAAGGTTATAATGTTGCACACAGAAAGGTTACATTGTTACCACATGGCTAAGGTACATTGTTAAAGGCACAGCTTTACAGAACACAATAGTGGCCTTTTACCCACCTCAGGTCTCGGTTTCCTTTGAAGCAGAAAATAATTCCAACTGGAGACACTGCTCTTCCATAGAAATCATTTATTTTTCAGGTAGAAAAATACCTGGTACAACCCGATTTTATCCTCCCACAAATACAATTTGGGCATCTCCAAAGGCACCAGGAACCTCCATTCTTTAGGGTTTTCTTCAGTAAGTATTCCGTTGTAAAATCTTGATGGACAAACACACACTCCTCTGAGATCTTCCTTTCTTCCACAACCCCTATGTTCAGTCCCCACTCCTTCTCCCCCTTTTCTCCCTCAATCGAGGAGGCAAGCAGGCTTTCTGCTGCCCCCTGGGGTCTTTCTACAATGAATCTACACCAGGAGGGGACTCAGTGTTAGAGAAGTTTTGATGGTTCGGTCCAATAAACTCCAGATTCAGTATTCATGTTCCAAAGTCTTTATTTCCACTGCCCACATAGCGGGTCAGTGGTGGTCTTAAGGATCAGCAAGGGAATGGGGTAATGGGAAATCGTGGGTCTCTTTAATAGGGTTAGGTGAGGTCAGGGTGATGTTATACATGAAATGCATTGTGGTACATGTGGTTCAGGGCAGTGTGATATTACATCTGACAAAACCCCTTCTAATATCACACGAACTGAACACATTATGGACAGGAAACAACATTTATTTACTCACTTAGGCAAAGGCCCTTTGATAGGTAGTTGTGCTGAGCTAATGGGAGCGGCTTGGTCAAGATGTCCGCTGTTTGTTCTTTGGTCTCACAGTGTGTGATGTCTATGAAGCCCTCTCCTATGAGTTCCCTTACCCTTCTGCTCTTAATATCTATGTGTCTGGACTTTCGTCCTATGGATTCTGCCTTTACTATATCTATACCTGCCTTGTTGTCTTCGTGGATGATGATGGGAAGGCTGGGCTTTTCCCAGATAAGGGAAACCAGTTCACTTAGCCAGATTAAATTGCTTGTAACATTGGATAGGCAAACGTACTCAGCTTCTGCCGTGGACATGGAAACTAGTTATTGCTTCTCGGTGCACCAGTATAAGGAGCTGTCGTTCAGTAGCACTACGTAACCTGACGTGCTTCTCCTAGTCTTAGTGAATCCGGCCCAGTCAGCATCTGCATAACAAGAAAGCTTGATCCCCTCACCTGCTTGTGGAGTGAGTAGCAGCCTTGTGCCCTTCAGGTACCTTAGTAACCTTTTGGTGGCTACCCAGTGATGAACCCTTCGACCACAGGAATGGCATGAGAGAAGGTTCACCGCTAGCGTGATGTCCGGCCTGGTCCAGCTGGCAATCTGCAGCAGTGATCCTATGATGGATCTGTAAAGACTAATGTCTTCAAAAGGTTCTCCCTCATCGTGGGCAATCTTCACAAAGTCTGTTTGCATTGGTGTCCCGCATGGATGTGCATCTAACATATTACTCCTGTCAAGCAATTTGACTATCTTTTCTTTCTGGGAGATAGCGAAACCATTTGGCACTCTTGAGACTTGTGCCCCTAGGTACTTGTTCACCTCCCCTAAGCTTTTCAGGGAGAACTTGCTTTGTAGGCCCTGGGCGAACTCATCACATCTGGATTTGCTTTTTCCAAAATACAACAGATCATCAACATAAACCAGGACCCTTTCAACTCCTGGTGATCTTCTCAGGAATACACATTTGTCGTCCTTAATTGGGAAGAAGTTCAGTTGTCCCATTGCCTCAGCCAGGCATTCATACCATCTCTTACCAGATTGTTTGAGGCCGTAAAGACTTTTGTTGAGCAGCCAAGTTTCTCCATTACTGCTTCCAAAACCGGGTGGTGCCTTGACATATATTTCTTTGTCTAGCTGTGCATGCAGGTATGCTGTCTGCATGTTGAATTGATACACTTGTTCCCCAAGTATTGCCGCCATTACTAGTGCAGCCTTGACGCTCTCAGGCTTCACGGTTGGAGAGTAGGTATCTTCATAATCGTCTGGCTATTTCTGAGTGAAACCTTGAGCCACTAATTGAGCCTTGTATAATATCTGTTTATCCTCAAGCTGTTTGACCCTGAACACCCATTTTGTCCCTATGGTCTTCTGCTCTTTTGGGACCTGTAAAGGAGTGTACACGTTCAGAGCCTTGAGGCTCTCCATTTCCTTCTCCATTGCTGCTTTCCACTTGTCCTGTTCCTCTTGTGGCAATTTGGTTATATTGTTGTAACTGATAGGTGTCCCGGGACAGTCTTCTATGCCCATTATGTAATCCTCCAACCTTCTAGGAGTTTGTTTTTTGGTTGACCTTGTTGACCTCCGGGGTGCTGTTTCCGTTGGGTTTGACAACTCAGTATCCCCAAAGTTCACAGTGCTCTGGTGTGGTTGTTGTCTTTCAACTTCACTAAGTGATGTGTCTTCCTGTCCACTGGCCCCTGGGTTGGGTGAAGATGCTCCAGCTTCCTCATGCCTGTGACCGCTTGCCAGGATTTTGTTCGCAAGTATTTTGCTCCAGTTTGCATGCTCATGGAAGGTGGCTGATCTGGATACCACTACCCTTAGGTTGTGGTCCAGGAATCAGTATGCCTTTGAACTTGGTTCGTACCCCAGGAACCTTAGTCTCTTTGATATCCTCTCTCCCTTTTTCCTCAACTGCCTTGGTATGTGCACGTCGGCAAGTACCCCCAAGACATGAAGGTGAGCCAGTTTGGGTTTCCGGTTATACACGGCTTCATATGGAGTCTTCCCTATTACGCTGGACCACAGTCAATTCAGTGTGTAGTTTGAGTATAGCAACGCTTCTCCCCAATATGCAAATGCTTAGCCCTGCATCTTCTATTACGCACCTGATCATGGTCTGAAGTACCCCGTTCCTTCGTTCGGCAACCCCATTTTGAAATGCAGAGAACGGTGCAGTCTTGGAATGCAGCATCCACTTCTCGACAGTCCAATCCTCAAACTCCTTGGATAGGAATTCCAAACCTCAGTCCGTCATCATTTGCTTTATGTTAATGTTGTGTTGGGTCTGTACCCTCTTGTAGAACTCCTTGAATTTGGCAAAGGTCTCACTTTTGTTCTTGAGGGTGTAAACAAAGTAATATCTGCTGAAGTCGTCGACTATCATCAGGAAGAATCTCTTCTGACCTAGGGAGCTTTTGAGTGGCCCAATGAGACTGACATGTACAAGTTGGAAAGGGTGATCGGACCTCCTTGTGGACGCTCTTGGCCATGGTTCGACCTTCAATTTGGAGCTTTTGCACATGGAGTACTCCAGGTAGTTCTTGCAATTCTTAACCTTCAGTCCTTCCGAGCATTCCAGCTTCTTCTTGACTGTTGTGAAGCCTATGTGTCCCAATTTTCTGTGTAGTAAGTGTGCACACTCATCGTGTGTGGGCGTACCTATGGACATCCTCTGTGCTTTCGGACTTGTTCCGGTTACCCCTTCTTTCTCTGTGGTGTCTTGAGTGTTGTTTTCTTCTCCTTCTGAGTCTGCGTCACCATGCACTTCGGTGGTATCTGGGCCACCATCTCGCATTCCTTCATCATCATTGCTATCAAGTAGGCCGATCGTGGCCTGCCTGTCAGTTCCCTTTCTGATTAGGAGGTAGGGTAAACCCCTAATCATCTCCACACTCCCCACTCTCCTTCCCCTTCTATCAATGTATGTCTTCCCGCCACTGAAGGTTATTTTCAGGTCGTGGTCCCTTGAGAATTTGACGGCTGCCAGCACATTGTAAAGAATGTGTGGAGCGTACAGTATACCTTCGACCAATCCTATTCCGGGGATGTGCACACTGCCTCTCCCTGCCACTTCATTGTACTCTTGGTTGACTACCTTGATCTTGAAAAAATCTTCCTTGAAAGAGCTAAACATTTACCTGTGGCATGATGTGTGTGTGGTGGCCCCAGAATCTATTAACCAGCGCTGTTCGCTGTTATCTGCGATGGGGATGTCACTATGTATGAAACCGCTGACAGATCCTGTCCTATCCCTCTCAGACTCTCTCTGCGTCTTGAAGGGTCTTCTGGGGCTTGGAGACCTTCTCTGGTGGGACCTTGCTACGGGTCTGTGATCTGAATTAGATCTGTGATATTGGTATGACTGATCATGTACCTTGGGGCAGTCTCTCTTGAGATGGTTCTTTGACCCACACGTGTGACATGTGTATGGCGTGCTGACTTGCTCAGCAAACTCTACCTTCCTTGGAATCTTTGCTTCCCTGTGTAGTGTGGTTCTATCCCTCCTATAGTTGTCCTCGGCTATTAGCTTCCCGGATAATGCATCAAGGGTGAGGTGATTGTGGTTCATGCTATCTATTTGTTGTAGGAAGTGATGCCAGCTGGGGTCTATTGAGTTTACTATTATACTCATCAAACACCTTTCAGTGATGTTTTCTCCCCTTCGGATTAGCTGGGACCTTAAATCACTCAACCTTAGCAGATGCTCCCCCATGGGTGTTCTAGGTCTGATTTTCGTGGATTAGAATTCTCGGGACAACCTGGTGGTGGTACCTATATCTTTGCTATAAAACAGATTATGCACTTTTATCCACACTTCAAAAACAGTCTTATTATTTGGGATGTTGTTATACATAGCTGGGTCAATGGAGCATAATAGTAGGCAGAAGGCCTTGTGGTGAATGCGGTCCATTTTGATGGACCATGGTTTTACAGCTGGATTTAAGATCAAAGGGAGAGCATTCTCTTTCATTAAAATTACCTGAAATTGCTGTGCCCAGTCGGTTAGGTTCTTCCCTGTAATGCTCAGTATGGGGAAAATTGTTGGCAAGTTATTCTCTTTGGTAGTGTCTGTGTCCATTTGTTGCTGATGGTCTGGGGAGGTTGGGAATTGGCAGTAAGGCATGGGTATGTAAGACATAGTCATATTTGAAATTGCTGCCCTTTCCTCTTGCCAGTAGGTGGCATGGTGAGCCAGCTGTGTCTGTTCATTTTCTCCCTGCCAGTAGGTGGCATGGTGAGTTGGCTGGAACTGTGCACGTGCGAAGCTCATTCTGTGCTGGACTTCGGAGGGGAAGGATCTCTCCGTCGGTGGTCCTGGCGCTGGAGGCCTGTGGCCCGGCATTGAGTCTTGCCTGCCCCAGTGGTCTCTGTGACCCGTTGAGGATGCCGGTGGACGTCAGGAGTAGGCTGGAGGAAGCTCTTCTGCCTGGATGGGTCCCCATCGTGCCTCTTCTTCAAGGTAGGCTACGGCTTCTGTGTCTTTTGTCCGCACGTCGCCTCGGGGGTGGTATGGGATGGACACATCACCGAGTGCAGCAGTGATGGTGTCTAGGGCTATATCCACAGCCGATTCAGTTGGGGCCCATGGGCGGTCGTGGTCGCGGTTTTGCAGTGCATTGGGTTTGCAATTGCTGTGTTTGCGGTACAGGGGCCACGGGTCTTCATAAGGCATCAGCCATGGGGGTCCAGTGGTGTCCTACATTCCAACGTATGGGGTAGATGGGTCGTGGGCCATTGCCCTATGTTGGGAGCCCAGGTCTTGGTGCCCCCATCTTCCCGCTGTGCTGTTTGAAACCCAGATCGGGATTGGTCGGGGGTCGGCCATCTTTATTGGCTGAGGCGCCCGCTCGTTGCCTTGCGGTGGGGGATTTAAATATGGTGCCCGCATGGAGTTTACCTCTTCATCTAGGTAGGGGGTGTCGCCAGATGGGCATGGGCTCGCTGTTCTGGTGCCCGCGTTTCCCCCCCCTTCTCTAGTAGGGCCACTATTTCTGAGAGAGATCACGTCTTGGGTCCGCTCAGTAATCATCTTGATTATAGTGTCCTTGAAGCTTTCCTTCCCATTGGTGCCCCTGTCCCCTTCATTTTCTGTCGCGTTGCTAGCCCCCGCACTCTGTGTTTCCGCGGTCCCTTCTGCCAAGGTGGTTTCCCCGATCATCTCATCTATCTTGAGTTGGGCAGCCATCTTCCTGGTGGGGGTCTTCGTGGTGGTCTCCGGTGCCTTGGATATCTCCTTTTTTTTGCCTCTATTTTAGTTGGCTTTGGAGAACCATCCTCTTGCTACCATTTTGTTAGAGAAGTTTCAATGGTTCGGGCCAATAAACTCTGGATTCAGTAATCATGTTCCAAAGTCTTTATTTCTACTGCCCACATGGCGGGTCAGTGGTGGTCTTAAGGATCAGCAAGGGAGTGGGGTAATGGGAAATTGTGTGTCTCTTTAATAGGGTTAGGTGAGGTCAGGGTGACATTGTACACGAAATGCATTGTGGTACATGTGGTTCAGGGCAGTGTGATATTACATCTGACACTCAGAAGAGGACATAGCCCCAGAAATCTCACTAGGGCCATCCCCTTCCTTTACCACTGCTGGGAAGGGCCAACATTCCACTTCCTCACTTCCCTCCCCAGCTGGGTCCGTGATGACAAAAGGGGAAATCACCTCACCCCCAACTAACAACTGGGCCCCAAAATCCTCTTTCCCCTCCACTTGCTCTTTCAATATGGGGCAACTTTCAAGCTAAATCGGTGGCTGGATCCCCTCATCTGAAGGACATGAAACAACCAGGGACAAAGACATAAAAGGGACCCCTCCTATATCAAAGATCCCAGAACAATCTGTATCTGGGAGAGGGGAATTAATTTCATCCTCTACTGATGACTGAGTCCCTTCTTCCAATTCCTCCTCCTCCCACTCTTCCAATTCCTCCTCCTCCTCCTCCTGATTCCCAGCCACCTTTTCCATCCGGAACCTAAGGCCCATTCCCAAGATGAAATCGGGCTGATGGGCTCAGGAGTGGACTAAACATATTAATGGTCCTTTATAGGGCCCATATTCCACGAAGATCTGGGCTATTTTACACTCCACTATAGCAGCCTGATCAGGGGCATAAGACTCCATGCCCATTTGGACATTTTCCATCAATTGCCCTGGGAAAAGGTACTTTTCTATTTACAGAGGACAAATCTGCCCCACTGTCCTCCCAAGCTGTAACCATGATCTTTGCCCCATTCTCCGGGTTTTCTAAAGTAACCTCTTTCTCTCTATATTGTATAATCCAAGTCACTTCTTCTGGAGAAAACCCCAACCCTCCCCCTTTCATTTTCATTATACCACCTCTGATAAATTGGGTTGGGGGCTGGATCACCTCATCCAAAGGACACAAAGTCTCCTGAGGCTCAAATGCTGGGCCACGGCAGCCACGGAGGCTCGGGAGGGAAAATGGACTCCCAGCTGGGCGATGGCGACAGCTGGGCCTCCCTGCCGAACCCAGCCTAGGCGCTTTCTCCTCCTCCCCGCCCCTGGTTCTGGCAACTCTTCCTCCTCTGGCCCAGCCCAGAGTGCAGGGAGAAAAGGAGGAGGTGGGCAGGGTGGTGTGGTGAGGTGGGTGTGGCTGGCCAAGTGGGTGTAGCCTGGGGTATTTCTGTTACTGGTACACCCAGACAGGGCAGGACTGGCTTCAGTACATCACTGGACTTAATCTGATTATGAGCAGAAGAGAAATTAATTTGTTTTGAAATCCATGCATTTTTCCAAACCAAAACATGAACTGAAAAACATCTACTTGTAGACCTCAAAAATCTTACTGTTCTGACTTATTCTGACTCTCTGCTTAACCATCCATAAAAGGACTTTCTGTCTTATCCTAAACTTGCTAGGTTTGTTCAGGAGTCTCAGGGATTTGATTGCCACTGTGTCCCCTTGAATATTACCTGAATTAATACTGCAGAAACACTATCTGGTCTGAGTGCTTTCATATAACTGTACTTATCCATATCTCTGAAGGTTGGTCCCATGACAAAGTGCAGTTGCATGGACTGTAAACCTATACTTCAAAACACATGAAATGTGTATGTATGATATTTATGACAAGCTGGTTGTAAATGTCAAATTGTGGTGTGAGAAAAGTTGTGTGAATCTACAATAGTCCTCTGAAATGGAACACAAGCTGTTGTTGGTTGTTGTTTTTTAAATGAAGAAAGAGTAAATAAAGTGATTACAATAATATGGGAAATAATATGATTGCAAGAAACTCAAAGTGCCAGAAAGAAAAGGCCAGTGACATTTTAATTGTTGTAAAGAGAATAATTGTGGTATATCTAGCATTAAACTTCTAAGGCACTACATTTTTGTTCATAACCAAAAGTAATAGTCTCCCATGTTTTATTATTATGTGCCATCAGGTTGGAACCAGCTTATAGTGATCCTGATAGGGCCTTCAAAATAAGCGAGATATTTAAGCAGTAGTTTTACTGGACTGTGGTGGCTCAAGTGGGTAAGACGCTGAACTCGCTAACTGGAAGGTCGGAGTTCAATTACTGGGTACTGGATGACAGAGTGAGCTCCATTATCCCAGCTCCTGCCAACCTAGCAGTTTGAAAGCAAGAGTGAGCTCCTGTCCCAGCTCCTGCCAACCTAGCAGTATGAAAGCAAGAAATTGCAAGTAGATAAGGACCACTTCAGTAGGAAGGTAAACAGTGTTCCATGACTCTGGTGTTGAGGCATGCCTGCCGCATGTCCACAGAAACATCTGCAGATGCAGACATCTGCAGATGTTTCTGTTTGACTATAAACAGAGATGAGCACTGAACCCTAGAGTCAGATATGACTGGCTTTCAAACAAGGGTGACCTTTACCTTTACCAGTTCCAGTGAGCTTCCATGGGAGAGCAAGGAAATTGAACCTAGATCTTCTGAGTCCTACTTCATTACTATTTCCACTAAATGACACTGGGTATGTGCTTCCATGTTTTAGAAGGAGCCAATTTTGTATTCAAAGAATTACAGATAATCAAATAATCTTTTTAAATGGACCTGCCCATACTGAATTGGATTTGTGAGGTAAGTTAAGGAAAAGGCAATTGTGCAATTTGCACACAAAGTGGTCAGAATTGATCTAAAACAAACCTTTAACTTTCTAACTGGTTTAAATGGGGGAAAGACCATTGGATAATTACATCATTTAGCACATTGATTGTCTAAAAGTCAATTTTAATGATTTCAGAAATGGAGGGTATTGTTTTTACGGAAAGATTTTTGTTCAGTTTAGTCATAAATGATGAATTTTTGAAACAAGACAAAACAGAAAGGCCCAAAAACCTCCACAAAAGTTTCATTATAGCAAACAAGGCCTATTTTACAAAAACAAAACAAAGCAAAACCAAATCAATGAGACACAATTAAAGGCACTACTTATCTCCCCTTATTATGCAACAGAGTTTAAAGAAGACTCCTTTTGTATTTAAATTGAATGTGAAACTAAGTGAATGGCTTCTGTCATTAATCAAAGATTGTAATAAAGACGTATGAGGACTACTGTGGTACAGTGGGTCATGTCTTGTAAATTAATTAGAAAGATCTGAGTTACATCCCTGCTCAGAGATCAGTTTTACTCAGTAGTCTTAGAAAAGAGTAGTCAGTTGTTGTGTGCTTTAATGGTTAGCAAGTGTTAGACAAGGATTTAGGTGTCCAGGATTCAGACCCTTGTTCAGCCATGAAACTCCATGGGTTATTTTGGGCCAGGGTCACCTTAACTGAGAATCTCTGATGTAAATTGTCTTTAAGTAATATGTCTCCTTAACTACCAAAACCTTATCATAAGAATCCATACTGTTATCCTTCTGGCACTGAATAGTTTGTTCTATTTGCCAACAGCACCCTCTTTTGCCTCTATGGAAATAAACAGAGCAAGGAAATGGAGGGGCAAAGGAAGGGACTAAAAGATAAATGGCAAAAGTTACACTACAGGAAGGATGTGCTAAAGAAAAGGTATTACCCTATTATGCTGAGTAACAAATGGAACCACTAGAAGTCCTACATTTTTCATCTTATCAATGAGGAAATACATGGATATTCATAGTTGTTACACCACACATTGTAAAAAGAGGGGAAAGATATATATTTGCTTTGAAATTCGTCAGATAGCATCAGTAAATCACATGTCAAAATCTATTTTTTAAAAGTGAGGCTTTCAAGACCAGCTTCTTTTGCTTATGTTAACCCGCATAAAACAAAATAAATGGAATGAACATTGCTGCTCAATCACTGAGACAAAATACCACCACAAAAGATAGTTTGGTTTAAAAAATATGATTGTTGTGGCTTGAAAATGCATTTTTAGCAGCAATTTTCTTATAAAGTATCCTATCAAACAAGATTTTAAAAATTGCTGCTAACAGCATCCATTGCTCAAAGCCATGATATATTATTCACATATCAAGAATTGCAAGGCAGAATTAAGTTTTTTAAACTTAACTAAATCTGCAAAACTAGGCATGTCTACTCAGAAGTAAGTTGCATTGAGTCAAAGGGAGCTTACTATAAGTAAAATTGTTCTCAACCTTTTTAAGCCGGGGGCCGGGTCACGCTCCCTCAGACAGCTTCGGGGGCTGGATGGTTATTTTGCCCTTCCTCCACCACATGGCACATGTCCACTGGGTCTATAAGGCAGAAAAGACAGCACATTGGCAGGTCCCACTCCCATACCAGTTTTAAACCCACCCCAGTTTCCTTCATCCCTTTACACACACAAACAAGCTATACACACTCTCCACCACAGATGCATTCTTTTTTCAAAGATACAGACTTCTTTCTCTTTCACACCTTATTTCATGAGGGTGTGAATTGTGTTGGCTCATCATGCAGACAAAGATACAGAGAAAGACTCTCTTCGAAGAACCATAATTGGGCATATCACAGGCCACGGCAATCTTGTGTCAGCTAATCTTTCTCACACTAGGTCAGGTGAAGAGAACTACAGAATGAAGTCGCCAAAAGGTGGCTTCATTTTGGCAGTTTCCCATCTGGTCTAAGCATGAAAGAAGAAGAATCATGCTGACCTGAGCTAGAAGACTGAAGCTGCCTTGCCCAACACATTAGAACTGGAATTTAAAAATGGGCTATCCCTTCCGTTCAATTGAGCCATGAAGAAATTTCTGCTTATTCTCTTTGTATCCAGTTGTGTGAGTTGCCCGCATGAATAATTGGCAATTAAACCTCTCCTCAGGGGTTTGCTCGGTGTCAACAGATCCGGGGACCAACCGGGCTCGGCTGGAGGGGAAATTGGGAAGATAAGCGGGCTAGTTAAAGATGAACAATAGCCCAGGCTGAGGGCAAATAGGGGTAAAATAGGGCAAGCAAGCCGGGGCAAACAGGGGACAAAGATTAGGTGCCCGGGTCAATACACATAGACTCCGAGTTTAGGGCAGGAACAATGGGTTTTGCCAGCCCAAGGCAATTTAGTGCGAGTTGTCCATCAACCACCAGGCAGCCACAGAGTAGCTCCCAATCATGGGAAATCATGGGACTCGGACTTCGCCACACGGCTGCCTCCATGCGTCTTCCTTCTGGCCCGCCATTGCAACACAGTTGAGCTGGAAGATGGCAAAGCACTCCATGATATCTGTCAGCCTCAGTTTGCCCCATATTGTGAGACAGGACAGAGAGAAGTCCTTCCTCTTCCTCTTGCTGCAGGCTCTTTAGCTATCTTCATAGTCAAGTGCTACTTGATGAAGCCAGCTTCTGCTAAAGCAGGAAATGGCTTGGAAAAGGAGCAAGGATGGTGGCTGCAGGTAGCTATGGTCACTTTCATACTCATGTCATGCTCAGCCATTCTCCTTTTCTTCCAGGCGGCCTGATGGCCAGTTCCATTTGCTGCTGGACTAGTGGTGATTCTGAATGAACAAGGAGTGTAAGCCCATAAACATTTCTAATTTGACAACACACCATTTTTCCCTTCGGTGAATGACAAGAGAAAATCTAATCATTGGAGTATTTCACTGAAAACCAGCTTTGTGAGCACTGGATGGTCACAGCAGAAGCAGCAGTGGCTGGCAGAGGCAGGCAGGAAAAGAGGTAAGGTGGTTGAGAACTAGAGACAGCCAAATAAATACCCAAACACTCTTCTAGGCTTGTATAACTCCCCTTCTGTGTTTTGGAGGCATCCAAGTTGAAGCACTGTCCTGAAGAGCACAGCAAGAGCCAATGCTACCCAGGAATTTGGTGGCCTTGGGAGGCATTGGACACTTTCATCTCTTGGCCTTGTCCTTCCCCCAATCTATCGCCTCCACCACTGACTTACTAAGCCTTTTGGTTTTAGCTTAATTTTCCTTGCTGCCTGGCTGCTGAGAATTTATGCATCTCTTCTGAGCAAGAATGCATGATGCTGCCTCCTTAAGAAAGCTGGTGCTGTAGTGGTCTAGCAATTTATCCCTGGTCATTTGCTGCCTAAAGTGAGAGCAGATGGGAATCACACCAAAATAATCCCAGGACTTTTTGTTTGGGGCCTTTCTGATCATGGAATGGGGCTTACTCCTACTGCCACCTGGGGATGGAGGTGAAAGCTTACTTCTGTCCCTTGAGGTACCACACATATTCAGCTATGGGAATGGCTTATGAGAGTGTGAGCTGTGCATCCTGGATCATTGGGTCAGATACTCTCAGGGCCAGCCCCAGTCCTTACTGTCCTTCAGCATCCTACACAGAGTCTGGAGCCTATGGAGGTTACAGCTCTAGGCACTGAGTCCTTTGCCCCAACCAAGCCCACATCAGTAGGGGTGCAGCGGCTCAGTGGTTAAGAAACTCACCTTGTTAGCTGGAAGGCTGGCAAGTCAGCGGTTTAAGACCTGGGTACTGCATGACTGATTGAGCACCCATCCTAGTGCTTGGGGACATGAAAGGAGCCTCATTTGGCCATTCCCTGAGTTTCTTCTGCAAAAATCCTTTCAACACAGAATAATTTCTGACACAAAATAATAAGAAGATAAGTCAGCCCTCTCCTTACTGTCATTCTGCCAACAAGTGAGAACCTTCCTGTTAAATTGGCATTTGTTTTGTGAATGCATTGGCAGGACTGGCATTTTTAGTGTGGGATGAAGCAGGTTCTGTTTTTATCATGTGTTTTTAAATTGTTTAAATTCATTTAAACTAATTATTAATATTGTTATACGTTTAATTGTATTTTAACATTAATATCCAAATGTATTGTTATTTTGAGCTGGCTGGGTAGCTCAGGTATCTAGTTATGGAGCCAGAGATTAGGAGTTAAATTTCCCACTATGTCTCCCCGCAGAAGAGCCAATCTGTGTGATAATGGGCAAGTTGCATAGACCTAGGGTGTCCCCTGAAGAAGGGAATGGTAAAACACTTCTATATATTATTTATCTAGAAAACTCTGTAAAGCAGGAGTTCTAAACCTTTTAAAGACAGGGGCTGGGTCACGCTCCCTCAGACAGCCTCGGGGGCGGACAGCCATTTTGCCCTTCCTCCACCACATGGCACTTCTGAGTGTGGTGGAGGTGGTGGTGGGCCACATTAAATGACGCCCCAGGCCGCATCTGGCCCATGGGCTGCAGGTTGAGAATCCCTGCTGTAAAGGGTCACCATAAGTCAGAATTGACTTGATAGCTCATAACAATTATTATCATTCTTTATTATTGTTATTTGAAAGCTGTGCATACATCTTGAACAGTTGTATACTACGTGGGGTCCTTTCATTGAGAGAAAAGGAGGATTTAATAAAGTAAAATAATAAATAAATGCTGAAAGGAGATCTAGCAGCTTAGCCATATAAACCCTCAATTGGAGACTGCTAATCATTGAAGACCCTGCTACTTTCTGCTTGTGACTCCTGTGTATTTTGATCCTTATTGTGAACTCTCTTACTACTAATGACTCTTTGACTATGCTGTTGAGCTTTCTCTCTTTGGCAGTAGTGATTCTTGGATTGGCCTGGACTTTGACTGCCTTTGATTCTGGTTTCAGATGTCCTGCACCAATTTACTTTTCTCCCTGGTAAGCCTCAGTTTATTGTGTTAAGGACTAGTCCCTTTGAAAAATAGTATTCATGTTAAGTATATGAATTAAACATGCAATATAATCATTAGAGATGTGCTTTGTAGAAAAAATAAATGCTTTCTGGCAGGAGTCAAATGAATATACAATTTGTGCAAAGGCATACATATGTGCAAGACACACAGAGATACAAAGAGAGAATTTTGTAAATGAACCTCATGAGAAAGCAAACCATAAAACTAAGAACAATTAATGCTAATTGGCTTGGCAGTGGTTGGGGAATAAAATAACTTTCTGTTGGAATGGCTGGCCGCAAGGAAGACATGTGGAAGCAGTTGTGTGGTGAAGTCCAGCCCCGAACGACTTTGGGGATACGTATTTATTACCCTGCCTTGGGGTGATACGTGCGTAAGATGCGTGTGACCCCCTAATACAAAAGGCTTGCATACGTGGTGTTTTCCGGTGGTCAAGACAATACCTGCTCTTGGACATTGCCCTGTGGTTAATGGATAGCCCACAACTAATTAAGGTCTGGGCTGGCGAAACCCATTGTTCTTGCCTTATCTTGGAGCCTTTTGTGATCGGGGGTTCCCCGGATTTGCTTCCTCAGGATGAGTCAGCATGCCTTTAGGTAGTACGTTTGGGCGAGTGATGCACAGGACGATGCCCCCCGGGTCTGGTCAGTGGATTGGGATCATGGCTATGGCTCTGCCGCGGGCTTCTGTTGCTCTGCCTCGGCTGTTCAAGATCACAGCTCTCCCCTGGCTTTGAAATGCATCCGTTCTGATACATGGGGTCTGCTGGGCTTACGATCGTGTCTTGCTTCTCTTCCTTCAGATCACATCTGGTCTTCCTTGCTTCAGAATCATGGTGTGGCTTCAGATAAGAATCACGTCGGGGTCACCATTATGTTGGAATGGCTGGCCACAAGGAAGACACGTGGAGGTAGTTGTGCGGTGAAGTCCAGCCCCAAATGACTTCGGGGATACATATTTATTACCCTGCCTTGGGATGATACGTGTGTAAGATGTGTGTGACCCCCTAATACAGAAGGCTTGCATACGTGGCATTTTCCAGTGGTCAAGACAATACCTGCTCTTGGACATTGCCCTGTGGTTAATGGATAGCCCGCAACTAATTAAGGTCTGGGCTGGCAAAACCCATTGTTCCTGCCCTATCTCAGCGCCTTATGTGTATTGACTCCGGGTGCCTAGCTTGTCCACTGTCTGGCTTGGCTTGTTTGCCCAGCTTAATTTGTAGCCAGCAGTTGAAGACTGCATCGCTCTACTAGAGCCATCATCTTGGTTTTTGCCCTGTTTCCATCGTCGCCATCAGCCAAGGCTTTCTGATTCACCCCCAAACTAACTAACTAGCCCGCTTCCCAATTGCCTTCCTTGCCAAGCCCGGTTGATTCCCGGATCTGTTGAAGGCTGAGTGAACCCCTGGGGAAAGGTTTAGTCAATTATTCCCGCGGGCAACCCACATTTTCACTACCAAAAATACACACCATCACACAAAAGAAGCTAATTTTGTCACTAAAACAAAGTCTACCTCTGTAATACTGTTGCAAAACACAAGCAAATCCTTAAAACATTGTTTTTTTCTGATGCCAAATAAAGAATGGGAATACAGTACTGTAAGACCAAACTTATGTTTGATCCAGCAAATAAGAACATATGTTTAAAAATAAAAATAAATCAAACTGACTAGCTGAAATCCAGCAATAATTTGCAACTAGAGTAAGCCCATTGAACCAATGGAACTTACCTCAATGCTGACTCTCCAAATCCCAACCAATTCAATGGGCATTGTATGTTGTGACTTACTATTGGATTTCAACCACTGTTTAAATCAGGGGTTCTCAACCTTTCCAAGCCAAGGACCGGGTCACGCTCCCTCAGACAGCTTCAGGGGGCCATTTTGCCCTGCCTGCCACACATGGCACTTCTGGGTGTGTCGTAGGTGGTGGTGGGCCACATGAAATGGTGTCATGGGCCACATCCTGCTCCCAGACCATAGGTTGAGAAACCTGGTTTAAACATGTAGCATCTTTGTCATATATCACAAGACCATCCATCCATTTCAATGCATTTAACTCTGCTTCTGTCAATATGTCTCTCTCCCTATCTTTCTTTCTACATCTGCACTGTTAAATATGAAAAGTGTTCAAATTTACTGATCCTTGAAAAGTATTTTCTTTTTCCTGTATTTGGATGGTAAAATACCTCTGAATCTGCTCAAGCTTCAGTCATACATTTTTCATGGGGTTTTGTAAATTTCAATCTCTTGTGTCTTTCACATTAAAGCACCTGCCCGAATGCTGTGCAAATAATTTTGATTATTATGGAATTACACACAATTGCTTATTGTCAACAGTGCTGTTTCCCCCTCTTTTATTTCTTTGAAAGCAACTCTCTCCGTTTCCCCTTCTTCCCCCACAACAAAACTGAGGGTTTCGGATATGCTTGACACTGCTTGGAAAACTGACTAACAGGGTGTTCACTTTTACCAGGCTATTAATTGATAACACTTAATTAATCTTCCATGTGAGAGATCAAATGAAGATTACATCCTAGCACTGGTAGCACATATTGACTTTGTTATTCCAATTATGTGTCTGACCAAACTAGCCCTTTGGTAGAAGACGTAACCTTTGAATCACCCTCAGCTCACAACTAGATCAGCTTCCAGAGCTCTGACCGGAAAGACCTTGACACAGATGCCGTGCCACATTCTTCCCATCCAAATTCTCCTCCTTTATGTGTGGCATATCTTGGGGCTCATGATATCCCTTTACAATTATGTGCATGTGTTGAACACACGCTTACTCATTAGTACAATGGCCTAGTCATAATTAGCACTTTTACACTTCTGACTCTCATGGGTAGTACTTGTTTATTTGTCTGTTGTTTTTAAGAAATAAAGAACAAATAATAGATGTATCATTTATAAATCTATTTAGTATCCATTTCTGCACCTGAACAGAGACATGGTGAATTGTTTTAAATAGCAAATTGTACATGCTGTACAATGTAGTTACAATTTGCTATTTAAAACAATTAACCTCTATTTATCTTTATTAAAAAAACATTTCATTTCCAGGCTGCTTTCAAGAACAGCAAAAGAGGAAGGCACAGCTTTTTTTGTTTCTCAATGTGCTCTTTTCTCTGTTACGCCAGCAGCGCAAACAATATATCGATGTCTGACTTAATTATCATGTGCTGGTGGCTTATTTGTGTATGCACTGCTATATATGAGCAAGGCTGCAGTCCTGAAGGGAGACCAAGAGACCTGAGGAAGTAACACGCCTTCTCCTCCATGCTATTTAATGAAACTGTGCTCTCTTCCAGTGGGAACTCCTACCTTTGAGAAAGGTTCATGGGGTGGGGTGGGGTGCGGGGCAAGGAGGAAGAGGGTAGGGCTTGCTGAATCCACAGCTGTCTCAACTTCCAGCCATGCAACCCAGGGGTGAAAGGTAACACAGTGCAGCTCAAGAGAGCTTTGGAAATTGCTTTTAAAAAGTATTTAATTCCTATTACTCATAAGAAATCTAAAATGTTATTCATCATTATTCTTTGTTTCAGTGTTTGAAAAGAAACTTGTTATATTGCTCAATGTGCTGCTCATTTTTTTTGTAATAAAAAAACTGCAGTGGCTTAATGGTTAAGACACTGAAAATTGGCAACTGGAATGTCAGCAGGTCAGCATTTTGAGTTCCGAGTGCTGCATGATGTAGTGAGCTCCATCTCTGTCCCAGAGTCTAACAACCTAGCAGTTTGTCAGTGGGAAGGTAAACAGCGTTCCAATTTAGTCATGCCTGTCACATGTCCACAGAAACATCTGCAGATGCAGACAGCACTGGCTCTTTGCAGGCGCACCCCCCAACAAAGGACTCAGACACCGGTATAAGTGGATAACGGCATTGGGCCACATTTATTGATTCATGCCCTAGTCCGAATTATAAATTTCAATTGGTACTCAGCCAATTATAATTCTTAAGGCAAGCAGGCCGCAGTAACACTGGTAAGGTTCCTCCCAAAATTGCCAATGGCAATTGGCTACAATGTATCCATTTGTATCCATTTGTTTGTTTACAACAAACAAATTGTTGACCGTAGTCAATAAACTAACTACTGACCCCACCCTCTGACACGTATCCGTAAAATAACGGGGTGATGCATGCTGACTAGCTCGTGCCATCACCCCATTGCCTGGTTCGTCGTTGACCGGACAACGTTAACCAACTTGTGCCTATCTAGTGTTGGACAGTCAATTGCGAACCTGCCGGATACCTGTGGGTCATAAATATTTACCTTACCAGTGCTACCCGCCACACGGGGAGGCATCCATGATGACTCACCGCCCCCCCCAAGACCGTCAGCTCGGTCGCCAGGCCTGCTTGCATCACACCAAGAACGAGGTACATACCTCTAGCCGACAGGTGGACCCCTTCTCCCGCTTACCAGCAAACTTTTGTCTAATCCTATCAGAACAGTCCGAACTAGGGAGATCCGCATCTCCCCTAAATTGGTGTCTCGGCACGATGTTAGACCATAGTGACCGTATGTAAGCCATACGTGATGTAAAAAGCCAGGTCACAGCCCCCAGACGGTTTAGTAACAGCAGTGATCCGTATCATATCGCTGCCGCCGAGGTGCCTGTAAAACATAGGGCGGTCGAGCATCCCTGGCAGACAGCAGGAATGGCCTCAGTTCACGCCCCCATGTGCTGCGCATACCATACCATAGCCTTCGTGCGGATGCACACAGCCCGGCCGGGGTCCACTCTCTGTCGCTGCAGCCTATACCGCTGCCCAGTGTACATAGCTGCGGCCCACCAGCCCCCTGCCACCGGTGTGTTGAGACCCCTAGGATCTGTAAAAAGGAGAAAAAAGGTGAGGGCATAAACAGGTACTCACACAATGAGGGGACGTACATATCTGAAATTGCGTGTACACGCATATCCACCTCGTAGTACCCCAAACTTAGCCGCGATCAGCGCGACACCTACCTTAAGTAAATGGTGCCAAAACGGGCCCCACACCGCGAAACGCGGCACCGGTCACCCTCAGGGACTGTACTATGGTAAGGGTAGACCCATCCCGGTGGCAGAAAACAGGCTGGGGCGCGCAGCAGGCACTGTCGGAAATTATGTAGGGCACCAACCGGACAGATGTCTCGAAAACTTAGTAGCAGTATGCACCACTGCCTGCCGTGCTGAAACACCCGTGGGGACCGTATCCCCACTCGAGCCCACTCATGTGTGACAGAGGCATCTTCGAGTTCCAGTGCCCTACGAGACACCCCCGCCTTACACAGTTGGTACCAACTCTGGCACCCTCTCACTGGTGCGGAGCGCTCCAAAAGGCTACCGTGGTAGCTGCGTGGCTAAGAGCCACCTCCTACCTATCTGTAAATAAGTAATGCCACCTCGTGCAAGGTGTGTCAAAATTCTGGGAAAAGGAGTGACACGTGTAGGGGCAGCGGGCACGTTCCCGTGTCCACCCTACCCTGATACTACACATGAACTCATAGTGATACGCCTTACACGTGCGAGGTGCCAATGACACGTCCGGTTCCCTTCAGCTCGCCTAACGCCCAGCTATCGGCCAAACGTGGCAAGTGGAATTCCTCTGCTTCGGAAGTAAAGCATGGAAACGGGCGATCCGCTGGTGGGGAAAAGCAGCAGTAAGGTCATTATTCATACCTAGAACATGTATGGCCTGGAACAGCACATTTAGGCGTAGGCTTCACAAAAGAATAGACAAACTAATGTCAGAACCCGGGGGATTTGCATTTCTGGGTGTTGACAATGTGCACCACTGCCGCATTGTCACGCCGAAATTGGACCACTGAGGAGGCCCACTCGTTGCACCATAGCCTCAGTGCTCTCTAAAACAGGAAAACCCATGATTACGGTGATTGCAGGGACAACCCATGCACCCACCCTCAGAGTAAACCCCATAAGTCAGAGAGCCGGCGGTATCTGACCGTACTAGGTATCTAGGGCAGACCACTAGGTCTGATCTCCCATAAGAGACCCCCCGGAACCCAGGAGTAATTTGAGCCAGAGCAAACAAATTAAGGGGGGCAATGAATTAACTACAATTCCCAAGGGCATACTCTATGTTTGGCAATCCATGCCAAAATCGCCCTGGACATCCAAGCCACCGTATCAATGGTTAACCTGGATGCCCGCGCGACAGCATCGAGGCGTAAATGTGATGTCAGAATATGGGACCTCGGTCTATTCAGGCGCCAAGGGGACACCCAGTTCCCACCTGAGTGTCTGAATCGTGATGAGGAGACACGTACACGTGTCCAAGCCCCGTTTAACCCCAGACCCAAAGTCGTCGAGGTAATGGGCTGGAGACCGAGGCCCCAACCTGTGAGCGGATGCCCACTGAATGAAAGTCCCACATCGGTCGGGCGCTGAACCTGAACTAACGTGGTCAGAAAGGGGGGGTTGGCCATATCTAATTAAAATTCCCCTCAAAACCCAGAAACCCGATAGGTCTAAATCATGAGGTGCACTGGCAACAAGCTGGAAGCCAAGTGCATATCACACTGTGCCAAAACAGCACCAGACTTGCGTGAGCGCGCCACCCATAGTAGCCGAGGTAACTACAGGTACTTGACTGAACAAGGTCATCAGGAAGGGCATCCCTGAACTGAGCACCCACAAGGTGAGCCGAATGGAGTATTATAGTACATTCACCCTTCTTCTAGCTCGGTATGAGCGGCAAGGGGATACATTTGACTGAGGAAAGGCGGTTCCAAGAAGGGCCCCCCGTTACTCTCATAGCCCCCAACTTCCTAACTGTGGACGGTGGAGCCCCCTCACCGTTACCCTGGAAGGGAACCAGATTAGTAGCATCCTGGGGCCCCCAACACCCCCGAATGGATACAAAGGCCCCATTGAAAACCCTCCAGCAGGTTTCCCGCCCCATCCCTTCTTGGATGAACTGAGTGACATCCCTCCAGGCTAACTAGAATTGGGGCGGGGGGGTTTAAGGCAAGGTTAGTTGGTTCAGACGGAGCCCTGATCGCCCCTGTGCACCCCACACCCCTGCCCCGTAACCCACCAAACCGCGGGCACACGGAGGCAGCGTGAGGCCAGCGCAAAAAGGGGGCACTAAGTCGGTAACGACCGTGGTGCGTAGTACGCACCTCGTCAGCTGAGCAGGCCAAATACAGTAGGCGGGCCGGAACCCCCCACCCACCCAGTTTGCATGGAGCCAGTGTCTGAACCGCCCGCTGCTCAGCATGACCCCCATGGAACCCATCACCATGTACCAGTCCCGTGGGACTGATGAACACGAGCACCCTTGCTGACAGGACTCATCCCACCTCCCCTCGGGATATATATAGCCACCCTCGTCCACATTCCTCACCATGAGCCAACTGTCCTGGGCCCATCCGCTCGACATCAGGATGGCCCAAACAGGTCCAATCCTGCGGCATACCACAATACGTACAAGGTATGCCGACAACCAGTTGGCCCCAAGGTGCGTGGTGGCTAACGACTATGGGAGATCTATTTGTCTCAGTCGTCCTGTCCTTCTCTCTCCTCCCAGTGGGCTCGCAGTTCAATAGGGAGAATATCCACATGTCCCCCTCCAGCCCTTGCCCCTCATGGCCTGCGTCCCATAATCAACCGGGGCCAGTAATAGCTGTCCAGCGGCGAAGCCCGTGACGGGACGTTCTGTATGAAGGGGCCCACGCAGCAGCATCCAGACAGCCCCCGCGATGCTCAGCCCTGTTCCGGGGCGGACACCCCAGTGCGTGGTGGCTTACTACGGGGAACCACCCAATGTCACTGTCCTCCTGTCCATACCTCTTATCCCTATTTGGGTCTCAGTTCCTAGGGAGAATATATCCACGTACTCCCCCCCGAATCTTTTCCTCCCTGATCTGGGGCAGATGATCACTGGGGGGGGCTGAATAAACAGTCGTCGGCAATGCCATTGCCGGTACATGATGTACACCGGGCATACGCAGCGTGACCCGGACAGCCCCTGTGACGCCACGTACCGCCCCGGGAGCGTAAGCCCCTACCCTCAACGTCGTGCCAAAATGCAACCAAGGGGCACTGGGATAGGATGGCGAGTGATGCCCCCCAGCCTCAAATTGGCGAGGCAAAGAGTACTGACCCCCACTGCTGGAAATGGACTGTGATGTGTGTGCATTCAACTTGAACCTAATACTCACAAGTTGCATCCCTGTGAGCCGCCCCCACTGGGGGTTCCGGCCCGTGGTGGGCGTCGGAGCTCGCGACCGAAAACGAGCTCTGGGGTGACCTCCAACGCACTCCAGCCGCAGTTCCAGACAAACGGGGAGCTGCGAGACAGCGGCGGGCACAGGCCGGACTGTCGCAGACACAAAGGGGCTCCGTAGTTAGGGAAGGGGCCCCCACCAACTGGTTAGCCAAGGATGCCCCCAGCACAGCCAAACGTGCTAACCAGGTATCCCCTGCCACGAAAAAACCCCTAGTAGGTGGGCCAGGTGGGCCGGACAGCCCGCTAGGGATCGGGCCAGAGGCCCTAATTTGAGAGCCTGGGCCAGAATAGGGCCATGCCCAAAAATCCCGGCCTCTGATGTGTAAAACGGGCTGCGAGCCAGCACCAGGCCCCCCCCCAATCGTTCCGGCCCATGGCCGGCAGCCGTGGGCCGAGGGCCGAATCCTCTGAAGGGCCGGCCCGGGGCTGAAAACGGGAGCTAATTCTGTCCTGCAGTACGCAGGAATTGAAACACTGACCTTCCACTCCCCAGCCAGCGTCTGAGGCCTTTTACACTCCGTGTCTTAGCCACTTGAGCCACCGCGGTCCCCCTACGAGCCAGATAGAAAGATCCCTGTATAGGGATCACGCAGCCCAGTTACCGGGACGCAAGAAACTTAGGGGAAACCCCAATGAAGGAAAAAAGGGAGGACCAATATATCCATTCCCACTCTCCTTCTAATTTCAACTCCCCTCAGGGGATTCGAACCAACAACCTCCTGCTTACAAGGCAAAACTGCAACCTCTAAGCCATGGCAGCTCTGCTGTCAGAGGAAGCCTCAAACAGAGGCTAACAGAGGAGGAAGCGATGGAGCAAATTCCTCTGCCCCGTCACTTCTAAAAGGCAAAATCCAGCCTCTTGAAAGAGGCAAAAAGGAGAGGGGGCGACGGAGAAAAACTTCTCCTCTCCGTCGCTTTCGGAAAATGGCAGCTCGGCTGCCTCGTGGCCACCCCTTTTAAAGAGGGATGGCCACGCCCCCCTAACTACCCGGATGTCTGAGTCCAGGTGGGGGGGGCCGCAAAGAGCGTGGCGGCCATTTTGGCACCACGCTTTCATTGGCTATAGACAGAGATTAGCACCGAACTTTAAAGTTGAAACTAACTGGCTTTCGAATAAGGGGGACCTCTTAGTTTTAAAAAATCTTCTCAAAATGCCTTTAACCTTAACTAAAAGTGCTATTAAATACTTAATAAAACATTTTTAATAAAATATTTAATAAATATTTAATAAAATAGCTTAATAAAATAGTTTTAGCTAATTTATTATTTCTGAATTGGACTTCTTTATGCTTTTATTATCCTTCCCTCAGGAAGTAACTTGTAGGTAACTATGTTATTTAGAATTTGTTACTTCTACTCTCTGTGGCAACATCTATAGGTAATTCTTTCCCCACTGGTTGCTCACAATGGGGAAGGATATGTACAACCCTCTAGAGTTGTTTCTCATACTTAATTTAATTTAATTTAATTTTTGAATTTCCATACCCCCCAACCAGGTACAACCCGACTCAGGGCAGTTCAACAGCAGTAATCTAAAAACACAATATACAATTTCAATAAAACTAGCATAAAAACATACAAAAGATAAAACAGATAAAACCGCTTAGTTAAATTCACCCATCCCTATCAATAAAGAAGGGAGGGAAAGGGATCACTAAACTGGTTTAGGCTATAAGCCAGTGGGCAGGGGCCACATTCCCATCAGGGCCCCACACCTGCCCTGCCAGCCAGGTTTTCAGACCTTTCCTGAAGGGCAGCAATTCTGTCTGTAACCTTAGCTCTATCGGCAGGAGGTTCCATAGGGCCGGTGCAGACACAGAGAAGGCCCTTCTTCACAGAGCCATATTTAGGATCTGTGGGCCCCTAGGCTGAATCTATGGCGTGGGCCCTACTGGGGAAAGAATTTTTTAAATTAACCTACAAAAACCGGGCCCTGCTCCTTCATGTGCTAGAGAGGCGAGTCCCTCTAGTTTTTCTTTTCCCTGTGAAAATGGTTTATAAATACATGCATTGATTTAGCACTGACTTTGTTTTCTTTCTCTTCCTCCCCCCCCCTCCCAAATTTAGAAAACTCACCTACCCATGCCTAGAGCACCACAAGAGTAGTGTGGGGAGCTAAGCAGTTGTTGCCTGGTGGTTGCCTGCAATGGGAAAATTCAGCAACAGAGCTTCTTCTTCTTCTTCCATGTCTAGGCCAGATGTGAAACTGCCAAAATGAAAGCACCTTTGGTGAGTTTATTCTACGTTTCCTTTTGCCTGACCTAGTGTGAGAAAGATTAGCTGGCAACACAAGGTTGCCATTACCATGGTATACCTGATTGCGGTTCAAAAATACCACAATCTTCAAGAAGGCTCTTTCTGTGTACCCCAGCAACAGAGCTGAGCAGGGGCCTTTAAGTACAACTCTACTCCCTCAAGACTCTTCCCATGGCAAAGTCAAAATCTGCATACCGCACAGTCAACTGAGGTTGCCATTTTTAAGTTGGTGCCATAAATGGACCTTTAGAAGACTTTAAATCTGAAAACGTTGGCAGGCTAATCTATGCTGCACTTAAGTGTTAATATGCAGCAGATAAGAATTAAAGAGAAAGCCAAGATGCTCTTGTTGGAAATAGATTGTGGCCAAATTACTTTCTGTCATGACTTATCATTGGTTAGATAAAAGTAAACTTAAAGGATGCCCTTGCTCGAAAACCAGTCATATCTGACTTTAGACTAGAGGTTGGTGTTCTTCTCTGTTTACAAAGAGCCAACACTGTCTGCATCTGCAGATGTTTCTGTGGTCATGTGGCAGGCATGACTAGGCACCGGACACATGGAACACTGTTACCTTTCCACCAAAGTGGTACCTATTCATCTACTTGCGATTTCTTGCTTTCAAACTGCTTGATTAGCAGGAGCTAGGACAGACGAGATGATAGGAGCTTACTCTGTCACACAGTGCTTGGGTCTTGAACTAGTGACTTGCCGACCTTCTGGTCCTCAAGCTCAGTGTCTTAACCACTAAGCTACCACAGTCCACTTATCATTGGTTACATCACCCTAAATGCTTCCTGTTGGCTCCTTCCTTATCATTGCTGCTTTTTCAGAAACATGACATCTGTGTGTAACCCTACAGAAAGGAAAGGAACTTTGGAAATAGTACAATGTGGTTGAAGAGATGGAGCAAAAATTAGGATAGAGACCAAAATCTCCAGAGGGGACATGACATTTTCACTGCAGTAGCAGCAGAAGTAATATATAAACTTCAAGGATAAACTCCAAGACTCTTCTTGGACATCTGATAACCAAAGCCTGATTTCTGAATTTGTGTCTATTGCTTGCTGTAAGTGACTGTATATTGCTGTATATTGTATTACCCTTTATTAAATTCTCATTTGTTTCTTGTGGCTACTGTTTTATATTGTCAGTTCTGGATCAGAACATTCTATCTGTCTAAGTGATGCTATAAGATAAGGACTGACCTTGATTTTTCTAGAATCTGCTCTAGTTTGTCCTTTCTGTATTGACATTAAGCAACTTGCTATCTAGACAATACCACAGGAATCTCATGCCTAGCTTTTCTTTCTCTAGATCAGGTGTTGGCAACCTATGGCCCATGGGCCAGATCCAGCCCGTGGCACCAAATCATCTGGCCCTCACCCTTGCTCCACCCGCTGCAGCCGTCGCCACCAGAATCAGCTGCAGACTCATTTTACAGCTGCCGTAAATGCGTTTACAACAGCCACGGATGTGTTTACGGCAGCATTTACAGTGGAGGGACCACCAGTCTGGCCCCCTCACCTGTTTGATGGAGCATGACATGGCCCCCAACCTAAAAAGGTTGCCAACCCCTGCTCTAGATCCTTATGGATGTCTTGTAAGGTCTGGGAGTTTTCTGTCCCAGTCTGAATGTAACAGAAGGAAAGGCGTACAAACTGAAGGAAACAGCTAATTCCAACCACTAGGTCAGCGGTCAGCAACCTTTTTAGGTCAGAGGCTAGGTCACGCTCCCTCAGACAACTGAGGGAGCCAGCCTGGTGCCCTCCCCCCACCGTAAATGCTGCCATAAACACTTCTGCTGCTGTCGTAAACTCATTTATATATAAAATCAAAGTGTCGTGGTGTTACTCATAAACGCCAACACCCCTGCACCCAGTGCGCTGGAACGTGCGTGCACGCCTACCTTAAACATCATATGTGTCTGGTGGGGAACTGGCAGCGCCCTTTGGCTTCCTTCATCCTGAAAAGGGGGTGCAAAGGGGGCGCCCCACCCACCAGCGAGGCCAGCAGGGAAAGACAGCAGGGAAAGATCTACACATGCAACCTGAAAGAGCCGACATGTCAGCTGGCCTCCCCAGTGAGGCCAGCAAGGGAAGGAAGGACTGTGCTTGCGCGACAGTCCCAGACCACCCACAAGCATGCATGTGTAACACGGAAGAGCTGGCATATCAGCCAGCCTCTGGGGCAGCGACACATGGGAGCAGAGCTGCTGGGAGCCGCAGCAGCTGGGAAAAATGAACTGGGGTTGCAAGCTCCATGCCCACAGAAGGAGCGCCACCTGACCAACACTTAACACACCCTTTGAGGAGCAGGGCAGGACAGAGCATTGGCAGGTGGGCGCCCGCAACAGAGAAGCGGCAGTCATTGCCAGGCAATGCTGCCGCTGCTAGGCAACACAGGACATGCTGTCGGGTGAGCTGCAGTGCCCACAGGACAGACTGCAGTGTTCGTGGCAGCCAGGGGCAGAGCAGGTGGTGGCTGTTGCCTGGCGGTGTGGGACGCACTGCTGGGAGACGTGGAGATGTGGCTGAGGATGATGGACAGGTAAAGGAACTGTCGGGGGGAGCCAGAGGCCACCTGCTCCCCCTGTGCATGCTGCAGTTTATTCTGTCCATGCTACCGCTGGCCTGGCAGCATGTCCTGCATTGCCAGGCAATGGCTGCAATGGCAGGTGATGGCTGCTGCTTCTCTGCTATGGGTGCCTGCAACAGAGAAGCAGCAGCCGCCCCCTGGCAGCACAGCCGTTGCCTGGCAATGCAGGACACGCTGCCAGGCACACACCAGCCCAGGCAGGGCAGACTGTAGCATTTGCACGCACGGGGGCAGCCCCCCAAACCCCACCCAGGCAAAGCTGGGCATCTCTGCTAGTAATCTAAATTTTAATCCCTGTTCTGTTGGAGGGCTCTGGGTCATTATGTTGCCCTTTTCTCCTACCACAGAAAAGCCTACTTCAAAACAAGACCATCTGCGGGGGGAGGGGGGGGGCTATGGGACCATAAATTTCCAGCTTATTTTCAAATTTACACTTAATCTGCAGTTTATACTTATTTAATTGTTTGTGATAGTTTTCAGCAGTAATTTTTATTTAAAGTTGAATGTATTTAATTATTACCTAAATTGTTCTGATTGATTCAGTTTTCAGTCATACTGAGTGTTTCTAGGTTAATTTGCAGTAGAAAACAGAAAGTAGTCAGTCTGACTGAACATTTCCTGAATCAATTAAGTCAATTAAAGTTTTTTTTAAAATCACTTTCAGTTTCACATAAAAATTACTGTTGAAAAATAACAGGGAACCACTAAATAAACCTTTATACAAGGCAGGCCAACTATAATATTATTTCAGGTAAACTAGAAAGAAATTTGAAAGCTACATTGTCATTTTTTCCCTGGGTTTTGTTTAAAGTCATATTTTTGCTGAGCTTGGCAGTGTGGGTAGTGATGCTAGATTTAGTTTGGAGTCCATATGAGGCCCACAGGGTTAATGAAGTCTTCCCCAGGCATATGAATTGCCGATTCTCTGGAATTCTCCTTTTTGATAAGGATTTACTACCAAGGTAGGGACACTGTTCCACCTGGCTCTTCCTCCGTGGTGTTATTCCGACAATATCTTCACACAACAATACTGTTTTAATGGCATCTACATAGATATTGTTAGATTTTAAAGCAGGCATAGGCGATCATTATCTTAAGATACTGAGTCTGAAAAAAATTCACAAAAAATATATTAAAGAAAAGTTGGAAATATAAATCCATCTGTCCGCCCATTGAGGAATATTTGGGACTAAGATGTTTTACTCCTCTTGCTCCTAAACTCTACAGTTACACAACCTTTGTTGCCTGATTTGAATGTCATTGTAAAAGTAAGGGAGGAATTGGCATCTACATAGACCCAACGTTTGAAGGGGGCTTAGGCTGGCACTTCCTTGCTTTCACATCTGCCTGCCTCAGCTGTCCTCCCAGTTCTTGCAAAATAATGAAACAATCTTGAAGTGCAGATCGCATCAATTGCTTACTAAATCCCCCTACATAAATGACAATTTATACTGGAAGGATAGCTGGGATTGGGGGGGGGCACACCTATAAACAATAATCCCCTAATCATTCTCAGTTTCTCCTTCTCTTCCACTCTGATCATATTATAAAACTAACAACATATTCCCCCACCATCACCACCCCGATTTCCAACCACTGTTGAAGCTCAGAACAGAAAAGACACTGAAATTAGCAGGAGCCACACAGGGATGTCAGACTTCAGAGCATTCACTGCCTTGAGATCTAGGGAGAGGAGTTGTGGGGGTAGGGAGGGCAGTAAATCAGTACATGCTTGTCAACAGCTCCAAGCTGCAGAATTACTCAAGCGAAAATAACAAATGGCTGTCATTGTGGAGCCAAAAACCTGTGATTATAATTATCACATCCCCAGTGACCTTGCATAAACTTTAATCTCTCTCCAATGGAGCATTTAAATAGCCTGCATCTACTGGCAGGAGACCATGTCCCTTTTCCCCCCTGAGACGAGGGAGGCACAAAAAATACCACCAGGCCCGTCTGGTGTCTTACAGGATCTATTAAGGGCCTGTACTGTACAAGGTAAGCAATTGTCACTGTCATTTTAATTGATATTATATTGCCCTGCCATACACAAAATTCCTCAATGGCCTCTGATCAGCTGAAAAGGTCACACATCAGGAAGTGTTTGCTGTATTATTTCAGCAGGCTGCAATATCAACACTACCGTACATATTAATAGAAGACGTCTCTTGGCAGCACCAAGATATTCAGTTTTCTTAACTACTTTCTCTCGCATTCGAAGGTTATGAGATAGTATTACATCTTTTAGAAGGTGGCATTGGTTCCATCTGATACAAAGCTTGTTATATGCCTAAGGCACTGCTCAATATGGTGCTCAATGCCAGTAATAGCAAAAAGAAAAGAAAAAGACAAGATCTCTGCACCCAAAAATATGCAGTTCATACACCTTTATCTCCAAAAGCTTTCTAAACTGACAGAAAGAATCTTTCAACCCATAGCTTCTTTTGTGCATAGTCCTTCCTCCATACTGGAGGCTGCCCTTTATGTACCATAAAATAAAATAAAATCTGGAAGCCTCGTAGTACTCAGTGCCATTGTATACTCTACCATCCCATGTTGATAACAGCAAAAATTGGTAAGCAAGGTCTACATCCTAAAGTTAGCTATAGTCAAGTCCAAATAATAAATTTTATTAGCCAGGAAAATATCTTCTGTAAGGTGGAATGATCCCTGGGAAGAGACCTGGATGCAGACAGACTTCATGGCTGAAGAACCTGAGAGATTGGTGTGGAATGTCCTCAGAAGAACTGTTCTGAGAAGTTAAGATTGGGTTGCCAACCTTTTTAAGTTGGGGGCTGGGTTGCGCTCCCTCAGACAGTTGAGGGGGCCAGACTGGTGCCCCCCCATCATTTATGGCTGCCGTAAATGCATCCACAACCAATTCCAGTGATGGCAGCAGCTGGAGCGAGGAGTTACTTGGAGCCAGATTACTTGGCATTGTAGGCTAGATCCAGCCCATGGGCTATAGGTTGCCTACCCCTGAGTGAAGAGCAGGAAGACTATCACCATGATGACAGTCAATATCTGGAATGGATACGGCACCTGAAGAAAGAGGTGGAGGTGGCATCAAGTCCTATCAAGCTAAACAAAATCTTTGCAGTGGGAAGAACATTATTTGCCATGACAGTAACAACAGAGATAGGCACAAAAGAATGTGAGAATAAGTATCTGCACCCCTAAAAATAAGCTGTACTTCCACAAGAACTGATATGGGTTGATATTAGCTTCATGTGGCTCAGATCCTTTTGTAGGTCTACAGCACTTTCTGGAGTGGCATTCTAGGTCAATTGTAGCAAAAATGAATGGAAAACAACAATTATTTTATTTTATTTTATTTTATTTTATTTTATTTTATTTTATTTTATTTTATTTTATTTTATTTTATTTTATTTGGATTTCTATTGCCGCCCCCTCGCCAAAGTGACTCCAGGCGGCTCACAATCACCATAAAAAACATTCAAATGCAAAACATCTCTATGATAATAAAATCACAAAAACATTTAACCTTTAAATTTAAAGTTTAAAGTTTAATTTACGTTAAATATGTCTGGCGGGGCAGGTGTGAGGCCCTGAGGGCAATGTGGCTCCTGCTTGTTAGTTTTTACCATAAGATGCTCCTCTCTCTGCTTCTTGGGGTGGGTGGGATCTTAATGTGGGTGGAAATTTGTAACCATTTTTATTGTGCGGGGTTTTAGATTATGTAAGCCGCCTTGAGTCGGGCTTGCCTGAGTGGGCAGCGAACAAGTTGAAAAGTTAAATTAAAATTAAAAATAAATTAAATTAAATAAGAAAGTTATACTCTGTACCCTGTGGGTAGCTTTGGGCCACCCTAGACCAGTGGCTCCCAACATTTTTTTGGCCATGTCTCACTTAAGCATCTCTAAAATCCTGATGCCCCCCTCCCCATGACATATAATTCTTATTATTCAAAAAGTGAACTCCTGTACACGTTGACAAAGCCTAAAAGGCTATTCACTGTTAATAACTCATTCTCAAATTGCTCCCCCCCCAAAAAAAAATTTGTCTCCCTGTGGGGTGTGTTGGGAACCACAGCCCTAGATTATACACTCACCCATACATGATCCTCCTTTCCCTGCAATAGATTTTAAAATACTTTTTGTTTGAAATATATATATCCATGATCTTATAAATTTTCCTAACAGAAGCAATCTAAAATAACTGAACAGATAAGCACTATGACTGGCAATGACATGCACAATTAATTGTCATCATGATCATGATCATGATCATGATCATGATCATGATCATCACCATCATCATCATCATCATACTGCAGAGCTGGAAAGGACCCTAAGGATTTTCAAGTCCAGCCCCTGGCAAGGAGACATGGGGAATCAAACTCCCAACCTCGGACTCCTTGGCCAGATACCTAAACCTCTGGCCTGTTTGAGTACAGCAGCCCAATGCCTTGTTTTACTCTAGAAGAAATGTCTCAATACAAGTAAATGTGTTGTGAGCCACCTTGAGTTCCTTAATTAGTAGAAATGGAAATAATAAATAAGAAAATAAAATTGAATCACCCAATTTATTTAGGGATACAAATCCCCAAATGTGTAACAATTTTTGTTTTTGTTTTTCTGTTATTGCCATTCCACATTCTTGTTGATTCAGCCCAGCATATCGAGAATGTATGGGCTTAGCAGAGCTCAATCTGTTGCTGAGCCTGAGATGCTAAATGGATAGGTGGGAGGGTTTAAACCTTACTGTGGTATTCTATAAACAATTAGCATATTTGTACATGGCTAGCTGGGCAGTTTTTATTTGTGTTGTTTTGATTAGGGGTGGTTTCGGTGGGGGTGTTTTGTATTTGTGGTTTGTGACTTTTTTGATCTATTTTATTTGATTTATTTGTCATTTTGATTTATTTCTTATTTTTTTGACTTGTTTTTACTCTTCTGGCCTCTAGGTGGCGCTGTTAGTAAGAGTGCTGTATTGCATATTTTTTGACTTGTTTTTACTCTTCCTGCCTGTAGGTGGGGCTGTTATTTAGATTACTGCGATTTTCTTTCTCTGTGTTCACTTTAGTTCCAGGAAGCATGGAGGGAGGACGTGCTTGGTGAGTTCTCTTGATATTTTGTTCTGGTGTTTGTTTGTTTTTTGTGGTGTTAGGCTGTGGGGTTTAAGGAGAGTTTCTACTTAAACCTCCCAAAGTGTTTCTGCTTGTTCCTTTGTTTTTATTTTGGGTTTTAGATGTGTTTAATTGTGGTTTTTTCCTGGTTATTTATTTTTCTGATTTCTTTTGTCTTTTTTTGTTTATTTTTATTATTTTTGTTTGTTGATTTAGGTATTTTCGTGTTTTAGATAGGTGTTTCTAGTGTGCTTTCATGGTTTTTTCATTAGACTTTGGTATTTTGGGTGTCTTTTGCTGTTTTTGTTGCTTATTGTTTTGTTGTTTAATGTTTTTTAATAATTCATTTATTTATTTGTGCTTCATTAATGTTTGTGATTGGCGTTTTGGTTAACTCTTTGGTTTTCTTGTTGTTGTGTTTTTTGTGTGTGTGTGTGAAGAACGCCCTTGTCTGTTGGTTCCTCTTTTCTCCATTGCTGCTTCGAAATTTGGTTTCAATGCAGTGATGGGGAAAAGGAAGAGCCGGCAGTCAGCTCGCTCTTCGTCCAGTAAGGTTCGTTAGGTAGGTCGGGTGAAAAGGAGGCAGAGAAGAGCTATCTGCCTCACGATGGTTCTCTCCTCTCTGTCTCCTTTTTCTCCTGGCTTACCTAACCGGAGTTCGACAGGCAGCGATCCGTAAGGGGTGGTGCTCTTCCTTGCAGATTGCTGGCTGCTGTTTTTCTATTACCTCCACCGCTGTTTCTTGCTAGTTCTCGAAATAGCGGTGTAGGTAGTAGAAAGGCAGAATCCAGTCATCCGCCAGAGAGGGTGCTTCCCCTGACGAATTGCTGCCTGCTGTTTGTTTTTTCCCCAGCCCAGCTCAACTTACCTTGAGGCTGGCGATGGTCTCGCCATGTCTTCGACGGGGTAGCAGGTAGGAGAGGGAGTCCCTCTTCTCCCTGTTGCTCCAGGAAAGAAGACCAGTGGTTGTCTCATAGTTGTTGCTGGTGAGTTTTTTGTTTGTGAGGCCATGAGGCATTGCATCCGCCTGCTGAGGCCTTGTGCTCCCGTTGCCACATGAGGCATTTTTTATTTTATTTTTCACACACCAGATTTTTAGCATTCTGCGCACTCGCGCCCTTCAGCCTGATTGGCTGAAATGGACACGGCGTGGAGGACACTAGGGTTGGAGTTTAGTTTATTTTGTTTGTGTTCGTGCGGCAGCTTTTTTTCTGTGGCTCGGTTTCAATTGGGTGCGCTGCATTTCCCAATGTTATCTTTGCTCTCGCCTGTCAGCCATGTTTGGCTGAGGTGTGGCGCGGCGCATAGGACATTGGGAATTGAAGTTGTTTTCCTTTGTTTGCATTTGTGGGGCTGTTGCCCCACTGGCGACTGCGGGAACCTTACATTGCTCTGCGGGCTGGGTTAGGCAGCTTGGTACAGGACAGTATGGATGGGTGCAGGAGCCTTTGTTACATTCCAATGGTTAATGTCTCTCTTTATAGGTAAAGAGAGAGGATCAAATCCACCACTCCCAACACTCCATTGTTAAAAAGAGAAGAAATCCAAGCAATTTCTTCTCTTTTTAACAACGGAGTGTTGGGGTGGAGTAAAGCCCCTCGCTTGGATTTCTTCTCTTTTTAACAACCGAGTGTGTGTGTGGGTGTGTGTGTGTGTGTGTGGATTTGATCCTCTCTCCCGGGTCCCCTGAGTCCCGGAGGGTTGGGGAGGACAAAAGGGGTCTGTCTCCCCAACCCTCCCAGACACAGGGGACCCGGCAGAGATGGGGATCGTAACCCCCCTGATAATAAAGGGGAAAACCTGATTGGGTTTTTTCCTTAATTATCAGGGGGAGGGGGGTTGTGATGCACCTCTCCGCTGGGTTCCCTGGGTCCAGGAGGGTTGGGGAGACAAAAGGGGTCTGTCTCCCCAACCCTCCTGGACTCAGAGGACCTGGCAGAGTGTTGGCACTCCGTTGTTAAAAAGAGAAGAAATCGCTTGGATTTCTTTTATTTTAATATCGAATTTCTAAAGCCGCCCCAATCACAAGGACTCTGGGCAGCTTACACTATGACCCCCCTTAATAAATAGACCCCATTTAAAACAGTAACTCCCTTAAAACCCCGTTAAAACCCACCCACATGTTAAAGAAGGAAGGATGGCTCTTATTTAACCAGCCAGCAGGCAGGGGTTATTTCTCCACCAACCCCCCCACACACCTTCTCTTTTTAACAATGGAGTGTTGGGGGAGGGTGGATTTGATCCTTTCTCCCAGCTCCCCTGAGTCCAGGAGGGTTGGGGGACAAAAGGGGTCTCTCCCCCCAACTCTTCCAGACCCAGGGGACCTGGTGGAGAGGGGCATCGCAACCCCCCTCCCCCTGATAATTAAGGGGAAAACCCGATTGGGGGGGTGAAGGGAAGCAGGAAGTGCCTCCTGGTTAACAACGTTTCCCGGTTAACGTCGCAATGTTGGGAACCAAGACACGTCGTTAACCGGGGGTTTACTGAACTTGTAAAGTAGCTATATCAGTTACTATGTCAGTTACTATGTTAAGCCAAACTACATTGCTATAGATCAATTACTTGCATGCATCTTTGGTCGTGGACGATGGCGGGTCCGCCGGCCTTCTCCTCCTTTTCCTTTACCTTCTCTTCATTTGTCACATATATTCAGTGATTAAAACTTTGTTGTTGTTGTTCAATCGCACAGTCAAGTCCGACCATTTGTGACCCATGCACCATGCCAGGCACCCCTATCCTCCACCATCCTCCACAGCCTGCTCAGCTCTATGCCCATTGCATCAACAATGCTGTCTAACTATCTCATCCTCTGTTGCCCTCTCCTTTTGCCTTCAATCGTTCCCAGCATCAAGGCCTTCTTGAGTGAGTTCTCTCTTCTCATTTGGTGTACAAAGTAATTTAGCTTCATCTTCAATATTTGTCCTTTCAAGGAGCAGCCAGGGTTGATTTCCTTTAGGATCAACTTATTCGTTCTCTTTGCTGTCCAGGGTACTCTCAAAACTGTCCTCCAGCACCACATTTCAAAGGCGTCTATTCTTCTGTGCTCAGCTTTCCTTATGGTCCAGCTCTCACAACCATACATTACCACTGGGAATCCCATTGCTTTCACTATGCGAATTTTTGTTTGCAAGGTGATGTCTCTGCTTTTAACTATGTTCCCCAGGTTTCTCATAGCTTGTCTCCCAAGAATCAGTCGCCTTTTTATTTCATGGCTGCAATCACCATCTGCTAAGATCTTTAATCCTAGGAAAGTAAAGTCTGTCACTGCTTCTACTTCTTCCCCATCTATTTTCCAGTGACTGATAGGGCCTGTTGCCATTCTCTTGGTTTTCTTGATGTTGAGTCTCAAGCCAGCTTTTGCACTCTCTTCTTTCACCCTAATCAAGAGGTTCTTTAGGTCTTTTTCACTTTCTGCCATTAGGGTAGCATCATCTGCATATCTCAGGTTGTTGGTGTTTCTCCCAGCAATTTTAATTCCAGTTTGTGCTTCATCCAGCCCTGCATTGTGCATTATGTGCTCTGCATAACTTTGATGGTAGGTAAAAAATGCCATTTATTTTTACCTCCCTATTTAATATTGAATTAACCTATAGCTAAGCCTACTGGACACACATGTGGAGTCAATGTACAATTGTGCAAATACTGTGCAAATTGTGTAAAAAGTAGTTTAAGTAGGGACTGAAAAATCCTAGTGAACAAAGAACAATGATTAATTTCTCAGAAGCTCAGCAGCCTTGTACACATCCAGAAAATGACAGTATCATACATTTCTATTGTATGCTGTGGGAAATGCTGCTAAAATTAGATAGTGACCAGATGGCAATACCAATCTCTTAACCCTGCCTATATTGCAGGCTGTAGGAATGGCTGGCCGCAAGGAAGACCTGCGAGGCAATTGTGCGGTGAACGCCAGCCCCGAACTAAGTTGGGGATTCATATTTATTACCCTGCCTTGGGGTGATACATGCGTAGGATGCACATGACCCCCTAATACTTGCATACGTGGCATTTTCCGGTGGTCAGGACAATACCTGCTCTTGGACATTGCCCTGTGGTTAATGGACAGCTCACAGTTAATTAAGGTTTGGGTGGTGAAACCCATTGTTCCTGCCATATCTCGGAGCCTTATGTGTATTGACTCCGGGTGCCTAACTTTGTCCACTGTCTGGCTTGGGTTGTTTGCCCAGCTTAATTTGTAGCCAACAGCTGAAGATTGCTTTGCTCTACTAGAGCCATCATCTTCTTTTACCCTGTTTCTACTGTAGCCAAGGCTTTATGATTCACCCCCCAAACTAGCTAACTAGCCTGCACCCCAATTGCCTTTCCTGCCAAGCTCGGTTGATCCCCATGCAAACTGCGAAAAAGTGTAAATGGAGACACTGTCCTAATGACATACAAATTTAGCATGGGGACGTATGGTGCATATACTGCCATCTCCCAAACTGTGGGACGTGCATGACGTCCATCTGCCAAATTTGGTTAGCTCCCATCCCTTGTGGGTTTACCCCCCCCCCATGAGCCCCCCCCCACGATGCTTCTGTGCATTACGGGCAGAAGCGCACGATTCCTTGTGCTTGTGACAATGGCAGGTTAAACTGCCTTGCTAGCGCTTTGGCATTTTGATGGGAAAATGCATGACTTTGGATTGGGGTGGTAAAGACGTCCGAGACTAATTTCTGGTGAGTTTCCTTAGCAGCCGCATCAGCCCTGCTGTTGCCCTCTGAAATGGGACCAGGTAAATCCTGGTGGCGCCTAATGTGGGCTACATACAGGGCTTCTCGGAGATGCTGCAGATGAAACTGCATGGTCAAAAATAGGCTCAACAAATTCTTGTCTATGGCGAGAGTAATGTAAGCTCCTGGTAGACTGTGGATCAAATTCCTAACATAATGGCTATTGGTAATGATGTTTAATGGGTCCTTGATGAATGTTTTTAAAGCGAGATTCACTGCTGCCAGCTCCGCTCTCTGTGCTGATTTCTGCAGAAGTGTCAGCAGTGTTTTCCAAGCCTTTCCTTCGTGCCAAGTGAGAACTCCGTACATTTTCTTTTCTTTTTTTAATTTTAATTTATAAATTTTTATTGATTTTTCAAACTATATGACAACGTTCAAGACATAATAAAAAAAACAAATAATCTAACACAATAAAAAATAACTATATATATAGGAAAAAACATGAAAATACATATACATCAGAAATAAGGAAAGAACAAAAAATCTGTCATGGCCTTGGATTCTATTTCAGTATAAAAATTTCTTACTTACACACTATACTTTTATCTTATTATTAACCATTATCTTCCAAGTCTAATCCACATTTTTCAACTCTACTTTTATATCCATACTTTACTTTTATTAAACTCTTCAACCTTGCTAAGGTCTATTATACTTCCGTTTTAAGATTTACGAAGTATTTTCCAAAAACAATATCAACCTCATCACATTACATACATCATCACCCTGTGCTATGTACATTGCCGTGGAGGATGTGGGATTTCCCATTAATTTCTATTGTACCCAAAATTTCATTTGGTCTGGTGGCAGTTTATTCGTTCCGTCTCCCGTCAATGAGTAATCAACAAATTGTCGCCATATATTCCAAAATCTATTTTCTTTTATTATACCTTTTTTAAAATTTAACTCCCATGTTAATTTTTCATTCAATGCGAGATCCCACATCTGCTTATACCACTCCTCCACCTTTAACACTAAGTCATTTTTCCAATTTTTTGCAATACACATTCTAGCTATTACGAGCATCATGGACAACAATTCTTTCTTATCATTATCTAAATTCATATTGTCTACGTCCATCAGCAAAATGTTATTTGGCCCCAATTTGAGACGCAATCCCATAATCTTATCAATTTCGTTCTCGATTTTTGCCCAAAAATTTTCTACCACCTTACATTCATACCACATATGGACATATGTGCCCAACATATTTTTACATCTCCAACACATTTTATTATTCTTTTTATCCATCTGATGTAATCTCATAGGGGTCAAATACCACTTCCATAACATTTTAAAATTATGTTCCTTTACCCTGACCGACAAAGATCTCATAATTCTTTTTCTCCATTTATTTTGCCATTCCTTTTCTGTTATCTTCATATTCAAATCTTGTTCCCATGTGTTTCTTAATATTTCTTGTGAGTTACCTTCTGTATTTATTATTTTATAAATTTTACTAACCATTCCTTTAATTCCAATTTCCTTCTTCCTTATCTTCCACACTAATTCCTCAAATTCTGTCCTATATCTTTCCAGGCTCTGTTCCCTCAAATATTTATTATTCCACTTGTTCACTATCGCTATCTGAAACCAATTCAACTTCATCTGAGTGTATAGCTCTCGTTTCATCACTTTATCTTTGCAGACTCGTATCCAATCTTTCAGCAGGAAAACCCCATTCGTCAACAAGATTTCTCTCATCTCATTGTCCATTCTTATTGGAAACTTTTTCAAATCTTCTATTTCAATTATCGGTGAAATGTTCGGAACTAATTTCATTTTGACCTTCTTCCATACTCCCAACATTGACCTCAGCATTCTATTTTTAACTGGTGTTTTCCATGTTTCCTTATCTAAAAAAAGGCTCTTACCCACTTCCTTTAGTTCCTTCATTTCAATTTCCTCCCAAATAACCGGCTCCTTCATTAAAATCTTAACTACATTCTTTATATGAAATGCTTTATAATAATTCTTTAAGTTAGGAATTCCTAGACCCCCTTCTTTTTGAGATAAATACCACATTCTCTTTGAAATTCTAGGTCTGCGTCCCCCATTACAATAATTATTTAATAATTTTTGAAATTCCTTAATTTCTTTATCTGTCAGTTGAATTGGTAAGGCATCAAACAAAAAATTTAATTTTGGTAATAACATCATTTTAGCCAACGCTATTCTGCCGAACCAAGACAACCTTAATTTTTGGTATTGCAAAATTTTATCTTTAAGTTCTTTCTTTTGTTTATCATAGTTTAATCTTTTCAGATCATCCAATTTGTTAGAGATATTTATCCCTAGATATTTCAGACTCTCTTTAATCTGCAGTTTAAATTCATCCCTTATTTTCCCTTGCTCATCCTTTTCAATATTACTTAAAATCATTTCAGATTTATCCCAATTTATCTTCAGACCTGTTATTTGTTCAAATTCTTTTAAATGTTCTTGGATGCTTTCCAAAGTCCTTCTAGGGTGTTTCATGATTATCAAAGTATCATCCGCATATAAACTAATTTTATTTTCCATTATTCCTTCTATACTTTTGTCTTCCCTTATTGTATTTGCTAATATTTCCATCACCATAATAAATAATATTGGTGATAAAGGGCACCCTTGTCTTGTCCCAGCCTCTAATCTCACTTCCTCTGTGAGACCGTCATTAACCCTAATATTAGCGTATCCTTGTTGGTATAATTGTTCTATTGTTTTTATAAACCTATCACCAAATCCGTAACTTCTAATTATCTCGTTAATTGTTATCCATTGCAAGGAGTCGAATGCCTTGAAGATATCTAATGATAGTAATCCAACTTTCTCCTTATTTTGCCCTGCAGCATCAATCAGGTCTACAACTCTCCTTACTAAATCTGCCATGTGCCTACCTTTCACAAATCCGGCCTGATCTTTATTTATGTATTTATCCATAAAACTGCTTAATCTACTTGCCAGTATCGCCGTAAAAATCTTGGCATCTTGGTTTATCAGAGAGATGGGCCTATATGACTCTACCTTTTCTGGGTCTTTTCCTGGTTTTGGTAACAAAACAATTATTGTTCTATACCATGATGGTGGTATCTGTTCCCCATTAAGTATACCGTTATACAATTTTAACAATTTTGGAGTTACTATATCCTTGAACTCTTTATAAAATTCTGCAGGTAATCCATCTTCTCCCGGTGATTTATCTGCTTTCAATTTAGTTATTATTTCTTTTATCTCTTTTTCAGTTATTGACTCTTCCATTTTTTGTTTATGTTCCTGACTTATTTTATTTTTAATTTGCATTCCCAATTTATCTTTTAATTCATCTATATTTACCTTCTTTTTAGAATATAAATCTTGATAAAATTCTCTAACCACCTTACATTTATCTTTAATCTTGTTATATCTTATACCTTCCTTATCTACTAAAGTCCTTATTTCTCTTCTGCTTCTTTTTTCCTTAGCCGCTCTTGCTAAAAGTTTTGAATTTTTATTACTATATTCGAAATATTCCCTTTTTAAATACACCAAATCTCTTTTCACCTTTTCAATATCTTTTCCTATTAATTCCTTCTTTAAGCCCTGCATTCTTTCATAAACTTTTCTATCCTTGGTTATTGCATGTTTCTCCTGCAGCCATTTAATCTCTTTTTCAATTTCTTCTTGCTTACTTTTTAACTGTTTATTTTTAATGTTTACCAACCTGATACTTTCACCTCTAAATATTTTTTTCATTGTATCCCATACAATACTGAATCTAACATCCCCTGTATCATTCCATTTCCAATTTTCTTCCCATTTTTCTACCATTTGATCTTTACACTTTATATCTCTGAACAATTTAACATTATATCTCCAACTTTTCCTAATCTTTGTAGCATCTATTTTTATTTCCAGCAATACTTTTGCATGATCAGACTCTTTAAAAATTCCTATTTCTATGTCTTCTAAATTTCTTGTCAAATTATCAGTGACAAATATATAATCTATTCTGGAATACGTGTTATAGACTTGTGAGAAAAATGTATAAACACTTTCCAATCCTTTAAGTTCCCTCCATGTATCTTTCCACCCTAGAGATTTCAACCAATTATTTAACACATACATTTTATTTCCTCCCACACATCTTGCTATGTTTGTACTATCTATATTTGATCTTATTAAATTAAAATCTCCAGCTACAATCATTTTTGTTGTTTTTTCTTTCTCCAATATTCGGTACACCTTATCTAAAAAACTATTTTGATGTTCATTTGGCACATACAAATTCACCAACGTTATTTCCTCCTCATCTATTTTCCCCTTTACTATCAGATATCTACCTTCTGGGTCTGAGATACTTTTTACCATCTCGAATCCCAACCTATTTGATATCAAAGTTGCAACCCCTCTGGCCTTTGAAGTACCATATGCTTTTTCATAAAACTGAGTCCATTCTAAAAATAGCTTGTTGGTTTCTTCCGATTTCTGATGGGTTTCCTGCAGAAAGATTATATCCGGTCTATCTTTTCTGAGTGCTGCTTTTAATCTCCTTCTCTTCACCTGACAACCAGTACCTTTCACATTCCATGTTATTACTTTTATATTCCTCATCTATTATTTTCCTCCCATAATTTTTTACATTTCCCACTTCCTCCTACAGGCATGTGATTAACATATAACACTTCCTTCACCTTAAACAAATAAAGAAAAAAAAAGAAAAAAAGAACAACTAAGGAGTACACACTATACATTCTACTACTAACCCTCCCCATTTTTTTACAAGTAGCCTCTGAAATACAAAGGGGGGAGGGGGGAGGTGCGACAGACTGTGCGAGCCCCGAGGAGGTCTGAACCTAATCTCCACCCAGAACAATTCCTCCTTCCGCACCTTTAGACATGTTCTCATTTCTGTTGTTCTCCTGCCTTATATATCCACCAGATGTAATCAATTCTTCCTTCAGATCAAACCACTCTTTAGCTCCTGCTTCCAGTAACTTTGCATCTACCATTACATCCAAAACATTAGGACCTTCGCTTATCAAATAATGTCTTCCCAGATAGAAGAAACTTAATTGTCGTGGAAATTTCCAATTATACCTTATTCCTTTATCCTGGAATCGCTTTGTGATTGGTTTCATCAATTGTCTCCATAAGCGGTCCTCAATTGGAATGTCATTATAAACTTCGATATCAAAGCCTTCCATTTTTAACACTTCTGCACCTTTTTCCCGTATAAGAGCCATTAAACGCAGCTTGTCTGACACATTAGCAAATTTTAACAACACATTCCTTGACCCAGTTTTACCCCTTCTTGAACCCAGCCTAAATACACTTACAACATCCTGCGGTGTAAAACCATCCTCCATGATTTCGTCCAACCATTTCACTATTCTTTCTTTTAGTTTATCTGGGGAGTTCTCTGGCAATTTTCTGATTATGACATTTGCTCGTCTTAAATGTTCTTCTATGGTTTCCAATCTCTTTTCATGATCTCCAACCTTATTTTCTCTTTCTTTCTCTCTCTTTCTCAATTCTATGACCTCCACCTTAATCGTTGCCTGTTCTTTTTAAATAACTTCTTGTTCTTTTTTAAGCTTATCTTGTCCTTTTTTTAAACCATCAATTCCCTTCAAGATGTCTGCCAGCATATCTTGCATATCTTGTTTTCGTTCTTGTTTATCTTGAGCCAACATATTCCCAATTTTATATTCCAGATTGTCCACCTTCTCATTCAATCGTTCAAAGTCAGATTTAAGTCCTTGCCCCCCCTTCATTGCCAATGTTGTTGGTGTTGTTACTGTAGCTGTGGTTGCAATCGTTGTCAGTGTTGTCCCTGCTGTCGCCGCTGTAGTTGTTACAGTTGTTGTAGCAGTTGTTGCTGTTGTTACCTTTGCCGTTGTTATAACAATTGTTTTTACCGCAGTTGGTGCAATCATAGTTGGGGATGTTATTGTCTTCTGCTGCTGTTGCTGTTGTAGTTGTTGTGCTATCTTCTTCACCGTCTCTTGCTCCTCCAAATCCTTCATCTCTTGTTGCGTTGTTTTCTTCATCTCGTCCTCCTCCTCCTCCAACCTTGTAAGCCTTCTAAAACTCCTGTCCGAAGATGTTGGTCTTTCCACTCTTGTCCAGGCCAATTTCTTCTCCTTCTCTCTCCCTCTCTCCTGCCGTTTCATCCAAATGTATTTCCAATTACGTGACGTTAACAATTTACATAAACAATTTACTGTTTGGCTCTACCTTATGTATTAACTCTAACAAATTTTAATATACTTATTTCCAAATACAGTATTAGACCTTTATCCTCCCCTCCCCCCTCCCCCTCTATCAAATATATGTATATGTACCTACATATGCATGTACACGCACATATATGAATATATGTATATACATCCACCAAAATTCAAATCAATATAGAGATGGGAAAGAAAAAAAGAGGAAAAAAATCCCATTTCAGACCAAATTAATTTCCCTCTTAAATTTTAATATTTTACCCCCAGATGAACAAAAAAAAGAGAGGGAGAAAGAAAGAAAGAAGGGGAAGAAAAGAAAAGAAAGAAAAAAAGGAACAAAAATCCTTATCGGAAAAAAATTGATCACTGTTCTTCCACTTTATTCCCTATTTAATCCTCACTCTTCATCTCCCAATGGGAAGGGAGATAAGGAAAAGGAGAAAAAGGAGTCCAAAAAAAACAGCAGGAAGGTAAAAAGAAAAAAATCATCAATATTTGTCCCACAAAAAAACCTGATATTTTATTTCTCTTCCAGCAACTTGCTTTATGTTACTGTTGCAGCTTACAAACACTGTCCAACTTAAAAAACAAAGAAAGAAAAATAACTCTTATATTATTCCAGGCCGAGAAGGAAAAACAAAAAGCAAAAACAAGATCAGGCGTCTGATCTCCAAGACTCAAAGAAAACAACACTTTGTCTCTCACAGCACATTTCAGGGCCCCAGCACCGTCTTATTCGTTTTTAAGCCTAAAAAAAAAATATGCAAGACAAAGCCAGTTCCAATTCTCCAAAAGTCCAACTTCTTCTTCTTCTTCCTCTCTTTCCTCTTTAGTACCCAAATTTCAAAGTCCAAAACTCAAACAGTAACGAAGAAGGGAGAGGAAAAAAAAGAAAACAAGAAATCCCGGTATTATCACCGTTGCTTGGCCCTGGCTTATCTGCGCTCCACTGACGTGAAAAAAACAAAAGGTCCGGTCCCAATTACTTCACTTTTCTTCTCCTTTTCTCCTTCCCCATCTATTTTTACAAATTTGTTCACCGTCAGGGCTTCTCCACTTCTCTGCTTAAGCAATTTTCCGGCTCCGCTAGGCTCCGTGCGGCTCCGGTCGAAAGGACCGGCGAGGCCGAGCGAGGCTCGCTTCAGCTTCCCCCTTTCGGATCCCCACCGGGCTTACCCTTTTCGATCCGCTCGTCCGCTTATCTGTTTGCCTGCGTTTTGTCGAACTTTGCCAGCGAACCGATCTCCACACAGTTTTCCAAACCCGTTGTTCTTCAGCTAAGAGCTTTGTTGAGTTGGCGCCATTAAGGACCGCCCATCCCCCACTCTCTCCAAGATCGAAACTCACAGTTTTCTCCCTTTCTCGGCCCAGCTTCGGACCAACCAAGGTAATTTCCGCAACTATTTTTTCTTATAAATATTCTAATCCATTTTTTTTTCAGGTCTCAGGAACTATTCTCACTTTTAACAGTCACTTTCGTTTCCCTCCTTTCTGAGCGGAAGAAAGTTCACTCCTCTCAACTCTCCATCTTGACACACCCCGTACATTTTCCCCCATTGGTGAACACTGTCTTGGCTCCCTGAATGGGAGTCAAGGACAGCATTTCCTGCAACATGATTGTCTGGGTCTGAAGTGAGACTAGCCTGGGGTCCTTTTGGCAAATGGTATGCCAGGTTCCCTGTGAACCCTTCTAATGCTATGGGTAGGGTGTCTCCCAGCTGCATTAGATGCTGCATCTGCTCTTTGTTGAATGGCATGACTATCTTGGCCAAGTCATATCCTGAAATGTCCCTTGCTCTCAGACTCCCCTTATGAATTACTGTGGCTACCAATTCCTGTGGAGGAACGAAGTTCCTGGAGAAGGTGTTCGGTAGATACACCCATTCTACAATTTTCAGGGGGGCTGTGGGAATCTATGCCTAGCGCTCCTGTGAACATGGTCCCTGTCCTAATGACATACAAATTTAGCAAGGGGATGTATGGTCCCTTGCTAATCCTGTCTACCCATCGGTGGCTGAGAATGCTGTTTACTGCCTGTAGAATTTGTGTAGCCTCCCGCGGAATGTGTATCCGGTCGGCTGGCTGCTTTCCTTGGGTTAGGAGTGCGAAAAGTAGTTTCAGGAGGTCTATGTCTATTTTGAAATATGGCCTTGCCCAATAAATGTTCCCTAAAATTTGTTGTAGCTCTACTAGCGTGACTGTGTCCTTAATATTGATCTTAGGCAGCACAGGCGCTGCGAAAGATCGGAGCAGCCGGTGCTCTAGATAAAAATAGGGTTCGGCTCTCTGTACTTTCTCAGGAGCTATGACTAATCTTTTTTCCCCCAATGTGCTCTGGAGGTCTTGAAATATGTCACCGCCTAATTTGGGCACTGCGATCAGTATGTCATCCATGAAATGGCAGACTAAGACTTTAGGGTGCAGGTTCCGGAACCCCTCCAAGGCCTCATAGACATAGATTTGGCACAGGGTTGGCGAATTGAGCATTCCTTGTGGCAAAAATTTCCACTCAAACCTTCAGGTTGGCTCCTTATGGTTTGTGACTAGCACTGTAAACGTGAACCTTTCCCTGTCCCTAGGGTCTAAAGCAGTGTTTCCCAAACTTTGGTTCTTGGACTCCATTTCCCAGAAGCCTAAGTCAATTCCTCAAAGCACTGATCAGCCAATATACTGACTTAGGCTTCTGGGAATTGAAGTCCCCTGTGGGGCGTAGGGCCCACTTTGGGAACCACTGGTCTAAAGGGATGGTGTAAAAGCAGTCCTTTAAGTCTACAATCAGGATTTCCCACCCTTCAGGGATCATGTTGGGATTGGGGGTACCACACTGAAGCGGGCCCATGGGCTGAATGCACTTATTGATTTCCTTTAAATTGTGAAGAAGTCGCCACTTTCTAGACTTCTTTTTAATGACAAAAATCAGTGAATTCCAGGGACTGGTGGATGGCTCAATGTGTCCCGCGTCTAGCTGCTCTTTAATGAGCTGCTTTAAAGCCTCTAATTTCTCCCCAACTATCGGTCATTGTTCCACCCATACTGGCTCATCGGTTAACCACTTGAGCGGTAGGGCCATTACCCAAAAGTTAGGGTGGCATGATACTGCTGTAGAATGTCTCTCCCCCAGAGATTGATGGGCACATTTAAGATGTGCGAGTGTATTACCACTGTGCCGTCTGCCCCCGGGATAGTGACCTCCACCCAGTCTCGGCTCCTGTAGGCTTCCTGAAATCCTCCTACCCACCACACATCTGAAACTGCCTTGATTGCCCACTCATTGGGCCATAATTTCCTGCTAATTACTGTCACATCAGCTCCTGTGTCTAGTAGACTGTCAAAAGGCCTTTTATTCAAAAATACCTTAATGACAGGTCGCTGTTTCCACTCCATGTTCTGTTCCACTGTTGCTATGATCTGGTATCCTCCTACTTCCCCTTCCTCTCTCTGGCGGTCTGTCAACCCGAATCCTGAATCTCCTCTTATCACTTCCTTGCCCCCACCTGGCAGATGATATGGAACCATGATCAATTGTGCTACTGAATCCCCTTTGCTGATTGTCTAGGGTATGTGTGTCCATAACTGGACTTTGATGATGCCTGTGTAATCAGAGTCTATGACTCCCTGGATCACAAAGATCCCTTTTTTCCCTGCACTGCTACGAGGCAAGACTAACCCTACTGTGCCTTGGGGCAGGGGACCTTTGTACTGGTTGTTAACTAAGTTGACTGTGCCTGGCAGGTCGCAAATAACATCCTCCTGGCATTCTAGGTCTAACCCTGTGCTGCCCTTGGTTTCTGCCTGTGCTTCAGAAATGCTGGGGGTGACTATTGGGATGTCTGCTCCGGAGCCTCCAGAGTGGCGGTTGTCTCTATTTGGACCAGGGCTAGAGACACGCCCACAGCCTGGTTTCCTGAATTCGAGCATAGATGAGCCCAATGGAAGCCGTTATGGCACCTTGGGCACTGGGTGTTCGGTTTGGCCAGGCGGCCCGCGGGAGGGCCCCCCCCTTTGCTGGGCTGTTTCGACCTGCACTCTCTGGTGAAATGTCCCATCTTGCCACACTGGTAGCAAGCTCCCTTGGGTTGGTTCCCTCCTTGCACAGCCACTGCTAACAGTCCCATTTTATAGGAGTCTGTTCCAACGTCTGCACAAGCCCTGATCATATCGGTGAGTGTCAAATTGGTTCTATGACCCATTACCTGCAAGATTTTGCAGCAGTCGAGGTTGGCATTGTCTTTTGCCAGCTTCATCATAAGCTCCTCTTGGGCCTCCTGGTTGTCTATCTGTCTGCTAATCGCTTCTTCTAGCCAGTTAATGAAATCCATGTAGGATTCCTGCGCTCCCTGTTTGATGGTGGTGTAATTCTTAGCGCCCTTGCCAGTGGCGGGTACCTTGAGGTATGCCTTGAAGGCGACCTCAGAAGCCAGCTGGAATGTGGCTGCTGGCAGGATGGACTGCGCCTGGATGTATCGAACTGCCCTGAGCCATATAGCTGCTCAGGAATTACTGCTCCTCCCATCCTGGCAGCCCTAGCCTGTGCTTCTAACCGGTACTCACTGTCCCACAATAGATATTGGCTGGGGTTCAACATCATCCTCATTGTGACTTTCCAGTCATGAGGGATGAGCGTGGTGGATTCCCACAGCTGTTGCAGCATGCCCCTTGTGAATCTGCTTTGGAGCCCTGTGTCTGTGATGGCTTTGTGGATTTCCACAAGCAGTTTGTATGGAACAGGTGTGTATGCCGCCAGCTGATTGCCCATGAGGGCGTCCATTTCTAAGTGGACTGGGCACAGCATCTGGAGCTCGGCCAGTTCTGTGGCTGGCAATTCCCCCTTGTGCAACTCTTCCTCTACCATTAGCTGGAAGGGACTCTTAGTGACCCGGGAAGCGCCTACACTTCCTAGGTCTCCGCTCACTCTCGCGGCTTCTGCAGCTGCCATGGAAGGGGAGTCCATGTCTGAACTGGATGGTTGGGTAGAGACGCGCTGGGGCTGATGGTTCTATGTACGCTAGGGGTTTCTCAGCCTCTACCCAGGCTGGACTGACAGCTGCAATTATCTGTCTACACTTGCTCCAAGTCCCTATGATTTTGGCGGGCACTCGGAGTTCTTCTTTGAGGCATTTCCCTACTCTATCCCAAACCTCCGGATCCATCATGCCTGCTTCTGGGTAGAACAGACAGTGTTCCCCCAAATGCATCACAAAGTCCATCAGGCTCTTCCTCCTCACCCTTATCCAAAACTGCCTGGCCAGGCCTTTGAGCTCCTCCACCTGAGCTCGCTGCCTGATGGTTGAGTTTTGTCCCCCCCTCCACGCAACCCCCCCATACTACCCCAGATTCGTTTCTGCAGGACGAGTTGGAGCACCTTTTGGGTAGTACGTCGGGGCTGGTGATGCACAGGACGATGTCCCTCGGGTCTAGTCAGTGGATCAGGATTGTGGCTATGGCTCTCTGCCGGGGGCTTCTGCTGCTCTGCCTCTGCTGTTCAGGATCGTGGCTTTCCCCTGGCTTTGGAACGCGTCCGTTCCAATATGTGGAGTCTGCCGGGCTTACGATTGTGCTGGCTTCCTTGCTTCAGGATCATCACAGCCTCCGCTAGGAACCGCATTGGCCTAGCCTCGGGATCGCATCGGGTTCCGATCAGAGTAACATCGGGTTCTGATCAAAATCATGTCGGGGTCACCAAATGTAGGAATGGCTGGCCACACGAGACAATCGTGCAGTGAAGTCCAGCCCCAAACGAAGTCAGGGATTCATATTTATTACCCTGCCTTGGGGTGATACATGTGTAGAATGTGTGTGACCCCCCAATACAGAAAGCTTGCAAATGTGGCATTTTCTGGTGGTCAGGACAAGACCTGCTCTTGGACATTGCGCTGTGGTTAATGGATAGCCCGCAACTAATTAAGGTCTGGGCTGGCAAAACCCATTGTTCCTGCCCTATCTCGGAGCCTTATATATATTGACTCTGGGTGCCTAGCTTGTCCACTGTCTGGCTTGGCTTGTTTGCCCAGCTTAATTTGTAGCCAGCAGTTGAAGACTGCATCGCTCTACTAGAGCCATCATCTTGGTTTTACCCCATTTCTACTGTAGCCATCAGCCAAGGCTTTATGATTCACCCTCCAAATTAGCTTACTAGCCCGCAGCCCAATTGCCTTTCCTGCCAAGCTCGGTTGATCCCCGGATCTGTTGAAAGCCGAGCGAACCCCTGGGGAAAGGTTTAGCTAATTATTCCCGTGGGCAACCCACAGCAGGCCCCTTTGCTATCGGCCCAATTGTTCTGGAGGCATATAATCATTGGCTTCAAGTGAATTGCCCTTAAGAGAAAGCAACTGTTGAAAACAAAACACATTTTTTCTTGAACTCCAAAATTTCAGTCTTAAACAATGTTGGTGAGCTTGGTGCTGTTTCTGTAACCTGAAAGAGACATCGTTCGGGCAAAAGGCTAACAACAAAGCTGACTGTGGTGTCAGAATAAATCACTGAATGCTCATCCCCAAATGCAAGCAATTGGGAAATGCATGGAGAGAAGGGATACTGCCTAGAAATTTACTTTGTTTATTATGGCTTATTGACTTTTGTGTAATCAGAAGCAATTAAAATTTCTTCAAGAGATTTCCTTATTGAAATAAGAATGATAGCAGCCTGCTGCCCACTGTGATAGATCTAGTGCTTTCTGGGCAAACTGATTTATCATGTCTCATTCCAGCAGTACTTGCTTGCTTGCTCATTTCTCATCTTATTACTGTGAAGTTGTAATTAAAGAGGATCCTCCCACAGGGAAGAGTTCTCCTGTAGAATGAGCTCAATTATAAATGCTCTTGCTCTTTCACTAAGACCAGTGTTAGAAGTAGTGTGATGAAAGCAATCATTAGGTCTGTTGAACTTAAAGCAGACTTATAAAATACTGGAGTGAATTTTCTCAGCAAATGCTGATAATTTCATTGTAGAAATATCTAAAAGACCCTTCTGATTTCCAAAGGAGATGTTATGGGGAAGATTTGGTGCTCTTCCATACAACATGCCCAGAGATGCATGTAAACATGCTCCTTCATGTGCCGACTGTCTGATCCAAGAGAATTTGTTTTATGGATGAGTTATTGCTTAGTATTAACTTGTGCAGCATTGTAAATATAGCTGGCATTGCTCAGTGGTGGGTCAGAGCCAAACAGATAACAGAATCATTCTCCAAATGGCTAACTGTCTATAGATGCCATCAGTGACAAACTACGAGGCAAAACATAACATACATAATGTAGAGACAAGTAGCCATTAGAATTTGAGCCTTAAATACATAGGCTTTTAGACATTCTGAACAATGAATTATAACAAGAGTAAAATAAAGCCATATTTTCTGTCTCAGACAGCTCTCCCCTTTTAAGTCTTGTCCCTTTTGTTCTTACTTCTGTTGTCTGACAAATCATTTCTATATCACAATAAATTTGTTATGGAATATTATCTTACCTGGATGAAGGTCATAATGTGCTAAAGGTCACATGTATTAACTATTTAATTTTGATAAGGGAGTCCCCAACTTTCTTCTAAAATGCATTTTGAAAATAGATAACACTAACCCAGTAACAATAGAACATTATAGAAATACTTTTTGGGGGGGAGGGGCTGCAGTTATGCTTTCTTTGAGGTGCAAAGCTTTGGAAAGCAAACATCTCTCTTGAAAGTGCATTTCAAATGGTGTTCTGTCAGTAATGCTCAGTAATCAATAGTCAATATAGCAAGTTGGTCATGTTTTGGGGTTCACTGCTGTTTTGCCCATTGTCAATTTTACCCAAAGGCTGAGGTTTTTTAGTGTAAGGGACCAAAGCACAGCTTTACAGAACACAACAGGTTTTCTGTGGCTTTTTTAACCTTCAAAACTGTTTTCACTCTATAGAAAGATAAACACATTTTACAGTTTCAAATATTTATCAAGCTTTTGTGTGAAGTAGACACATGCAAGTAACATGAACTACACAAATTCAGGATCCATTAACCATGTCCTTCAACACTGATAGACAAAGCTAATGCAAGCGCGGCGCCAAAATGGCCGCCGTGCTCTTTGCGCCCCCCCCATCAGACGAAGGCATCTGGGTAGTTAGGGGGCGTGGCCAGCTCCCTTATAAAAGGGGTGGCCATGAGGCAGCCGAGCTGCCATTTTGCGAAGCGACGGAGCGGAGAAGTTTTTCCCTCTTACCTCCGTCGCTTTTACCTTTACCGGGAAGCCTTTTGGCTGCTGAATTCTCTCGTTTTCGGCTTCCCATCGATTGGCTGAGATGCCCTCGAAGAAGAAGGCGGCTGCGAGCGCGGCTCGTGCAGTTCGGAGGCGCAATCCGGGTCGGAGGACTGCGGCTGCGCCTCCCCAGCAGCCGCCTTTGCCTGCACCCACCGGGACCGGTGGAATGGGGTCTATTCCCCCTGGCCGGAGAATGGTGGCCCACGCACGGGTCCAGTAGGGGCTGCGGCCCTCGGCCCGCAAGCGGTGGACACCTCTCCTGGTGTTGCCCATTCCGCTGGGCCTTCCTCTATAGGGGCGCAGCTCGCTCCGGGGCCTTCCAGCCTTGGGGGGTGGCTGGTCCCCTTCCCTGGCAGGTTGCTACATCGGCCCTAACGGGCCCGGGTGTGGGGTTGTGGCCCTATTCGGGCCCCGGGGTACAGGGACCTGTACCCATGCCTGTAGTAGGCGGGCCGGCTGGCCCTTTGCCCCATGTCAGCGTGGAAGCCTTATTGGCCCGCGTTGCGGCCCACGAGGCATCCCTGGCCCGGGCTAGCCACTCTGGGGCTCCCTTTGGGGTTCATTTCGACGCGTCGTCTGCTGGGCAGCGGCAGGCGACGGGACGGGTCGAGCTGCTTGAGGCGCGTGGCACGACCTCGGCCACTGCCTCGCAGCTCCCCATTCAACAGACCGGTGCGGGTCAGGCCCCATCGACGAGCTCGACGGCGGTCGTGAGCTCCGACGCCCCCAGTGGGCCGGAACCCCCCGTGGGGGCGGCCTATGGGGGTGCAGCATGTGAGTATGCAGTCCAAGCTAGTGCACCTACACACGTGGCCACGTTGGGGGGGGTTTCAATGGCCTTGGCCTCGCGCGGGTGGGGCGGCGGTCCAGCCGCTGATGCCCCACCCAGCGACGACAACTACCACCCAGGGCCCCGTGGTGGGGGGTGTTTTCTACCCTGTGGGGAATGTTTTGGGGGTGGCTGGGTTAGTACAGGCCCCCGTTCAGATGCCAGCAGTTCCTGCTGTGCCTGTGTCGGCCTTGCTGACGGCGGGGTATTCCTTACCGCTGGGTGACCATTTGGCACAGACCACCAAAGAGAAGATCTGGCGGGGGAGTACGTGGATATCTTCTCACTCCTCAACAGAGAGCCCACCAAGGAGTAGAGGGAGGGGCAGGATGAGAAGGATAAGGAGCAGGCATGTCGTCGCAAGCCACCACGTATGTGGGCCAACTGGTTGCCGGCCTACCTCATATACATGGCGGTGTACCTTAGGGCCCGGCCGGATTTGGCAATTCCGATGGTCCAGTATTTGGACAACATCTACCGGGCGATGGTTGACTTTCCGGGCCCATCGTGGTTGGCTTATGATGAGTAATTCCGTATGCGGATTCCCCGGCACCCCGAGATGAGGTGGGATGAGCCATGCCAGAGGCTGTGGCTTTTGTACATGACGCCCACGCGCCCCGCGCCCGGGGCGAGATACCATTGTGGACATGTGGTCCAGCGAGCGGCCCCAGCACAGGTTCACTGCCAGGGGGCGGGGCAGGGGGTCCCAGCCCATCTGCTGTGCTGGACTTTCTCGTCCAATGGTTCCTGCAATAGGAAGAATTGCAAATACAGACATGAGTGTCCCCCCTGTGCTGGCCCCCATGCGGCCTCTGCCTGTCCCAGGCCTGGAGGGATGCGGGGCAGAGGGAGGGGCGGACAGGGGGCTGGCAAGACTGCCGCAGATGGATCTACTTCACCGAAGGGCTCCCTCCCCAATTAATGTGGACATGTTGGAGCGTTGGCTCACATTGTACCCGAAGGGAGAGGATGCGGATTATCTCCTTCAGGGTTTTAGGCAGGGGTTCCGTATCCCTTTCATGGGTGATAGGTCCCCTCAGGATGCCCCCAATCTTTATCCCTTAGGGGGAGGGGGGAGGTGGCTGCTGCCAGCATTGATAAGGACGTCTATGCGGGCAGGGTCGTTGGCCCTGTCCCTGCACCCCCGTTCCGGGGAGCATATTATTTCGATGATGCCATGCCTTTTGGCTGTTCCATTTCGGGCCCGGCATTCGAGCGTTTCACCACCTTCCTAGAGTGGGCTTTTGTCCGCAGGTCAGGGTCCCGGTCTGTAGCCCATTCCCTGGATGATTTTATTCGGGGCTGAACGGGGCTGGGACACGTGCACACGTCTCCTCAACACATTTCAGACGCTAATGGAGGAACTTGGTGTCCCTTTAGTGCCCGAAAAGACCGAGGGCCCATCTACACAGCTAGTATTCCTGGGGGTGGAGATTGACACGGTAGCGCAGGCTTCTAGGTTGCAGCGGGATAAGGTGTCAAGGCTAGTGGCACTTATCTCGGACTTGCTGGCCAAGCGCATGGCATCACTGAGGGAACTGCTGGTGCTACATGGTCACCTCAATTTCGCTTGCAGGGTCGTCGCACCGGGCAGGGCATTTGCTCGGCGCTTGTGCGACGCCATGGCAGGATTATCCAGGCCCCACCATAGGGTTAGACTTACCCGGGGTATCAGGGCAGACGTGCTTGTCTGGCTACAGATCCTGAGGGAGTTCAATGGGGAGTCATTTTGGAGGTCTGAGCTCTTGGCTTCCCCTCGCTTTCAGATACAGTCCGATGCCTCGGGATCCCTGGGTTATGGGATGTACTTCGATTGGAAGTGGGCCTATGGTGGGTGGCCACCATCCTGGGCAGGCACGGGTCGCCTGCGTGGTCTCACGTATCTGGAATTTTTCCCTATCCTGGGTGCTTTGATGCTATGGGGCCAGGAGTGGTCCAACTCGGTTGTGCAATTTTGGTGTGACAATGCGGCTGTTGTCCACATTGTCAATGCACAGACCTCTAAATCGCCCAGGGTTATGGACCTAGTGCACCAGTTTGTGTTGCGCAGCCTGCGCCTCAACGTTCTTTTCAGGGCCAGGCATGTCCCAGGGGTTAATAATGATATTGCTGACGCTTTGTCCCGCCTGCAGATCTCCCGGTTCCGTGCCTTGGCCCCGGATACGGAGGAATTTCCCTCGCCACTCCCGGACGAGATATGGAACATTGGCAAGGAGAGGTGAACCGGGCGATTGGCCTGTCACTAGCGCCACGCACGCGTAAGGCGTATCACCACGCATTTAATTCTTTCAGAGCATTCTGTACCCAATTTCAACTGCCAGGAACCTGGCCGATCCCGGTAACCCATGTTCTGCGGTTCATGGTTTACCTGCATGCCCAGGGCCTTGCACCTCGCACCATAGCATCTAAGCTGTCAGCGTTGGCTTTTATGGCAAAAGTGGGAGGTCATGTGGACAGCACCACTGACTTCCATGTAAGACATGTTTTGGAGGGGTGGGTGCGCGCGCGCGGGCGTTGCCCGGACGACCGCCACCCGATTTCCCCAGGGGTTTTTACCCAATTGGCCCGGGGCTGGCCTGGCCTCTGTTTTGATAGATGAGGCAGCCCATTTCATGCGGCTACAACGGTGGCCTTTTTTGGAGCGCTCCGCATCAGCGAGCTTGAGATGCTGTCTAAGGCGGATGCAAGTCGTAGGGCACTGGAACTCGAAGATGTCTGTGTGGACAATATTGGGCTCAGTTGGGGATACGCTCCCCTAAAACGAATCAGCACGGCGTAGGCAGTGGAGTAGACTGCTACGATGTTCCTTGGCAGACATCTGTCCGGTTGGTGCCCTACAGGATTTCCTTGCACTGTGTGGCACGCACCATGGCCCGTTTTTCTGTCACCAAGGTGGGTCTTCTCTTACTAAATTTCAATTTGGAGGGTGCCGGGAAGGCACTAGACAGTGTTCGCCTCTCTGGGGCTAGTTGCGGCACCCATTCGTTCAGGATGGGGGCGGCTTCTACTGCAGTTGTTTTTGGGTACTCCGGGGCTGAAATACACCGCATGGGAGGGTGGGGATCACAATGTTTTCAGTTTTGTGTTCGCCCTCTTCAACCGTGAGTACCAGTTTAGTCACTGCACTGTTTCTCCCCCCCCCTTTTTTTTCCTTGACAGACCCTGGGTGTCGTTTTACACCGGTGACAGTATGGCTGGTGGGCCATAGCCACGTGCACAGGGCAGCGCGTTACACTGCATGGGGCAGCGCGTTACGCTGCACAGGGCAGCGCGTTACGCTGCACAGGGCAGCGCGTTACGCTGCGGCGACAGAGTGGGGACCCCGACTGGGACTGGGTGCATCCGCACGTCTCAGGTGGTATGGTAAGCGCGGCATGTTATGGCGGGAACTGTTGCCATTCCTTTTCTACATCAGGGATGCTGACTCGCCCGATGTCCTGGTTATGTACCTTGGGGGCGATGGCTTGGGGCAGGTCACTGGCCTATCGCGGAAGCTTGCGGTTTACAGTGACCTGCCCTACTCACATTATGTGTGGCCTGCCACATCCCTCAATTGGTCGGACACGATACCGCAGTACACTTACAGGGGGGTGTTCGGCCTCGAGGCTCTTGACTGAGCCGACGCTCCGCGAACGGGGCTATTGCCCGGTTCCTTTTCGACAAGGGCGGGGGACGCGTCATTAGCCTCCCCGCCATCAGTCTGCAAAATTACGAGCTTTACTCAGGGGATGGGGCCCATCTGTCGCAGGGAGGTATGGACCTCTGGTTAGTGGACTGGCGAGCAGGCCTGTCGACCAAGCTGAAGGTCTTGGGGGGGGGGCGGTGAGCCTTTTGGAAGCCTCCCCGTGTGGCGGGTATCACTGGTAAGGTAAACATTTATGACCCACAGGTATCCGGCAGGTTCGCAATTGACTGGACAACACTAGACAGGCATAAGTTGGTTAAACGTTGTCCGGTCAACGACGAACCAGGCGACGGGGTGATGGCTACAGCTAGACAGCATGCATCACCCCGTGATTTCACGGATATGCATCAGAGGGTGGGGTCATTAGTTAGATATTGACTACGGTCAACAATTTGTTTGTTGTCAACAAACAAATTGATACAAATAGATACATTGTAACAATTGCCGTTGGCAATTTTGGGTGGTACCTTACCAGTGTTACTTCGGCCTGCTTGCCTTAAAGAATTATGATTGGTCAATTACCAATAGAAATTTATAATTCGGACTAGGGCATGAATCAATAAATGTGGTCCAATGCCGTTATCCACTTTTACCAGTGTCTGAGTCCTTTATTGGGGGGTGCGCCTGCAATGCAAGCGCGGTGCCAAAATGGCCGCCGCGCTCTTTGCGCCCCCCCCATCGGACGAAGGCATCCGGGTAGTTAGGGGGCGTGGCCAGCTCCCTTATAAAAGGGGTGGCCATGAGGCAGCCGAGCTGCCATTTTGCGAAGCGACGGAGTGGAGAAGTTTTTCCCCTCCACCCCCTCCCTAGTTAACCGTGTGATATTTTGGTCGCTTCGGGGCCGGGTGGGAATTTTTGGCTGGGACCCACAATTGGCTCTCGGGTCCTGGTTTTTTCGCCCATCTCACACTGTTGCTATGGTTTGATATAGGGGTTTCTGTTGCTGCTGTTGACTTTGGTCACATGGGCGGGTATCACTGGTAAGGTAAACATTTATGACCCACAGGTATCCGGCAGGTTCGCAATTGACTGGACAACACTAGACAGGCATAAGTTGGTTAAACGTTGTCCGGTCAACGACGAACCAGGCGACGGGGTGATGGCTACAGCTAGACAGCATGCATCACCCCGTGATTTCACGGATACGCGTCAGAGGGTGGGGTCATTAGTTAGATATTGACTACGGTCAACAATTTGTTTGTTGTCAACAAAAAATTGATACAAATAGATACATTGTAACAATTGCCGTTGGCAATTTTGGGTGGTACCTTACCAGTGTTACTTCGGCCTGCTTGCCTTAAAGAATTATGATTGGTCAATTACCAATAGAAATTTATAATTCGGACTAGGGCATGAATCAATAAATGTGGCCCAATGCCGTTATCCACTTTTACCAGTGTCTGAGTCCTTTATTGGGGGGTGCGCCTGCAAACAATAAAGTCTGGGAAAGACCAAAACACAAAAAAAGAGAAAGAAACAAAGGAGGAAAAAAGAAACAAGGAGAAGGGAAGGGAGGGGGGGAATTGTGGACGAACAAGGTATGAGGCAACTGTTTGTCATATTCAGTAAAATAAAACAAAATCCAATCGTTGTGTCAGAGTTCCAGTAAGTCACACGCAACAGGAAGGAGTATTCCACATAGCACTAATGGGAAATCCAGATGTACATTAGCCATTGTACTTTTTACTCCTTTCTTCTGTTTATTCAGTGGTGCTGGATGACTGTGGCATGATGCTCTTACTGTTGTCTATCCATAAGTACAGTATGCTGTTATTTCATGCTTCCTCCACACCTTGCTTCTCCACCAGATCCTGCCCATCTCTTGCATCTCCCATCTCCTATTACTGACTACATTTCCCACCATATCTTGTCTTTCTTTGCACATGTTCATGGTTTGCACAATGCAGGGATGAGTTGTGCAATGTGTAGTGTGTTGCCTATGCCTTTGCCTGCAATTGAATTCCAAATACAGTATAAAGTAAACAGATTCCAATATGCAGTATACAGTACAGTACACAATGTACAGTATATGATATGCAAACTAAAATACATTACTGTACTGATTCTTTAAGAGGCTGGCAGAAATGTTCTTTCCATTGTGTAACCTTTCCCTCAAAAGCTCCTTATGGACCCTAGAGTTTCAAGCCTTACCTAATGTTTTCTTTGTTCTTCCTATTTCTAAAGGATACCCAGTGTGGTTTAGTGGATAGAGCAATCAACTGGGACTCAGGAGACATTAATCAATTTTCTCCTTCAACTCTCAGTTCCTGGATGCAAGCCTCTGTAATCTCAGTGAAAAATCTAGGATGCCTGAGATTATTTTCAGGCATGATTAGCTGTACTAAGTACACATTCAGAATTGTTTCATTTACTTTCACATCCCAGTTTATCTGATTCTCTCCTTTCCATGTTGGCCCTAAATGCAAAATCCAGGTTCTCTGAGAATCAAGTTCTTCACTATTTTCTCTGACAGAAAAACACAGGAATCTTTTGGATGAAGCACTTGTTCTCCCAAATGCATCTGATTGTCTGCCGATGGTACTGGTATTTCCCCCACCATCCAAATGACATCAGGTTTGTCCCAGTTCAAAACACATGACTTTCCAAGTTTGTAATCATCCCCTAAATACACTTTATTTGGTCTTCAGATTTGTTGTGTGGCAGAGTTTAGTGCTGCGGCAGAAAGCCTGCTTTTCTTCCCACACTTTGCTCTTTCACCTGCACCATCTTCCTTACTTCCATCCATGCTCAAAATCCAGACACTCTGACTATAGTAATAAAGGGCACGGCGTGTGTGGTGTCCTACATGAGTGTTGCCTTAAGAAACTACTGCTGTTGATGTTGGTGCTCCCACCATCACCCATCTCTACCAAATGGAATTGCCAGACACTAAATATGAGGCCAGATGTTTGTGTGCTTATTTTCTGAAGTGAAGTACACACAGCAGTGTAAGCAAGACACTTAGGTAGTATCTATCCTAGACACCCTAGCTCAAGACAGGTGAATCCCACTAACTGAGAGAATGAGAGGAGGAAGCTTTTTTCATCTGGAAGAGCCTACAGACTAGTCAGATTCCCCTTCAGAGAGACATACTGTAACCCTGAACCTAAATGCCCTTTCTATTTTGATATACAGCCTTTGTGAGTACTGTAAATGTTTTTTAAAATACTTATGAGAGAGGGGTAGCAGTGGTTGCACTTATTAAAGTAAACTTATTAAAGTAGCTAGAGTAGAAGACGGTGGGAAGCATGTTTTTGACTGGTTTCCTGGCAAGGATATTCACTGATTCTTAAGAGGAAAAGCCAAGTTTATGCACAGAGCAAACTGTCTAAATGGCCCAGTGCTCTACCTTTAGTTAACTGTTTCTCTTTTTTCTATTCCCATTTTCACTCTCCGTCTGTCTTCATTAGCTTGTTGGCACATGGCTGGGATTAGTGAGCTAGTTTCCATGGTTTCTAATTTTCACTTTCTATCTTTCTTTGCTTAACTCATTAAATTGCTCATTACTTCACTGCATTTTACAGGAGACATATTTATTGTATTAGTTACACAATGGCTGGATTAGTAAATGAAAGGCAGCGTGCAATTTGAAAGAGTATATTTTAAGAATGGAAAGGAAATACAGGATACATTGGTGTTATCTAGTAGGTATAGCAAAAAAAGTGACATTTGTTTTTCTTAACTGAAATATGTACTGCATCAAGTATACATTTATTTAAAGGATATTGTTCTTCTCACATGTACGGAAAGACTCCTAAACTAATTAATTAACCCACAAATATTGATCTCTAACTATACCTATTCCTACAGACCATGTTATAGAGCAGGGGTTCCCAACCTACAGCCGGATCTGTCCCCTAGGCTGATTTGCTGTTGATGCCAGAAGTGCCCTGACATCACTGGAAGTGCTGAAATTGCAGCATTTTCACACCGAAATGCTCCCTCTTCCAAGGGAAGTGGCGGAGGTGGGAGTAACACTCAGAAATGCAACTCAAATGCATATGCCGCTGCCAGGAAGAACCACATGACAGCCCCTCAGCTGACTGAGGGGGCGTGGTCATGCCCCTGGCAGGAAAAGGTTGGGAATCCCTGTTATAGAGCTTTCTTTTACAAAATGGAAAAATCAAAAGGATTTTAGTACAGTGGAACCTCGGTTAACAAACGACTCGGTTAACATAAAAATTGCATAACAAAAGGAAATTCATAGAAAATAGTGGCTTGGTTTACAGATTTTTTTTCAGAATGGAGTAATTGGTTTTCAATGCATTCCTATAGGAAACTGCATTTTGGTTAATGTACTTTGGTTTTCAATGCATTCCTATGGGAAATTGCATTCAATGCATTTCTATGGGAAATTCCGTTAAAATAATTTTTGCTGTAAGAAACATCCCAGAGAACACATTAATTATGTTTACCGAGGTACCACTGTACATAACATAAAATTATACTCTTAAGTAAAATATTCCATAGTATTTCTTGTAGAGTACAATGTTTTGTATATCAGCATAATCATTGTATCATATAACTGTTCTTAAAATGTGAGAATTGCCACTATGTCCTCAAGCTAGCATGGAGAAAAGGGCAGGTTTTGAGCTTAACATGATTTGGAAATTACATTTGGAAGAGCAAAGCTTTTCTGAAGGCACTTGTACCAAGAGTAATGATGCAATACACATATTTTTCATATGCAGAAGTAGACAGTGTTACCTTTTCTTGATCACTAAATTAAAAACAATCATTGCAAGCTTTTGTGATTCAAAATCACTTCTTCAGGTATACATTCAAATGTACATGGCATGATGGTCTGTATGTCAGGCTCTGTTCTTAAAAGCAGCAGTTGATTTGACACTCTTCCTTCATTTTTCAAACACAGGAAACATGCTTTTTGCTCTCTCCAAATTGCTCTGTTGAGATTGTAGACCCTTTTTCTGGCAATGGCCACAACTCTTTGTTTTACCTCTTCGGTTATAACTGCATTTCCCAGGGCTGCGGTGGCTTAGAGGCTACGACGCTGAGCTTGGCGATGTTTGAATGGTGGCTGTTGGAGGTCCATGTGTTGTGTGACAGAGTCTGTCTCAGCTCCTGCCAACCTAAGGAGTTTGAAAGCAAGAAATTGCAAAAACTGCATTTCCCTTGTTGTCTAAGTCATACTTTGTTATCAGGCTGCTTTGCAGGCGCATCCCCCAAAGAAAGACTCAGACACCGGTATATGGATAAAGGCATTGGGCCACTTTTATTGAATAATGCCCTAGTCCGAATTATAACTTTCAATTGGTACTCATCCAATTATAATTCTTAAGGCAAGCAGGCCGCAGTAACACTGGTAAGGTTCCTCCCAAAATTGCCAATGGCAATTGGCTACAATGTATCCATTTGTATCAATTTGTTTGTTGACACAAACAAATTATTGACCGTAGTCAATAAACTATCTACTGACCCCACCCTCTGACGTGTATCCGTCAAATCACGGGGTGATGCATGCTGAAAAGCTTCTGCCATCACCCCTTGCCTGGTTCGTCGTTGACCGGTCAACGTTATTACACCTGTACCTGTCTAAGTGTTGGCCAGTCAATTGCGAACCTGCCGGATACCTATGGGTCATAAATCTTTACCTTACCAGTGCTACCCGCCACACAGGGAGGCTTCAATGAAGACTCACCGCCCCCCCCCCCCAGACCATCAGCTCGGTCAACAGGCCTGCTTGCAAATCTTCCAAAAAGAGGTTCATACCTCTAGCCGACAGGTGGACCCCATCCCCTGCATAAAGATCATAATTTTGTAAACTAATGGTGGGGTGTCGGATGACCATCCCCAAACCCTTGTCTGCCAAGAACCGGGCAACTGCCCTGTTCACCGAGCGGCGAGCGCGGTCAAGGGCACGGAGGTCAATACCTCCCCTGTAAGCGTGACGTGGTATGATGTCCGACCATAGCAGCCTTGTGGACGGCCACACATAATGCAAATAAGCTAGGTCACTGCAAATCGTGAATTTTAAAGAAAGGGCAGTGACCTGGCCAAGGTCATTGCCCCCGAGGTGCAGTACAAGGACATCAGGCGGTTCAGCATCCCTGATGGAGAAAAGGAATGGCAACAGTTCCCGCCATCTCATTCCACGCTTACCGTACCAACGTATGCATGCGGCTGCACGCAGTCCTAGCTGGGGTCCCCACTCTGCTGCCGCAGCATACTGCACTGCCCAGTGCACATAACTGTGGCCCACCAGCCATACTGCCACCGGTGTGCGGGGACACACAGGATCTGTAAGAGAAAAAAGAGAACAGTGACTTAACTGGTACTCATGCCTGAAGAGGGCGAACATATAATGCAAAACGCATAGATCCCCATCTTCCCATACGGCGTATATCAGCCTCAGAGTACCCAAATGCAGCTGCAGTTGAAGCAGCACCTATCCTAAACGAATGGGTGCCGTAACGAGCCCCTGGGAGGCCAACACTGGATAGTGCCATACCGGTCACCTTCCAAAATTGAAATTTAGTAAGGGGAGACCCATCCTGGTGGCAGAAAAAAGGGCCAGGGTGCGTGCCACGCACTGCCAAGAACTCCTGTAGGGCACCAACCAGACAGATGTCTGCAATGGAACATCGTAGCAGTCTGACTCCACTGCCTATGCCATGCTGATCAACTTTTGAGGACCGTATCCTCAACTGAGCCCACTCATTAGAAACATAGACATCGTCAATTTCCAGTGCCCTACGAGTCGCATCCGCCTTAGACAGTAGTACCAACTCACTGATGCGGAGCGCTCCAAAGAAGGCCACCGTGGTAGCCGCATGAAAAAGAGCCGCCTCATACCGGTCAAAACATAGGTTATGCCAGCCTCGTGCAAGGTGGGTAAGCACCCCTGGGGAAATTGGGTGACGAGTGTCCGGGCGGCGGCCACGTTCCCATGTCCACCCCTCCAAAACATGTCGTATGCAGAAATCGTTCATGCTGTCAGCAAAACCCCTCACCTTGGCAATAAATGCCAGTGCTGACAGCCTGGATGCTATAGTGCGGGGAGCGAGGCCCTGACTGTGTAAATAAACCATGAATTGTAAAACTTGTTCCACTGGAATGGGCCACACTTCGGGCAACTGAAGTTGCACACAAAAATTTATAAATTGAACGAAAGCATGATGATACGCCTTACGCGTGCGGGGCGCCAAGGACATGCCGATCGCCCGGTTCACCTCTCCTTGCCAAATGTCCAAATCTCGGCCGGGAGTGGCGAGGGGAATTCCTCTGCGTCCGGAGCCAAGGCGCGGAACCGGGGGATCTGCAGGCGGGATAAAACATCGGCAATATCATTATTAATGCCTGGTACATGTCTGGCCCTAAAAAGCACATTCAGGCGTAGGCTACATAACACGAACTGGCGAACTAAAGCCATCACCCTGGGTGATTTAGACGTCTGAGCATTGACAATGTGCACTACCGCAGCATTGTCACACCAAAAGTGAACCACAGAGTCGGCCCACTCCTCGCCCCATAGCATCAAAGCTCCCAGGATTGGAAAAACTCAAGGAATGTAAGATCGCGGAGGCGATCCGTGCCCCGCCATGCTGGAGGCCATTGGCCATAAGCCCACCTCCCCTGGAAGTAAATTCCATATCCCAGGGAGCCGGAGGCATCCGACTGTACTTGAAACCTAGGGGAAACTAAAAGGTCGGATCTCCAAAAGGAGACCCCGTTGAAGTCCCGCAGGAATGTGAGCCAAACCAAAAGGTCAGCCCGCATGCCCCTGGTCAGTCGGACCCTATGATGGCGCCTTGACAGGCCAGACATGGCGTCACATAGGCGCCGAGCAAATGCCCTGCCAGGCGTAACCACCCTGGAGGCAAAGTTAAGATGGCCATGTAGAACCTGAAGCTCACGAAGTGACACTTTAAGTTTGGCCAGCAAGGCCAAAACCATCGCGGAGATCCGGGTGACCTTATCGATGGGTAACCAGGATGCCTGTGCGACCGTGTCAATTTCAATACCCAGAAATGTGAGGGTAGTGGATGGGCCCTCGGTCTTTTCAGGTGCTAAAGGGACACCCAGTTCCTGCATTAGCATCTGAAATGTGGTGAGGAGACGCGTGCACGTGTCCAAGCCCCGTTCACCCCCGAACAAAAAGTCATCGAGGTAATGGGCTACAGACCGAGACCCAGACCTGCGAACAAAGGCCCACTGAAGGAAAGTGCTAAAACGTTCAAATGCTGAACAGGATATAGAGCAGCCAAAAGGCATGGCCTTATCTACATAAAACTTCCCTTGGAATCTAAAACCCAATAGCTCAAAGTCCTCCGGGTGCACTGGCAACAATCGGAATGCCGATTTAATGTCGCATTTTGCCAGGAGGGCACCAGGACCACAAGAGCGCACCATTCACAGGGCTTGGTCAAAGGACGTATACCTGACCGAACAAAGGTCATCAGGAATAGCATCATTGACAGAATAACCCGCCGGGTACGATAAATGGTGGATTAAACGAAATTCCCCCGGGGCCTTTTTGGGTACCAACCCCAGAGGGGAGACCTTCAGGTTGGGAAAGGGTGGTACAGAAAAGGGGCCTGCCACCCTCTTGGCCTCAACCTCCTTAGCAATACTCAGGGCAGCCACCTCTTCTCTACCCTTCAGGGACAGTAAATTGGGTGCATCTTGGGGTCCCCGCACTCCTTTGAATGGGATTCGGAAGCCCCACTGAAAACCCTCAAGGAGGTACCTCGCGTCCTCTCTCCTTGGATAAGTTGAGAGCCATCGCTCCAACATATACACATTAACTGGGGAGGGGGCCTTTTGTCTGGCTAGCTCCATCAGCAGAAGCTCTGCCCGCTCCCTGTCCACCTCTACCTCTGCCCCGTGACCCACCGGCCCGCGGGCACGCGGCGGCGGCGTGGGGGCCAGCGCAAGAGGGACACTCGTGTTTGTATCGGCACTGCCGCTTATTGCACATGCCGTTAGCCGAGAAGCTCCAACACAGCAAGCGGGCTGGAACCCCCTGCCCCGCTGGCTGGTGGGAAGCCTGCATTGGAGCAGCTCGCTGCACGGCATGGCCACAATGGTACCTATCCCCAGGCGCCGGACGCGTGGGGGTCATGTACAATAGCCACAATTTCTGACAGGGCTCATCCCATCTCATCTCCGGGTGCAAGGGCACCCTCATTCTAAATTCCTCATCGTAAGCCAACCACGATGGGCCAGGAAAATCCACCATTGCCCTTTAATATTGTCCAAATATTGGACCATAGGAATGGCCCAGTCAGGCCGGGCCCTAAGGTACACCGCCATATAAATAAGATATGCGGGCAACCAGTTGGCCCAGGTGCATGGTGGCTTACGACGGCGGGACAGCTCTTTGTCTCTGTCGTCCTGTCCCTCTCTCTCCTCCTTAGTGGGCTCACGGTTCAATAGGGAGAATATATCCACGTACTCCCCCCGCCAAATCTTTTCCCTCGTGACCTGGGACAAATGATCACCAAGGGGCAATGAATAACCAGCCATCGGCAAGGCCGTCACCGGCACATTAGGTACACGGGGCATACGCAGCGGAACCTGGACAGTCCCTGCGATGCCCGGCACTGCCCCGGGGGCGGAAACCCCCACCCCCAACGTTGTGCCAGTATGGAACCAAGGGGCACTGGGATAGGCTGGCAACTGATGCCCACTCGCCTCGACTTGACAAGGCCATGGCCACTGAACCCCACCATTAGAAGTGGACTGTGATGTGGGTGCATTAACTTGAACCTGATACTCACTAGGTGCACCCCCGTGAGCCGCCCCCACTGGGGGTTCCGGCCCACGGCAGGCGTCGGAGCTCGCGACCGGAATCGAGCTCTGGGGCCACACCTGACCACTCTCCTGCTGTAGCTCTGGATGAACAGGGAGCTGCGAGACACCGGCAGGCGCAGGCCGGAGCGTCTCAAGCAGCTCAATCCGGCTGGCCGCTTGTTGCAGTGTTGCGGCCGTCGAGGTAGCCGGTGAACACGAAGGGCCCCCGGCAGAGAGTGAAGGGCCCCCTGTCATGGGGTTGTGTGCAATCCTCAAGAATGCCTCAAGCACAGCTAAACGCATTAGCAATGCATCCACTGCCACAGATCCCCCAGTATAAAGCGGGCCGGGTGGGCTGGACAGCCCACCAGGCATTTGACCAGGAACCCCAAAATGAGAGCCTGGGCCCGAATAGGGCCATGCCCAAAACTCCGGCCCATGAGGGGCCGGAGGGGGAACGTGCTGTGCACCAGCACCGGGCCCTCCCCCGCTGACCTGACCCGTGGCCGGCAACTGCGGGCCGAGGGCCGAAGCCCCTGAAGGGCCGGTTGGAGGCTGGCCAGCTGAGGGCCAAGCACCAGCCTGCATCACCCCACCGGTATTGGTGGGGGTAGTGCCCTGCCGCGTGGGCGCAGCCCGGGTCCTCCGACCTGAGGGCTGCCCCCCGCGCTGCGCAGGGCCGGCAAAAGTCCTCCCCGTTGGCCGCGGTTTCGTCGCCGGGGCCTTCCGTTTGGGAGGCATATCCGTAGAAATAGCAGGATCCCTGTCCAGGGATCAACCTATGCCAAAAAGCACAGAGCAGCCAGCAAGCCAAAGGCTCTGTGCAACTCCTTCCTTCCCAGCTGGGAAAGCCAAGGGCTAAAGAGCCGAAGAATCGAAGGAACAGCCACGGAGAAAACTTCTCCTCTCCATCGCTATTTTAAAATGGCAGCTCGGCTGCCTCGTGGCCACCCCTTTTATAGAGGGGTGGCCACACCCCCTAACTCACCCAGATGTCTGAGTCCGGGTGGGGGGGGCGCAAAGAGCGCGGCGGCCATTTTGGCGCCGCACTTTCATTTGATCTTATAAGAACATAAGAACAGCCTTGCTGGAACTGGCCACAGCCCATCCAGTCCAGCATTCTGTCTCACACAGTGGCTCTCCATTTGCTTCAGGGTATTCTCAAGTTGATGCCTTCACCTGCTTAGGATCCTCTGGAAATGGCATTGAGAGATATCCTGCTTATCTTTCCAACCCAGAGGTTGTCCTTAGGTATCCATAATTATAGCGATTGATACCCTTGTCCTCCATAAACTTGTCTAATCCTTTCTTAAAGCTGTGAAGACTGACAGCTGTCACCACTTCTTCTGGCAGGGAGTTCCATAGACCAGTGATCCTCTGGGTGAAAAAGTACTTTCTCTTATTTGTTTGAGAACTAGTACCCAAAAGTTTCATGGAGTGCCCCTAGTTCTAGTGTTGTGCGATAGGGAAAACAGTTTTTCCTTATCTACTTTGTCCACACTGTGCATGGTTTTATAAACTTCAGTCAGGTCACCTCTTTCAACCATTGCAGCCTCAGATGGTACGGAAGGTGTTCCAGTCCCCTAATCATTCTGGTTGCCCTCCTCTGCACTTTTTCCAGCTCCATAATATCCTTCTGGAGGTATGGCAACCAGAACTGTACACAGTATTCCACATGGGGCCTCACCATAGATTTATAAAGAGGCAAAATGACACTTGCTGACTTATTTTCTATACCCTTCCTAATGATCCCTAGCATTGAGTTTGCTTTTTTCCAGGGCCGCCCCAGAAATTTCTGGGCCCCGTACTGAGCAATCCTATTGGCCCCCACACACTTTTCTCTCTCCTCGCATTGGGGTGGCGGCGGTGGGTGGAATACACAATTTCCCGAAAGAAATCGATGGGCAGTTGTATCCAACTTTAGAGTTCAGTGCTCATCTCTGATTACAGTCAAAGAGCCAGTGGCCTTGATCCACAAAAGCTCACATTAAAATACAGCAGTGAGTGTTTAAGCCTTGCTTGAAAGCCAGTTGTATTCAACTTTAGAGTTCAGTGCTCATCTCTGATTACAGACAAAGAGCCAGTGGCCTTGATCCACAAAAGCTCACATAAAAATACAGCAGTTAATCTTTAAGGTGCCACACATTATGCCCAAAAAACAGACTTTTATATCAACACAAACATAATTAAAAAGTAAAGGTTTCCCTTGCTCGGGAGCCAGTCGTATCTGACTCTAGGGTACAGTGCTCATCTCTGTTTCAAAGCCGAAGAGCCAGCGCTGTCTGCTTCTGCAGACATTTCCGTGGTCATGTGGCAGGCATGACTAGACGCCGGAGCACACGGAACGCTGTTACCTTCCCACCGAAGTGGTCCCTATTTATCTACTTGCAATTTCTTGCTTTCAAACTCCTAGGTTGGCAGGAGCTGGGACAAAGACGGGAGCTCATTCCATTCTGCAGTATTCGGGAATCGAACTGCTGACCTTCCACCTCCCAGTCAGTGTGTTAGCCACTTGAGCCACTGCAGTCCTTATGACCTCAGTTTTGCGCCACCAGGGCTCAGGAAGGAAGGAAGGATGGAAGAAAGGAAGAAAGGATGGAAGAAAGGAAGGAAGGATGGATGGATGGAAGAAAGGAAGAAAGAAAGGATGGAAGAAAGGAAGGAAGGAAGGATGGAAGGAAGGAAGGATGAAAGAAAGAAAGAAAGGATGGAAGGAAGGAAGGATGGAAGAAAGGAAGAAAGGATGGAAGAAAGGAAGGAAGGATGGCAGAAAGGATGGAAGGAAGGAAGAAAGGATGGAAGGAAGGAAGGAAGGAAGAAGGATGGAAGGAAGGAAGGAAGGATGGATGGATGGAAGAAAGGAAGGATGGAAGGAAGGAAGAATGAAAGAAAGAAAAAAGGATGGAAAGATGGAAGAAAGGATGGAAGAAAGAAAGGAAGGAAGGATGGCAGAAAGAAAGGAAGGATGGAAGAAAGAAAGAAAGAAAGAAAGAAAGGATGGAAGAAAGGAAGGAAGGAAGGATGGAAGAAAGGAAGAAAGAAAGAATGAATGAATGAATGAAAGGAAGGATGGAAGGAAGAAAGGAAGGAAGAAATAGCCAAATAGATAAATAGATACATCTTTATTGTCATTGTCCTGTACAGAACAATGAGATTGGGGGGAAAAACACTTAACAGCAACAACAAAACCTAAACAAAATACAACTATACAAAATTATCAACACACTCCCACCCCACATATACACATTTAACCCCTAAAAGCTCTAAAACACTAAAACCCTAAAAACTCTAAAAACTATATGCAGAAGCTCCCTCATAGACTGCATTGCACTGTATTCAAAGCCAGAACCGCTTTTGGGTAGAAACTATTTCTCCAGCGGCTGGTCCTGGTCTTTATGACCCTATACCTTCTTCTAGAAGCCAAAAGCTGAAAGAGATAATTTCCAGGGTGCGTACTATCTTGCGCAATCTTTACAGCTTTCTTATAACACCTGGTGGCATAGATTTGATCTAGAGTGGGAAGAGTACGCCCGATTATCCCCTCTGCAGTCTTTATGACCCTGGACAGCATTGTTCTTTCCCTAGCTGTACAACTCCCAAACCATGCACACAGACCATAGGTTAACACACTCTCTATGGTACAGTGGTAGAATGCCAACAGCAGGTCCTTTGAAAGATTGTTCTTCCTGAGGATTCTCAAGAAGTATAACCTCTGCTGTTGTTATGTATTGAATGAATGTTGCAAGGTTCCCTTTAACAGAATGTAACTAGTCAATGTATCCAATTGTATCTAATCAGAGACACATTGTAGCAAGCTGTATAAGGATGCGAGCTAAGCGGCCACAGGTGGCAGTAGCGAGCATCCGGCTCACATGGTACAGATTCTCTGAATACCTGAAGAGCGGGAAACCTTCCTGCCACGCCACACCTGGAGAAGATGGGCGTGACGATCTATGACATCACGCGGACAGTAGCCAATGAGCTACCACCCGGGATATTCAAATGTACAATGTACTATAAATAGAGCTGTGTTGTCCGCCATTACCTCATGTTCACCCTGAGCATCATGCAATAAAGTTGTGTTTAGCCCTATTGCGGCTCCTTCTTTGTCTTCCTTGCAAGACACTAAATTGGCGATGAAGGTGGGATGGCGTCCTGAAAAGTGAAACATCGCGCCCTTTGACACCACGAAGCCAGAGAAATAGGAACTCTACGAACAGCAGTTCCTATATGCAATGGACCTCGAGGGCATCGAGGAGGAAGCCCAGCGCTGGGCATTCCTGCTGGCCCAGTGCGGCCTGGAAATGCTAGAACTGGCAACGAACCTCCTGACACCGAGGCCACTCAGGGAGGTACCCCTAGACGAGATCCTCGCCGAGCTGAGGAAGCACTTTTGCCCGAAAGTGTCGGTGTTTCCGGCAAGGCTGGCCTTTCAGCAGCGGTGCCAGCGGGCCGGTGAGTCTGTGGCCGACTTCGTGGCAGCCCTGAGGGTGGCTGCCGTGCCTTGCCAGTGGGGAGTGTCCCTGAACAAGGCGCTGAGAGACAGGCTCCTGCTGGGCCTGCGAGATGAGGGGGCCAGGAAAAAAACTACTGGCCAAGGACGAGAGCATCTCCTTCGAGCATGTCCTGCGCATAGCCCAAGCCGCCGAGTCAATGCAACAAGGCGAACAGGTGTGCTGCGCCAGGACCGCCACAGTTGGGGGGCCCTGCCGGTGGTCCCAGTCCACAGCTGTTCCTCCCACGGAGAGCAGGGGCCCTCCGAGTCCACCACATCTGCCTCCAACTTCAGCGAGGACAACGACGTGCAGCGGGTGCAGAGGAGGCCCGATGTTTGGGACCGCGTCAGAGAGGACCGCCGCTGTGAAGGATGTGGGGCATCCCACGACCGCAGCCAATGCCCATTCCGGAAGGCGGAGTGCCACAACTGCGGGCGGTGCAGGACATCACAAAGGTCTGCAGGCGTCGTCGAGACGACAGCAAGGGCCAGGCGGAATGGTCCCAACACAAAGCAGACGGGGTCGGCAGAATCTTTGACGATGACGAGCCTCAGGAGCACCGCGTGTCTCGATGAGTTCCCAACAATCACGACCAGGCGGTTCACAGCGTGCCTTTGAGGCACCCCCGTTTCTTTATTGAGGTACTGGTACAAGGGGTCCCAGTAAGGATGGTGATCAACTCAGGGTCGTCGTACTCCATCATCTCCCACCGGGAATTTTTACGCATCCCCCGCCCAAGTCACGCCCCAAACTGAAGGCCCTAAAGACTAACTTGCGGGACATTCAGGGCAAAAGTATCCCAGTGTTGGGGGTGGGAAAGTTCAAGGTACAATTCAAGAGGCACTCCGCGCAGTTGCCCCTAGTAGTCTTAAAGGAAGGGTCCTGCTGCCTCCTGGGTACGCAGTGGTTTGGCCCCCTGGGGGTTTTCATTGGAGGCATGCTGACCAGCTCAGGGGTAGGATAGTAGGAAGGCAAGACTTGAGTGACCAAGCAGAGCATTCAGCGTTAGGGTTCTCCCCCACCCGCTTATCCCAAGGGGGAGACGCAGACCACAGGGGGGAGGGAAATGTCACAAATCCGCTTCCTTTTGACCCCCCGGGTAACAGGAACAATTTGGAAGAGGCGGACTTCGAGAAGCTGTTAGACTTTGAGTTAGGAAACCGGGGGGATTTTTCGGAGTGGTCCCCCACCCATCCAAGCGAAGAGCGGGGTTTTTCTTTAGTCCCTGGAGCCCCTGGTTTCACATCCCTGGAGTTTACTCCCACACCCAGACCTCCCCAATCCCGAGCTCAGAACTCGCAGCCAATCGCTAACGAGTTACATTCTCCCATTGCAGGATGAGGACAGAGTAGTCAGGAGCATGCAGGGACTCTGGCCCCAAGTGCGACTGCCACTTGCCCAAAGCGAACATGCAGGAAGCCTCAATGGCTGAAGGACTTCGTCCTCACCTAGGAGGGAGGGGTGTTATGTATTGAATGAATGTTGCAAGGTTCCCTTTAACAGAATGTAACCAGTCAGTGTATCCAATTGTATCTAATCAGAGACACATTGTAGCAAGCTGTATAAGAATGCGAGCTAAGCAGCCACAGGTAGCAGTAGCGAGCATCTGGCTCACATGGTACAGATTCTCCGAATACCTGAACAGCGGGAAACCTTCCCGCCACACCACACCTGGAGAAGATGGGTGTGACGATCTATGACATCACACGGACAGTAGCCAATGAGCTACCACCCAGGATATTCAAATGTACAGTGTAATATAAATAGAGCTGTGTTGTCCGCCATTACCTCATGTTCACCCTGAGCATCATGCAATAAAGTTGTGTTTAGCCCTATTGCGGCTCCTTCTTTGTCTTCCTTGCAAGACACTAAAGCTGTGCTCTCTTCATCAGATCTTTGGTGTTTGCTCCCCATGTTAGATCATCCCTCAGCTCCATTCCCAGAAATCGAAACACCGAGACCTGTTCCACACAATTTCCTTCAATAATAAGTGGCTGGATGTTCAATTTGCATTTTCTAAAGTCCACAATGATCTCTTTTGTCTTTTTTACATTGAGGAATAAATTGTTTTCCCTACACCACTCCGTCAGCGTCTATCTATCCATTTCTATCTATTTGAACAGCAGTGGCCCACCTGAACTGCCAAGAGGGGGGGGGCCGACCACCCACCCTGGCTCTGTTTCCTGCCCCCACCCCCTGCGGGCAGCCAGTCCCCAATGACCTGCTTACCTGGCAGTCATGGGGCATTTTGCCTGGCATTATGGTGGGGGAAGGGCGGGCAGAGGCCGCGATGTCCAGCAGCGTGCGTGGAAGCGCCCACCTGGTCCAGGTGGTGGTGGCGGCCACGGCGGCCGACAAGCGCCCCGTGGCTTCCCGCTGCTGCACTCAGCCCCGGGGACCAGCCCTCCTCATGGGCTGAAGGTAGGCAAGAAGAAGCAGTCACTTCCACCCTCCCTTGCCAGCAGGGGAATGGGCGGGTATTGAGCGTCGGGCTTCTTCCTGCCTCACTGACGGGGTACCCCGGATTGGACTCACCAGCCAGAAGCCTGAAGGCAAGCAAGCCTTGACCCTGGATCCAGGTCAAGGCAGGGGGCCCTCTGGCAGGGCATGCACAGTGGCGCCGCGCGCCGTGATTTAAAATAAAAGAAAAAGTTTTTAAAAGTTTTTTTAAAGTTTTTAAAAATGGGCTGCCCATCGCGGGGGGCCCTGTCAGCTCTGGGCCTGGGATGGGAGTCCTGGTTGTACCCCCCCCCCCTTGAAGGCAGCCCTGCTTTTTTCACTGCTGAGGCACACTGGGTTGACACCTTCATTGAGCTGTCCACCAGGACACCAAGGTCCCTTTCCTGGTTTGTCACAGAGAGTTCAGAACCCATCAGTTTATAAATGTAATTGGGGTTTTTTGCCCCAACGTGCATCACTCTGCACTTAATTAGTGTTGAAGCTCATTTGCCACTGTTTTGCCCACTCCCCCAGTGTCAAGAGATCCCTCTGGAGTTCCTCACAATCTCTCACAGTTTTCACTACCCTGTATAATTTAGTATCATCAGCAAATTTGGCTACCTTGCTATTTACTCCTACTTCTAGATCATTTATGAAGAAGTTGAAAAGCAGGGGTCCCAGTACTAAATCATGGGAGACCCCACTCTTTACTTCCCTCCAATTGGAGAGGTGTCCATTTAGTGCTACCCTCTGTTTCCTGTCCCTTAGCCAGTTGCTAATCCAGTTATTCCATGACTGGCAAGTTTATTCATGAACCTTTGGTGCGGGACCTTTTCAAAAGCCTTCTGAAAGTCCAGATAAACAATGTCAACTGGATCCCCCTTATCCACATGCTTGTTGACACTCTCAAAAAATTCCAACAAATTAGTGAGGCATGATTTGCCCTTGCAAAAGCCATGTTGGCTCTTCTTTAGCAGCACCTTCTCTTCTTTTTTTTTTTAAAAAAATAAATTTTATTTTTATTTTAAATTTGACAAAATACAAATACACATAAAAATTCAAAAAAGGAAAAAACAATATACAGAATACAAACATCATAATTCCACCCCATTCTACATTCAATGTTACAATACATATAATCATTATTACCAGCCAACTTGGCATCTCTAGCTTTTGATTAACTTGTCCCACATCTTGATTTCACAGATTATAACTCAGAGCTCAATTTGGGGTGAATAAATTTAAAAAAGCAAACATTAATTTTTTTTGACTATTACATCACCCTTTGATATGCACATTGCCTCCAGAGTTATGATTATAATTATTTATTTAATAGTTTAGTTATTCACTTCCAAAAAGTCATTTGATCAGTTGGCACACAACCTCTCTTATTTTTTAATGTATGAGTTAAAATGGATTCCATATTTCATAAAATTTCTTTTCTTTTATAATTCCCTTCCTATAATTCATTTCCCATGTGAGCTTGTCGTTTAGTGCTACTGACCACATTTCTTTGTACCAATCTGTTATCTTAAGAATAATTTTGCTTTTCCAGTTTCGTGCTATGCATAATCTTGCTGCTGTTGTCATAGTAATTATTAGATCCTTTTTGTGTTTGTCAATGCTAAGTGCATCTACCTCCATTATCAATGCTAAACCAGCATCAAACGTCAGATCTTGACCAATTATTTCCTTTATCTCTTTTTCAACCTCACCCCAAAAACACTTTAGCACCTTACATTCCCACCACATATGAGTATAAGTCCCTATAACATCTTTACATCTCCAACACTTATTTGAGTTCTTTGTTCATCTGTTGAAGTCTTATTGGTGTTAAATACCATCTCCATATCAGTTTGAAATTATGCTCTTTAATTCTTACCGACAAACTCCTCATAATTATTTTTTCCCACTTTCCTTTCCATACTGATTCACTTATTCTGGCGTTTAGGTCTTGTTACCACTCGTTCTTTATAAATTCTAATTGGTTTCCTTCTTTGGTCACCATTTTATACAATTTACTTATTATGCCAGTCAATTCCATTTTCCCAGACCTTATTTTGTACACCAACTCTTCAAAATCCGTATTGGATCTAGTTAAACTTACTTTTTTCCATATATTTTTTATTCCAGGAATTGACTGCTGCAATTTGTAGCCAGTTTAAATTTAACAATTTATATAAATCTAATTTCTTTATGTTATCTCTGCAGGTTTCCAACCATTTTCTCAGCAAAAGTACATCATTTTCCTTATATAATACCTCCATCTCCTTGGTTATATTCAACGGGAATTTTTTTAAGATTTTTCAATTCAGTGATTTGAGATACATCTGGGGCCATTTCATTCACCTTAGACCAAACTTCAAGCATTGCTCTCAACATTTTATTTTTTGGGGTAAACTTTAATCTAATCTTGTCCAGAAAAATTGCGTTGCCTAATTCAACCAATTCTTGTTTTTCAGCCCTTTCCCATATAGGATTCATACCTGTTAATATTTTGATAATGTTCACGCTATGTAGTAGTTTTTAATATACAGTAATCCCAATCCCCCTTCCTTTTGTGATAGATACCAAAGTTTTTTTGGAATCCTTGCCTTTTTCCCCCATTGCAATACTCATTAATCAAATTTTGAAAATTCCTAATGTCATTCTCATTAAGATGGATTGTTAAGTGTATCCAACAAAAAAATTATTTTGGGTAATATTTTCATCTTAATTAAGGCAATTCTGCCAAACCACGACAATTTTAGTTTTTTGTGTTGTTTATTTTTTCTTTAATTTCTATTAGTAATTTGTCATAGTTCAGCTTCTTTATATTATCAAATTTATTAGAAATGCTTATTCCCAAAATCTTAATTTGTCTTTAATTTGTATTTTTTATTTAACTTTAACTTTCCCAAATCTTCACTATCCAAATTAAAAACAATAGCTTCTGATTTTTCCCAGTTCACTCTTAAACCAGTCATTTCCTGAAAACTATTTAAATGCATCTGTATGTTTTAGTGGGTCTTTTACTATTTATAATGTATCATCAGCATGCATATTTACTTTATCAGCATTTACCCCTTCCACGTCCTTATCTTCTCTTAAAACATGGTGGTGGTGGTGGTGTTTTATTTGTATGTTTATTTCTTGTTTTTCTTTTTGTATTTTCTTTTGTTTATTAAAATAAAATAAAAATATGGTGTCTTCTTAACTTAGGCCAATTTGCCTAATCCTACATCAGTGTAACTAGGAAAGATAATTTCAGCTGACAGGTGTTACTTCATCCTCTTCATGTGGGTGTAACTAAGTTACATTTCAAAAGTAATATAGCTAATAGTTACAGAGATGTGTTTTATAAGAAGTACCATTTCTAATTATAAAGGCTTTTTAAGGGGCACTTCGCTGGAATTTGCAAAGTTTTACAGCATTCTTTTCAGTCCCAAGTGGCAGAAAAAGTATTATTGCTTAATGGTCTGAATTTTCAGTAGGCATATTCAAGGTAATAATGATGTCAGCAATGGCCACCAGAGGGTACTGGAAAGTATTGCTGGTAAAGACAACACTTTCTGTGACACAACACAATGATCAAAAGTGATAAAGCAAACCTTTCTTCTTCTAGGTATTGAATATTGCTCTGAGTTCATGAAAAAATCCAAAACAGTCCAACCCCTTGTAATTCCTCATACGTATTTTGTTTTGTTTTGTGTGTTTTTTTTGTTTGTTTTTTGGTGGGGGATATGCACAGCATATTCTGAAAAATATGGAAGATGTCCCTTTCTCTTTCCACCTTAATTCTTCTTATTATTTATTTATTCAGCACATCTTTAAAAACAACACACGAGGAAAAGCAGATAGGGAGAAATAAGGAAGAAAGTAAGTTCAGGTAACTGTTTGTAAATGTTTCACCTATCCCTGGCTTTTAGACTGGGGCTCAGCTTATATTTTCCCAGTTCAGTGGCTTAGGACATGGGTCTGCTGCATTTTGGCCCAATTTTATGACATGTTTACTGTCAGTCTAATTGTAGCTTATTTTTATTATAGTTTTATGGGCTGTACTTTTAAAATGTCTGTTTGTTGTATGGGGGACTTTATGTTGTTGGCCGCCTCGTGTAGGGATTCATTCTCCCTAGAGAGGCGGGGTATAAGTACAACTATAATAATAATAATAATAATAATAATAATAATAATAATAATAATAATAATAATAATAATAATAATAATAATAATAATAATAATAATAATAATAATAATAATAATAATAATAATAATAATAATAATAAATTTTTTTTTAGTTTTTTTCAGCTGCAAAGGAAACAGTCCAGAAAGCTGAATACAGTGTCTGCTGGCTAGTTGACACTTAGAGAAAAACAAAAGCAGCCAAAGCCAATGGCTAATGCAACCTTGATAGAATAGCTGCCAGCTAGGAGACTGATTTACCGGCCTGTGTCTTCAGCCCCCCACCCCCCCTGGGGGGAGGCAGGTGGATAGTACTTCTTATCAGTAGACTGCAGGTGGGGTAGAAGGCTCAATTCCCACACGATGGATCATGGAGATTATAGACAAAGATTATAAAGATGCCCTCTTGTGTGGTATTTACACAATTTTGCTCTGAACTATGTTCAGCACTATGTTCAATGTGAGGGCTTGAAGAAGCATAATATAAAATACTTTATACAAACTCATAGAATTGTAGAACTGCAAGTCATCTCAAGGGTTATTCAGTCCAATGGCCTAAAAAGCAGGAAATCCCCAGCTAAAATGTACCAGGGAAAAGTCTGTCTAACATCTGTTCAAATACCGACAGTGGAGGAGAATCTAATACCCTCTGAGGCACTCCATTATATCATCAAAGGACTAGGATTAAAAACTGTCTCATCTGAGGTTTTCAAGAAAAATAAATAGAAAGACATGCTGAAGCATTATTAACTGAGCCATTATGGTTTAGGTCCTCCTGTTTAATCATGGGTGTCTTCAGGATGGCATTATTTCTAATCTCATTGAAAGCCCCAAAGTCTCTGCAGCTATAATCTCCTGATTAGTGTTTTACATGGCTGTGTTTTGTGATGGCATAATACTTTCCCTCCCCTGGCATAAGAGGCTGCTAGAACAGAGAAATAATTATGCATTTGACCTAAAACATATGCTATCTTTTGTCATCACATTCATTATTTACTGATTATGAATTTTGTATTGTTTGTTAAATAGACTGGATTTTAAGATATTTTTCTTGGCTGCATTGGTTATAACTTTACTGCAACATTTTATTGTTGATTTGCTATTCATACTGCTTGGCAGTTTTAATATTATTACCTTCATTTTTTAAAAAAAGACTCCATATCTCCTTTAGGTTTTCTTGTCAGAAGGAAAGTGGGGCACAAATAAATATTGAATAGAAAATGAAATGGAGATCAGCGAAACAATAACATGAGTTTGTTTGTAAGAGGGATCCTGCTACTCAGATTTAGACTGGAAGAGAACTATCCACTTTGCCTTCATGATTTTCATCTTCCCTCCCTTTCTAAATCATCAAAGAGACAGCAGGGCAAAGAACCACCAATGGCAAAGAGTGAAAACAGGTTGCCACTTAGTCATTGCCTTGTTTCCATCTGTTACCTTTCTTTTCCCACGTCATTCATCTGATCTGACCAGCTGGGATTTAAGCATATTCTTTACAGCTGCACGGTAGGGCTTCTACCTGGTTTCTCCTTCCAAGACCCCACCCTGCTGCTTTACTAAAGAAAACCTACTGGGTTATTAAAAGATACAGAAAAGAGCCAAGCAAGCAAGCTGGTCTTCCTTTGATGGAAGGAAGAATTTCAATCAAGGAGCATATTTTGTAAAGCAGAGGCAAGAGAGGAAGACCTCCCAGGCCAAGTGAGGAAAGACTATACAGCCCACCCTGTCGGGGAAGGCATTATTATTATTATTATTATTATTATTATTATTATTATTATTATTATTATTATTATTATTATTATTATTATTATTATTATTATTATTATTATTATTATTATTATTATTATTATTATTATTATCACAAGCCATAAGATAGAAAGAAGCTGAGTGAGGTGAGAAGGTGTGATTGCATGACAAGTAAACCCAGCTAAGTGAACACTTGACACAAGATAAATCTCTTAATAAAATAACTGCACTCTAATCATCTCTACACTCTGTACGTGTGACAAAACTCTTGAAAATGAAGAGCCAATAAGGAAATGAAGCTTTTCAGTGGATGAGTAAACACATCCACACCCAAGTATCAAATGGTAAAACATACTCCTTGTGATTATCAAGGTGTTGGAATAATAACCCTATGAAAGAAATAAATCTGCCCTGCAGCAAATTATGTCTCCACTATACTTATGTTGAAACCTTCCTCAAACACCTGATAAAGGAGTAAACCTGTTAAAGGAATAAATTGGCCACACACTAAGGTTATCCTCAGATTTATACTGGACTGCAATGATAAACCTTCTTTTTCATTAGTCCAATAGATCATAGGATTTACAGTACTTACAAATGTTTCAGCATTAAATGCAAGAAAGAGTACTAAAGTTTCTGCAGGCACTTGGGGCCAGCCAGGGTCGATAAGGAAACTGAATATTGCTTTACAAAATATCTTTCAGCAAACGCTTGTGGAATAACTGATTAAGGGACATGTTCATCATAAAAGATCCACAATAAGCCACATCTTCCAGGAGACAGGATGCCTGCATCTGTTAATCTCAGAGCCACTCTATATTGAACTGTGAAATTATGAGTTTGCAGACATACATCTTTCCTGGATAGAAAATCCCTGATAGCATTAATCTATGCACTGATTATCTCCAGAATTGACTATTGTAATGCCTTTTAATTTGGACTACTTTTGAGGCTGTTACGGAGACTTCAGCAGGTGCAAAATGTGGCGGCAAGGCTGGTGGAGTGTATTGGTTGGTTAGACCATATCGTGCCAGTTCTGACTAGTCTGCATTGGTTGCCCATGGTGTTTCATGCCAAATTCAAGTTTTTGGTGTTGACCTATAAAGCCTTGACCAGTTTTGGACCAAGCTATCTGAGGGCGTGCCTTTCTCAGGAGTTATGCCCAAAGCACCCAGGCATATATGCTCTGAGTAGTTACACCTAGAGGCAAAAAAAGCAGTAATCACATTGAGAGCTTTCTCTGAAGTAGCCCTAGAATGAATTTCCAGTGGAGATAAGAATTGCTCCTACTCTATTAACATTCCATAAGTAATTACTGTACTTACTTTTGTCAGCAAGCCTTTAATTTAAAGACTTATAAGATCAGGAGAACTACGTAGTATTGGCCATGGATTTATTATTTTTATTATTAAGATTTCTGATGCCATCTGGTTTTATTTCATGTGTGTTTTTATTGGTTAGATAGATAGATAGATAGATAGATAGATAGATAGATAGATAGATAGATAGATAGATAGATAGATAGATAGATAGATAGATAGATAGATAGATAGATAGATAGATAGATAGATAGATAGATGTTGTAATCTGCCCTGAGTGGTACTCACATCAAAAGGACAAGGCAGAAATAATTAAAGATAAAGATAAATAAATGCCATATTGTTCCCAACTTCTTTTTGATTCCCAAAACTTCAGTTCAACTGATCCGGCTATCCAAGTAATATTATATTGTGCTGGAAAGTCCACAGCTCAAAAATATCCCACACTATTTGTGAAAATTAGCAAAGAAATATCCACTTTCAGCTTTTACTATCCTTCCCTTGACAGTGATGAGTGTAAATCTAACCAGCAACAGAAGTCTGTTATATATTTTCTCATCACAAAGGTTATGAATGTTTGCTGTAATCCTACAGTTACAGATGGTTACAAAATTAGTATTAAGCCTTCTGTTCTAGAAATAAATCTGTTTCTCTGATTTGGTATTTTTATTTGAAAAATGACTTAGATAAAAAGATTGATACAATCACTTCCCAGCAGATATAGAACACCCACAAAAAGTACATCATCAATATTCTGTGTGTGCGAGAGAGAGAGAGAGAGAGAGAGAGAAAGAGAAAGTAAAATGAGGCTGGATGCACAGAGTAGATGGAGATTGAAAGATGAGTTTCCTTTGTGCCTCTTGGCATAGTTAAATGGGGTCAGTGGGTATATAAGGGAACAAGAGGATATACAGAGTGGCCCGTAAGTCCCGGCCACGAAGAGAGTAGAGCTCTGCTGGGGGAGGGAGGAAGCACTCCCATTGGGCTGCCAGGCAGAAGAGCAGGGCTAGGGCTGCAGCCAAGGGAGGAGGGGGTAAAACCCTCCGGCACTAACAGCGCTCCACCCCACCCCACCCACGGTGCCAATGTTATATATGTGAGTGTGACATTGTTGCCCCTCCTGAAAAAAATTTATGCCCCTCCTGGGGGAAAAATCACCCCCTCCCCAAAATCTAGAATCCTGGCTACAGCCCTGGTCGGGGCAAACTCTGTGCTGAGAGGATGGACTGCTGAGCAGAGGGGCGGGCCATGTGCCCATGGAGAGGATGGGTAGGGACTTACAGAACACTCTGTAGTAAAGACAAACTATAAGTCTATTTAGGTGATGTTTATGTATACTTGCCACATGTGAACAGAAGTGATCTTGTCCTGTAACCCCACTTTCAGAAAACACAGACCCCAGTCTTTTATTTTTATCTTTCTATCCCTTTTTAATAAAGCTATTTTATTCCTCTCAAATAAAGTTATTTTGCTCACTTTATTCTGCCACTCACGTTTAGGGTTGATTAGGCCTATGTGTACACAAGCACCACTCTGACCATGCACCCATTCACACATGCTTGAAGGTATATACTACAAGGGTTGAATTTTATTTCATTGGCAGGTATACCTGGGATGTCAGATAACTTAATAAAAATGTTTTCAAATACCTGGAACTGTTCTATTCAAGCTAGCATATTTTCTTTGCTCTGTATAAATTATGTCCCTTAAAAAAGACTAAAAATATTTTAAATTTGATTTTAACATGCTCTGTTTGTATCTCAAATCAGGATCTTTCTTGCACCTCAGCCTACCTCCTGCAAGCATCCAGGAGGGCTCAATGCCACAAGAAGCCATCACTTAACATTGGCCCCATGAAAAGCCACCTTGATTCCTCTGTTTACCTGTTGTATTGTTTTCTGTTTACTCTTGCACCTGGCATGCTCATTGTTTTGGGACCCCTACTGTATTCGATTGTAGATAGTGCTTGGGTTGACTCAGGATAAATTACTGGGTGGGAATGAAACAAAATACTAGCTCCTCATGCAAGCCCAACATTCAACCTTCCCTGGACTCATTATCCACGATGCAATTGGTCATCTTGAATTTCTTGACATGAACTCTGGAGCCACATTGGTGCACTTTTTCAATCATCACTCCCATTGAATGTCATATTGGAGACGTCAAGACCTGCAGCTGTTTTAGTGTATGAGAGTCAAGACACAGGAAACAGCCAAGGGCTGGGTTAACTCAGGTTTATTGCATGGTGGACAGAGGGAACATGAGGTAATGGCGGACGAACAGCTCTATATATATGGTAGTAACGTATTTGAATGTGGCTCCACGATAGCCCATTGGCTACTGCCCGCGTGACGTCATGGCTGGTCACGCCCTTCTTGTCCAGGTGTAGGTAGCGGCGGGAAACTTCCCGCGCTGTGGCCTTTGATGGGTTTGAACCAAGAGAGCTTGGACGCTCGCTGCTGCCAGCTGGTGGTCATTAGCTCGCGTCCTATTACAGGGTTTATGGTGATCAGCTGAAGGTTACATTGTTACTCGTAGGCAAGGTTACATTGGTTCAGATACATTGTTATCACATGTAGAAGGTTACACTATTAGAACACAACACTCCTCCCCCCTAGGATGAGACGAAGTCTCTCAGCCAAGATGGCTTATTTCGAACACGCTGGGGTCTCGGCGCGGGCTGCCCTGCCCCGGCTTCGCTCCCTCCTCCTTGCTCCCTGGCTTCCTGCCCTGTAATCGGAGAGGATGACTCGTTAGTGGCTTGCCGCGGCTCTGCGGCTTTGTTGGGAGGTGTGTGCTTTGTTTGGGAAGAACCGGGGGCACTGGGGGCTAACGAAAAACCCCTCTTCTCGCTTGGATGGGTGGGGGAACACTCCAAAAAACCCCCCCGGCTAGCAAAATTAAAATCGTAATCGAAGTCGGGGGAAGTGGCAGCGGTGGCCGCAAGCTCCTTTTCCCCCTCCCCGGGCTCGGATAGAGCTGGCGTGTCAAAAGGATATGAGTCGGGACCACTGCTTTCCCCCCTGGCTTTGGACTGGTGTCCTTCTCTGTCTCCCCCTTGGGCTAAACGGGTGGGGGAGAACCCTATCGCTGAATCCGGTTGCTGAGCCCCACTGATCGGACCCTCACTCACTCGGCGCCGCAGTTGGTCAGCGTGCCTTCTCCAGAGGAGACCGGTGTTCGTTTCCACCCGATACGACACTGGTCCCGTCTGTTCTACTATCGTCCCTGGCACCCAGACTGGGCCTGCGTTGGCATAGTTTCTGCAGTGTACAGGATCGCCTACGCCGAAACCTTTCGAGACCGCTAAACCTATGTTCTTCCCTTTGTCCTCGACCCTCGTCGGGTCTAACCTGGACAAGATCGTGGTCAATTTCCTCCGCATCAGCAGCTCAGCCGGCAAGTATCCGGACGCTAATGGGGTCACTCTGTAAGCTAACAGAAATTGACAGACTTGGTGATTTAGATCCCCCGAGCCCATGCGCCGCAGCGCATCTTTTGTTGTGCGCACCAACCGTTCCACTTGGCCATTCGTGGCCGGGTGAAACGGCGCGGATGTGACGTGCCGAATTGCATTTGCCTCCATGAATGCCGCGAACTCAGCAGACGTGAAACAGCTAGCGTTATCGCTGACCAGAGTGTCGGGTAAACCGAACGTGGAAAAGACCCTCCTCAGCTGGCCAATGGTAGTGGCGGAGGATGTGCTCTTTACCGGAATGACCTCCAGCCACTTTGAGTACGCATCCACTACCAGGAGAAAAATGGTTCCTCGGAACGGGCCAGCAAAATCTACGTGCACCCTGGACCACGGTCCCCTTGCTGCGTCCCATTCCCTATGCGGGAGACGGGCTACCTCCGGTCGGGAGCCCTGACATGCCTCACAAGTGCCAATCAAATGCTCTATGTCGGCGTCCAGCTGGGGCCACCAAAAATAACTCCGGGCCAGTGCCTTGGAACGGACGATTCCCGGGTGGCTGACGTGCAGCAGCTTTAGCACCTTCGGTCGCAGGGACGTAGGAACCACCACCCGTTGGCCCCACAAGAGGCACCCCCTCTCTAATGACAATTCTATTCGTTTTCGAAAAAATGGGTCGAATTCCATGCTTGGGGATGACGCCGGCCACCCCTTCTGTACCCACGAGCATACTTTCTCCAGTGTTCTATCCTTTCCCGTTGCCTTGGCAATGTCGGCCGGTACTAATGGGGGTGAATCTAAGACCTCTATTAGCAATACCTGGCGGTCTCTTCCTACCCCTGCCTTCTGATCGTCCGACAAGGGCAACGGAGACCGTGAGAGCGCGTCTGCATGGCTGATCGCCTTCCCGGGCCAGTATTCCAACTCATGTTGGTATGCGTTAAGAAAAATAGCCCACCGCAGCATTCTCGGGGACAGGATCTGTGGCGTGGGCTTATTTGCAGTGAAGATTCCTAACAGGGGCTTGTGATCAGTCACGATCTTGAACGGGCGACCATACAGAAAATCGTGAAATTTTTTGGTTCCCGCTACTATCGCTAATGCCTCCCTGTCGGTCTGTGCATAATTCCGCTCTGCTTGGGACAGGGACCTTGAATAAAACGCTATCGGGGCCTCCCTTCCGTCGTTCAACACGTGGCAAAGCACCGCCCCCACCCCCACCGGGGATGCGTCGCAGACTAAAACTACTGGCCGTTTGGGATCGAAATGAGTCAGGATTGCCTCGGATGTTAGGAGTTGCTTTAACTCTGTGAACGCCCTCTCTTGCTCGTCACCCCACAGCCATTTTTCCTCTTTTTTAAGTAACTGATGGAGCGGCTCGGCAACAGACGCCTTCCGTGGAAGGAAGGTATGGTAGAAATTGAGAAGCCCCAGAAATGACTGTAGTTCGGTTTTGGATGTGGGGCGAGGAGCTTTCTTGATGGCGGCTACCTTAGATTTGGATGGCCTAATTCCCTCGGGCGTGACACGGAACCCTAAAAACTCAACCTCTGTTTCGAAAAATACACACTTGTCTTTTCTCAGTCGCAGCCCCGCTTTTTCGAACACGGTCAGAACTTTATTCAATCTATGTGCCAGCTCGGCCTTACTCCCCCCCGTTATCAACACGTCATCAAAATATGGCAACACCCCCTCCAGCCCCTTCAGGAGGCGTTCCACGAGCGACTGAAAAAGGCCAGGTGCCGAGTTCACGCCGAACTGTAAACGCGACACCTGGAACGCCCCCTTATGTGTAACTATTGTTTGTGCCGCCGCTGTGGCGGGGGTTACAGGGAGTTGCTGGTAGGCCTGTGCTAAATCGAGCTTAGCGAAACACTTTCCCCCATTCAGCCTGGCCAGGAGGTGGCTGACCACTGGCACCGGGTATGCATTAGGGCGGATCGCCTTGTTAATTGTACACTTATAATCAGCGCAAATGCGCACCTCCCCGTTAGCCTTCAGAGCTGTTACAATTGGAGTCTCCCACTCCGCGGAATCCACAGGAACAAGAATCCCCTGACCCACCAGTTTGTCCAGTTCCGCCTCTATTTTGTCCTTTAGTGCGAACAGTACCCTGCGCGGTTTGAGTCTTATCGGGCGGACCTCCGGGTCTAGGTCGAAGGCTACAGGGGGTCCCTTGAACTTTCCCAGTCCACTTTTAAAAACGGCGGGGTGTGCGTCGCACACCGCTTGTATTGGGTCCACGCCTACGGCATGCACCCCCCCTATGAACAAACCTAAAGGCTGAAACCATTGTGTCCCGAGGAGGCTACAACTCCCCCCTTTTAGCACCACTAGGGGAAGTTCCGCAGAATGTCTCTTAAAACGAACCCGGAATGTCCCGACCCCCAACACTGGAATGTTGTTCCCCTGTACGTCCCGTAGTGTGGCCCTCAACGCTTTAAGTTTGGGCCGCACGTGGGGGTCGATTTTCAAGAACTCTCTCTGGGGAATTATAGAATAGGAGGACCCTGAGTCAATTTCCATCCTAATAGGGGTCCCTTGTACTAGTACCTCAACGAAGTAATGGGGCTGTCCCGCAGACACGCTGAACACAGGAGCGTCGCCCTCGCTGTCGTCCGAGATGCGGCCCACGCCGTCCTGCTTCCTCGTGGTCCGGGCGCCATCTTTGGACCTCGCTGGACGGTCCGGTCTGGCCGAACGGTCTTGTGACTGTCTCCGGCCCTCTTTCCCTTTCCTGCACGCCTTGGCGATGTGCCCCCGACGGCCGCAGTTGTAGCACTCGGTTTTTCTGAATGGGCACCTCACGCGCTCATGGGCCGCTCCGCAACCATCGCAACGGCGCCCTCCCCTTCGGACCTTCTGGACCTCCTCGCCGTCGCTGCTTTCCGAAGACGACTTCGAGGTCCGTCGGGTTGCGTGCACCGACTGTCCGGACTTTCCGTGCAACGAGTTTTCCGCTTTGCCGGCCCTCGGACGCCACTCACGCCACTTGTGCATCTCATCTACTCCAGCATTCGTGGATTCCGCGGCTTCCGCGGCCTCTACAACCTCTGTCAGTGTGGGTGGTGGCTCCTTGTTCATCAGGCTGCGCTGCACTTCCTTGTCCTTCAGGCCACACAGAACTCCGTCCCTGAGGGCCATCTCTAGAAAGTGGTCCCATCTGCAGGGGGTGGCGGCTACTCTCATAGCTGTTACGAAGGCTTCTACCGACTCGTCCGGCGCTTGAACTCGCCTCCAAAACGCGCTCCGAGCGGGAAACATTGCCCTCGAGGGTCGGAAACGCTCACGCAGCAGTTTCATGATGTCATCGGCTTTGAACTCACCCATCTTCTTCGGTGCAATAATGCCCACCAGCGTTCGCTTGGTCTCCATCCCAAGCATGCGGGTGAGGATGGCCCTCTTCCTTTCCTCGTCGTCTTCTTTGACTTTGAGTTCCACCAGTGCCGCCTGGAAGTCCATCTCAAAAAGCTCCCAGTCTTGCGGTTTGGTAATGTTGAACCCGCTCTGTGCCCTGGCTCCTTGGGGATCCATCATCCCATCCTCGTCGCCAATTTAGTGTATGAGAGTCAAGACACAGGAAACAGCCAAGGGCTGGGTTAACTCAGGTTTATTGCATGGTGGACAGAGGGAACATGAGGTAATGGCGGACGAACAGCTCTATATATATGGTAGTAACGTATTTGAATGTGGCTCCACGATAGCCCATTGGCTACTGCCCGCGTGACGTCATGGCTGGTCACGCCCTTCTTGTCCAGGTGTAGGTAGCGGCGGGAAACTTCCCGCGCTGTGGCCTTTGATGGGTTTGAACCAAGAGAGCTTGGACGCTCGCTGCTGCCAGCTGGTGGTCATTAGCTCGCGTCCTATTTCAGGGTTTATGGTGATCAGCTGAAGGTTACATTGTTACTCGTAGGCAAGGTTACATTGGTTCAGATACATTGTTATCACATGTAGAAGGTTACACTATTAGAACACAACAGCTGTTGAACTGTGAACTCTGATTTTTCTTATGTAAACCCCCAGGGCATTTGGCCTACCCATCCATCCATTGTTTTATGTAATTAACCCTTTGATTGTAACAAAAGAGTTGGATGCTGGTATTATTGAATCATTGTAATTTTTTATTTTTGTAAGTACTAGAATAGTAGTAGCGCTAGGTTAAGTTCTCCTGGGTGGAGAGTATAAAAATCGCTTGATAGAGGGTGTCAGCAGCGAGCTCTTCACACACACATGAACCCAAAGAGCTGCTCACTGGGGAAACTTATTTTAGACAAAAAGGTTGAGATTAGGACTTTTTCCAGCGCCCAGCCAGTGTTGTTTTAAACTCCTTTTCAATAAACTTGATTTATATTTTTGTCTGAAATAAATGCCTCCTCGTCCTTGGGAGAAGGGTTCCACCAGCAATCGTACCGAAGTTGCAACTGTTACCAGCACGCATGCTCCAGTAATTAATCAGAGAAAGGGGGCATCAGTTTTTGGGTAACAGTTTCTCCTCCTGCATTTTGTCACACTCCCACATACTGCCCAGAGTGGGATACCACCCAAATGGTGGGCTGAAGGCAAGTGGACTTGACCCTGGATTCCGGAATCTGGGCCGAGGCAGGGGGCCCTCTGGTGGGGCATGCGCAGTGGCGCCACGTGCCAGGATTAAAAAAATAAAATAAAAAGGTTTTAAAAGGTTTTTTAAAAAGTTTTTTAAAAATGGGCTGCCCACCGCCGGGCCCCCTGCCAGCTCCGGGCCCAGGACGGGAGTCCTGGTTGTCCCCCCCCCTTGATGGCAGCATTGCTTCCCTCGTACCAAGAGCTCTTAAACCTGGCAGAGCTTCCCTCTTCAAACTCACCCCACCCCCAAAGATGAAGCAGGCAGGCCTAATGTGGTCCCCTCAACATGTGGTGAGTGTGTATGAATAGACGACCCTTGAAATAGAACCAAGTTGAACAAATAAGTAGGTTTATTACATTCTGTATTGCGATAAGACCTGCATGCCTGATTATAATGTTAAGAGACACTTCTTGCATTACTTTAAATTAAGGGATACAAAGCTCTTGGTTTCTGTCTTTATATCTCTAGGGTGGGATAAGTTAATAATTATTATAAATCAGGTTGTTACAGGTATGGTGATGTAACGCTATCTTTTTACCAAGTCTAAAGTTGTGGCAAAGGGGGAAAGCATGCTATTTAAAGAAAATTATTATACAGAAGAATACTGAAAATTAAATATGGCTTTTTTGGCCTAGATCCATCATTTTAACTTGCAGAAATGCCTCACATCCTGCACCCATAAACCAGGATGTTGTTACTTTTCATAGATTTGGGGATATAAGCTAGCAAGTCACATCTTCCCAACATCATTCTATACATACCCTGTAAAGTTTTTAAAAATCTACATAAATTGAGAGTTTAATGGAAATGTGCACAATTTTATTGCTATTAAAGTACATCAACAAGCTGCATTCACACATTTTAAAGCAGCGTGTGGTACAATCACTAACCACAAAGTATATTCAGCAATCTCACTCTCTTTTTTCCCCAATTGCCCACTGCAGTCTATATTACAAATACATAAATCATAATGTTTCAACAAAAGCAAAATTTAATTTTCTCCTTTCAACTGTTATCTGGGCCGGGTGGTATATGGCAGGCTACGGCCGAGTCATTTATTACACTTGCTGAATGGATAATGGCAGGGAGACTCTATTATACCCAGCTTTGTTAGAGCTTTGAATGTGCTACTAAAACCTGTGGCAGTCTAAATCTCTTTACATCTGTAACAGATACACAGCACTCTATTATTTCATGCCAGCGCAAAATTAAATAGTTGTGCGTTTTGGGAGGGGAGGGAGAAAGAAAGAGAGAGAGCATTTTACTGAAAACACTTCAGAGGAAATGTAATGTAAGAATTCATTTCTGGGTCTCAAACACATTTTGTTTTTGCTCTTGAGAAAGCACCAGCATCCATTTCTTTTCTGCAGAATATCCAGGACAGGTGCTTTCCTCTCCAGGCATCATCTTGGATATATTTATGTAATTTTGCCAGTGTACAATGTGTAAAATACAATAAAACCTTGCATAAAGATCACCTCGCTTAGAGACTAACTTGCTTAAAGAGCAGATTTCTTTCTGAATGGTCACCTTGCTTAACAACTAAAACCAAACAAAAACTCACTTAACTAAATAGGAGTTCGCAATGCGCCCCTCCGCCAGAAGTCACAGTTGGTCACTTACAATGGTGTTTCACTTAAAGAGCAAACTCGCTTAAAGAGCAATCCCGTGGAATGCATTATGCTCTTTAAGCGAGGTATTACTGTATAGTTTTGTTAACATGCAAAATGTAATATTAAAGACATGAAATTCATTGTCAAATGCTCTAGCAAAGGGGTATATGCTGTCTGTGACACTTTCTCAGATAGAAATTGAGGAATGAGATACTATTTAGTGTTTTCATCACAAAGAAGTTTATGCAGCAGTAGTCAAAACTGCTGCCTAATAAAACAGCTCCACAAGGTACCCTGACATCTGTTCTCCATAACTACATCCATGCACAGACTTAGATCCTGTGAGAAGAACTCTACTCAGAGAATGCTTCCACAGCTTGGAAGGAGAAAAGACCTTTTTTGCCAATTTCTCCCTCTCTTTTCTTTTCCCCTTTGCTCCCCAAATATGTCTTTGCTTTCAGGAATCTCTAGAACAGCATAGGAAGTAGCATAAAAGCCCCTGCAGAAGGATGTGTAAATTAGGAAGAAGAAAAAAAAAGGTGCCCTTCCTCTTTCCAGCAAAACTCTCCATTAGACTATATATAATTTGGTGAGTAAAAAAAAAGCCCTCCCATGTATGGAAGACCAAAGGTCAAATTAGATATAGATGGAGACAGATAATTTGCCTGACATTAGACCATTTCCTTCTGAAAGTAGTGTGGATTCCCCGTGCCCCCGTGGGCACGGAACGGCCCGGCAGAGGCCACTTTCGGGAGAAAGGCTCCCTGGCCCGTGGGCTCTGCGAGCACCCAAATTAAGGGGGGTGGATAAATGATAGGGTTTGATTCACCCAATTACCTGGCCTGACCAACGAACCTGCTGAGCGAGCAAATACGTTACCTATTAGAGTAATCCCTCATCTCCGAATCTCAGTCTCATCCCAGAAGCAAACAGGAGCCATGATTGCCTTAGTCTAAGCCCGAAACAATGGTGTTGTCTCAGCCAGTGTTTGTCCGCACTAATTAACTTCCCCCCGAGAGATTCCCAATTAACCTGAGTAAACAGGTGATGTGATTGACTGTTGGGTGACGGTTTTTTCTACCTTGCCTTCTGATCTATAAATGGTTATGCCTTTTCCTCAATAAACCACTGATCTTATCCTCCTCCATGCTGCCTCGTATCGTTCTTTGATCAGTCTCCTCCGGGACCTCCGGCCCTCAGCGGCCCCGATTCCTACACCTGGTGACCCGCGACGTGATCTACTCGTGAGTAAGCGACCCCCGAGCGGTCTTCCTCAGAGTAGCAATCACACGGTCCGGTTCTGCGCTTGAACCGTGTCCGAATCATCCCGGAGGACAGCGCGGCACTCCGTCCGGCAGCCAGCCGATTGGAGGGACGGCCTGCGGTGAGGCAAAGAGGCATCCTACAGCTTGCTCCCGACTTTCGCGGCGGCTTGCGCCAAAGGGAAAAACGCGTTCCGCTCAGGGCAGCTGTGAGCCTCTGACAGTGTAGTGGCCACCGAGGGCCCGTGGCCGCAGTCCACGCTCCGAGCTCTACCCAGAAGCGTCGTCGCCAGAACCTATTGCCTGCCACAGACGCGTCGACTCGTCCCGAGGAGGAATCTTCCGAGGACCCAATCGCAGGTAATATGGGGACCTGTCCTCAGCGACAGCGTCCATCCGCTAGCCAAAGAACTCGTGTAGAGGAGTTCAACATCCTGGCCAGGGTATTTAATTTGCGTTTTCACAGCGGGGAGCTAGTGAGACTTTTGGTGTACCTAGGGGAACACTGCCTGCTTTACCCAGAAGTAGGTACGTTAACCCTTGAGCTCTGGGATCAGATAGGAGACTGCATTCAGCAACCCCCGAAAGCTCCAGGAGGCGTAATTCGCACATGGAGAAGTGTAGGAAGCTCTTGGCAGAGATAGAGCCAGTCCGGGTAGAGGCCAAAGAACCCCCAAGTCTGCCAGATGCGCCAGCCGAACCAGCGGTGCCTACGGCGCTCTATCCGTCACTCCAATTTAGGCAGAGTAGTGTAGGGAGCTTTCCCTCGGTGACAGCTGCAGACGTCACCGGTGGAATGCAAGGAATGAGGAGCGCAGGCGCTTCTCAGAGGGCAACAGGTTCCCTAGCTACCAAAAGTGCCCTTCAGCGCACAGTAGAGGAAGAACTCAGGAAGGGGGAATTACCAGTAGAGGAGCTAGCAGAGCTCAGTCAGATATGTCCCATCCGCATGGAGATGGATGCGCTTACAGGCGCCCAGCAGATAGTACACTCCCCAGTCCCGTATAAGCTTCTCATGGCTATACGGAAAGCCATTTCCGAGACAGGGCTCCAAAGTCGTTTCACAAGGGGCACGCTTCAGCAAGTGTGCGAGAACACCATGTGGATTCCCCATGACTGGAAAGCCGTCATGCGGATGATGCTCACCCCTAGCCAGTATTTAATTTGGGACAGCGAGTTTCGCCTAGAGGCGCAAACGAGGGCTGCCAGGATGGGAGGCGCAGTACTTCCTGACCAGTTATATGGTTCAGGTGCCTTCGAGCCCATCGATGCCCAAATCAACTTGCCTCTAGCCACTCTCCAGATGTCGGCCGAGGCCGCCTTTAGGGTGTTTTTCAAAGTCCCAGCAACTGGAAAAGCGACTAAAAATTACACCGCTATCAAGCAAGGAGCCCAGGAACCCTATTTGGACTTCATCAATCGCCTGGAAGAAGCCATTAGCAGGCAGATTGACAATGAGCAGGCCCAGCAAGAGCTCATGATGAAGTTAGCCAAGGACAACGCCAATTTAGACTGCCGTAAAATCTTGCAGTCGCTAGGCAATCGTCCTGATTTGACCCTTACGGACATGATTAGAGCTTGCGCCGACGTTGGCACAGAATCCTACAAGATGGGATTGCTAGCGGCAGCGGTGCAAGGGGGTAAGAGACCAAAAGGAAAGACCCAAGGAGCATGTCACAATTGTGGCAAGGTCGGTCACTTCGCTAGGGAGTGCCGATCCAAGGGAGGCGGACAAAAGTCCGGCCGATCCAAGGCTCCGAAAACCCAGTGTCCGAAGTGTAGAAGAGGCTACCATTGGGCTCGAGACTGTCTGGATTCGGGAAACCGGAACGCGGGCATGTCTCTGGCCCCGGTCCAAACAGGGATTCCCCTCACCCAAAGCTCACCAGAGCTAGACTAAATCCCGGTCACACTCCAGACATTGCGAGGGCACAGGCCAGCCCCAAGGGTAGTACAGGGTTAGACTTGACTTGTCAGGCGGACGTTACATGCGACCTGCCAGGCACGGTCTATCTGGTGGACTCCCAGTACATGGGTCCACTGCCCAAGGGCTTTATAGGTTTAGTTTTGCCCCGCAGTGTAGCTGGAGCACGCGGAATTTTCATAATCGGCCTTGTGTTGAGTCGGCGGCCTTGTGTTGAGTGGGCGGGATATAAATTGAATAAATAATAATAATAATAATAATTCCAGGAGTCGTTGACTCGAATTTTTCAGGCGTTCTCCAAGTTCAGCTTTGGACTCATCTGCCCCAAACAATCCACAAGGGAGACACCTTAGCGCAACTGATCATGGTTCCTTGTCACTCGCCAGCAGATAGCCAGGGAAGGCTCAGTGACAGCTCCGAGTCCCGGTCAGAGGACCGCTCGAGCACCAGTGAGGCAGTACAAGGATACCAGGTCTTAGCGACAGTGGAGACCAACATTGAGTGGAAGCAGCACCCCGTTATCAAGGTATTTTTGAACAAAAGAGTGTTCTCAGGGTTACTCGATACCGGAGCGGATGTGAGCGTGATAAGCAGAAGCCAGTGGCCAAGAGAGTGGGCCATTGAGCCGGTCTCCGATGTGTGGGGGGTAGGCGGCGTCCAGGAAGCGTTTAGGAGCCGAGAGTGGGTGGAAGTCACAATCCCAAAGGCTGACAGCACGGCGGTAATTCGGTCGCACATTCTTGACGTGCACATCAACCTTTGGGGGCGAGACATTTTAAAGCAGTACGGTGCTACGCTTACCTTTGGGTAATGGCGTTGCCACTTAAATGGCTCACCGATACGCCGGTTTGGGTAGAACAATGGCCGGTAGTGGGAGAGAAATTAGTTGCCCTCAAGCAGCTAGTTAAAGAGCAGCTAGACGCAGGACATATAGAACGGTCCGCAAGTCCTTGGAATTCGCCAATTTTTGTGATTAAAAAGAAGTCGGGGAAGTGGCGACTCCTCCACGATCTCAGAGAGATCAATAAGTGCATACAGCCAATGGGTCCGCTTCAATGCGGCATCCCCAATCCGAACATGATTCCCGAGGGGTGGGAGATCCTAGTCGTAGATCTCAAGGATTGTTTTTATACAATCCCCTTAGACCCCCGGGACCGGGAAAGGTTCGCCTTTACAGTGCCGGTTGTGAACCACAGTGAGCCTACGCAGCGTTACGCGTGGAAATCTTTGCCACAGGGCATGCTCAATTTGCCCACCCTGTGCCAAATTTATGTTCACAACGCACTGGCAAAGTTCCGAAGCCTTTACCCTAAAGCCATAGTTTGCCATTTTATGGATGACATCTTGGTCGCGATGCCGCAACTCGGCAGCGAAATGTTTTCTGACCTCCAGGCCAGCCTGGGGGACAAAGGTTTACTCATTGCCCCAGAGAAAGTGCAGAGAACCGAGCCCTTCTCATACTTGGGTCATCGGCTTCTCCGCTCTTTCGCAGCACCAGTTTTGCCTAAGATCAACTTACAGGACTCAGTCACCCTTGTAGAGTTACAGCAAGTTCTGGGTAACATCAATTGGGCCAGACCGTATTTCCGATTGGATACGGATCTCTTGAAACCGCTCTTCTCGCTGCTAACTTTAGGTAAGCAGCCAGCAGACCGGATAACGATTTCTCGAGACGCACGCTTGGCCCTCGAGAAAGTTAACCAAGTTCTCAGCCAGCGATGGGTAGATAGGATCTCCCCAGGGCCATATGCTCCGATCTTGAATTTGTACATCGTACGGTCAGGATCCATGTTTACAGGAGCGCTCGGCGTGGATGCCGAGAAAGGGGCGAGTATCGTGGAGTGGGTGTACCTTCCAAACACCTCCTCACGAAACATCGTTCCTCCCCAAGAATTGGTCTCCGCGGTGGTTTACCACGGAAGGCTGAGAGCTAGGGACATTTCAGGGCATGATTTGGCCAAAATCGTAGTTCCGCTCACCAAAGAACAAGTTCAGCAATTAATGCAGCTCGGTGACTCGCTTCCAATAGCCCTGGAAGGATTCACCAGGAGCTTGGCATACCACTTGCCAAAGGACCCCAGACTTGTCTCACTCCAAACGCAGACAGTCAGCTTGTTCGAATTGCTCTCGCTGGTTCCGCTTCAGGGAGCCAGGACAGTTTTTACTGATGGTGGTCGCACATATGGTGTCCTGACCTGGCAGGAGGGCCAAGCTTGGTGCACGCTGCTAACTCTTCCACAAAAGTCCGCGCAGCTGGCAGAGTTGGCAGCGGTGAACCTTGCTTTGCGCACCTTCGCCAAAGAACATTTAAACATCATCACGGACAGTCAGTACGTTAGGAATTTGCTTCACAGTCTACCGGGAGCATACATCACTCCCGCGATAGACAAGAATTTGCTTAGTCTGTTTCTCACTGCTCAATTTCACTTGCGAAACCGCACGGAGCCGCTCTATATTGCCCACATCCGAAGTCATCAAGACCTACCGGGTCCGATTTCAGCGGGCAATAGCAGAGCGGATGCGGCGGCAAAGGAAATTCAGCAACGTTCAGTTTTGGGTGTTTTTACTACTCCAATTCAGAGTCATGCCTTTTTTCACCAAAATGCCAAAGCACTCGCCAGACAGTTCAATTTGCCACTCTCTCAAGCCCAAGGCATAGTTCGCTCTTGCCAGCATTGTGCAGGGGCACCGGGGGGCCCTCGTGGGGGGTCAACCCACGAGGGACAGAGGCTAATCAGGTTGGCAAATGGACGTCACGCATGTTGCGCAGTTCGGCAGATGGCAGTACATGCATGTTTGCATAGATACTTTTTCTCAGTTCGTTTGGGCAACGGCGCAGAAAGGGGAGACTGCTTCCCACGTGGAGCAGCACCTCCTTTCCTGCATTGCAGCCATGGGCAAACCTCGGCACGTTAAAACCGATAACGCGCCGTCCTACAGCTCTAGGCAGCTGGCCACCTACATGGCCACTTGGGATATTAAGCATACTTTTGGCGTTCCTTACAATCCGCAGGGGCAAGCGATTGTGGAACGGGTCAATCGGACGCTCAAGTCCTATATTGACAAACAAACAGAAAGGGGGGAGCCACCAGCCCTCCCCAAGTCACAGGGCCAGGCACAGCATTGCCTGAATAAGGTATTGTTCACTTACAACCACCTTAATGTTTTTTCGGATTGTACGCCGCAGGAGAAGCACTTCCGCCGCTCGGAAGCTCTCCCGCGACCGATGGTCCGATACCGGGTGCCACCGGACCCTTCTTGGAGGGGCCCGGCGCCGCTCATAACCTGGGGAAGAGGGTATGCTGCAGTTATGTCCCCTACAGGTGTCATTTGGATTCCAGCTCGGTGTGTCAAGCCTTACTTGGAGCCACATGGCGTGGACCCAGGCCGACCAGAGTCCGATCCCAGAGATGGAGGACCTCACCCTGACCGAGAGGACCCGTCGGAGGAAACGGCAACCGACGACAGCACCCAAGATCACCTGGGGGATGGTCAAGATCCTTTGTCGTGAGGCCGAGGACACCGTCCGGCGCGAAAGGAAGGAGCCGACACCGGAGAACCTCACAGCTGCAGTTTTCACCCAGATTCATGCCAACACCCTGGCGCTCACCATCATCCTGACCCTCTCCCTGCTTTTGGGGGAAGGCGCTCAGGCCGCCTCGTTGGAGGCCAACGACCTGCTGCCCGGCGGAGACCTCTCTGCCCGGATGCAGTACAACATTTGGGAGAGGTTGGCGGGTCTCGTCAACCAGTCCGATTTTTGCCTCAGGCAGGACCTTGGTTCTGCTTCGATCCTCAGCACCTGCCTCATCCCTGTGTGCCATTCTCCAGGCGCGCACCCCAGGGATGGGGATTGGCTTGTGAAAAGACTTTTCAGCCCGTACAACCCAGCGGCTTCCTCAGAGTATGCCCGCTGGGAAATGCGGCTAACCATGACCTTGCCGGCTGATGCAGCCACCCTCCACACTCCTCGGGTGGCGGTCAGCCCGAACTCTACCTGTGGACGAACGTACGGCTGCGCCTCAGCTGGTCGTACCCGGCGCCGCTGCCTCAACGTTGGCAGTGGCAATTGGACTTGCAATAACCCAGTACCACTTGGCACCATGTACGCTCATATCACCCTGCCATCTGGTTGGTTCTTCACATGCAACCAGTACACGTGGAACTACATTCCTGCAAATGTTTCAGACTCTATATGTTGTATCAGTCGTTTGACATTGTTACTCCCCACCAAGGATATGGTCACCCCAAGCACAAATGTTACTAATGTTTCAAATGTTCCCTCACTCGTACGGCACACTCGCACCACCCAGTTAGACAGCTCATGTGAGAGCAGCTTTAGAGTAATGAGCCCTGCCGAATATCTCTCTTTGGCAGTCAGCATCTTTGGCGTCCCAGGCTTAGCCGTCGGCAACGCAAAGAGGATTGGTCGCTTGGCTTGCGGTCTAGCAAAAGCCATCAACCATACCTCCTCCGCGATAGCGCTCCTTAATCAAGAGCAGGCAGAGCTTCGCCATGCCATTCTTGACAATCGAGCGGCTATCGACTACCTCTTATTGTTGCACCACCTGGGTTGCGAATCCTTTCATGGCATGTGCTGTTTCAACCTTACTGACAACTCCCGCAAAGTGCAGAGTCAGCTCACTGATCTCCACACCATAGTCCAGGGCATCACAGAGGGTTCTGCATGGGGGGCCTGGTGGAGTTCATTGTGGAACTGGATGTGGTCATGGATCCCCTGGGGGTGGCTCCAAACGGTACTCAAGGTGGTTGTGGGGGTGATTAAACTGGGCATCGCACTCTGCTGCTTTGCACAATGTATTCCCTCGCTGATCTCAAGGTGCCGCCCCAGAAGGAAACCCCGAGACGTCATTCCCGCTCATCAGCTGGTCCCGCTCCTACGCAGGGTCGCCGGTCAGGCTCTTAAAAGAAATTAAAAGGGGAGATGCGGAACGGCCCGGCAGAGGCCACTTTCGGGAGAAAGGCTCCCTGGCCCGTGGGTTCTGCGAGCACCCAAATTAAGGGGGGTGGATAAATGATAGGGTTTGATTCACCCAATTACCTGGCCTGACCAACGAACCTGCTGAGCGAGCAAATACGTTACCTATTAGGGTAATCCCTCATCTCCGAATCTCAGTCTCATCCCAAAAGCAAACAGGAGCCATGATTGCCTTAGTCTAAGCCCGAAACAATGGTGTTGTCTCAGCCAGTGTTTGTCCGCACTAATTAACTTCCCCCCGAGAGATTCCCAATTAACCTGAGTAAACAGGTGATGTGATTGACTGTTGGGTGACGGTTTTTTCTACCTTGCCTTCTGATCTATAAATGGTTATGCCTTTTCCTCAATAAACCACTGATCTTATCCTCCTCCATGCTGCCTCGTATCGTTCTTTGATCAGTCTCCTCCGGGACCTCCGGCCCTCAGCGGCCCCGATTCCTACAAAGTAGAAATTTCCTTAGATGTGTGCCTCTGCAACCAGACTTGAAAACTGAGCCTGTGTTTGCCTTCTGAGGACCAATAAAAAAAGCACATCAAAGGAAAGACATGGAGATGAGAAAAATCACATGCTATGACAAAAATATGTTTTCACCACTTGAGAGAGTATCTCTTTCACATATGTGCCAAGCATGTAACCTAGTTTAATCAAGTTCATATTTCAAGCAAAAAAAGTTTCAACACAGAACTCAGTGGCTCCTTTCCAAATTGAGCTCACTTTTACTCTGCTGACAGCAAAAGTATCATGAGGTCCCTGTCAGATGTAATATCAAACTGACCTGAACTACACGTACCACAATGCCTTGCCACTGTAACCCTATTCCCTTGAACCTTATGCCTCTGACCTCATACGACCCTATTAAAGGACCATCTCAACCTCATACCCTTCCCTTCCATCTTTGACCCTTGATACAGCCACTGACTGCCATGCGGGCAGTGAGAATAAAAGACTTTAATTATAATATACTGCCTCTGGAGTTATTGGGCCGAACCATCTGAAAAACTCTTACAAAATGGTAGCAGAGGTTTGGTTCGCCCACAAACAACTCCAAAATAAAAACAAATGACCAAAAGAAGGACCTGGCTGAACAAAGGAGGGTCCAGAACACGAGCGAGACCAACTGGAACCGAAACTCCAGAACAGGCAATCGCACGACCCCAAACGGTAATGGAAGAGGACAACCCCAACTGAACCATCACGGAGATGGACCCAGATGGCCAAACGAAGGCTGAAACCAGAGGGGCACCCACCGAAAGGAACGACCAAGACGAAAGCCTGACAACCAAAATCCACAGGGCGATAGCCGGGAGAGGAATGATCCCCATGGCAGAGCTACTGGCCTTGATGAACATCGGAGATGAACTCCACACCAACGGCACGGTAAGCTCTACCCCGAGATCCTCCATGGCAGGAACCCCAAGCACCACGCCGAGTTCAAATCTAGCCGAGATAGCCGACCAATTACAAGCGGCGGCCCTAGATTTGAACAAACCAGCGGGAAAACCCACCGGAACAACAATACCCAAAGATAACCCGTGCGCCCCAACCACGCGAAGAAAAGAAAAGGCCCTGGGACCCTGGAGGGTGGACACACAGGCCCTAGAAATGCGGGACATGCCAACCTCAGCCCCCAGGAACTAGAAGGGGAGCGGAGACCCCCAAGCAGGCACCAAGCCCCCAAGAGAGGCGCTGCCGATAACCAGTCTGAACTCCCCACATGGGCAGAGGCCCCCTTCGCAATCAAAGGCCGAAGGGGACACAACCTCTCCCCGGTGGGAAGCCACCGCAAACCCTTCCCAGCTAGAAACCAAAGGGGACGCAGCCCCCCCTCAGAAACATGCTACCGCGAATGGGAGGGGTGCAAGACCCGCAAGGCACGCGTCCACGCAGGAAGGCCGGAGGCACACACAAGGCAGAACAAAGAAAGTGAGGCCTACCATGACTCGCTGTCTGTCCGAACCAAGTGCAGGGGATGTCCGGAGAAGGAAGCCAACCTCCATGCAGAGCCACGACCCGAGGAACCGGAGCTACGACGCCGCGAACCCCCATTAGTCCAGCAAAGATGGCGGCCTCCATGCGACAGCTCCACAGGACCCTCCGACAAGGAAAGCAGCTCCAGCGACGAAGACGACTCCTCACCGATGCTCCAACCTGAAGCGGCAGGACCTCCAAGACAGAGATCCGCTCACCTCGGCAGCCAGCAAACAATGAGGTTCACGCAGGCGCAAGAGGAGCAGGAGAACTCCCTCTCTGGCAAAGAAGAGGAACTGCAGGTCAACTCAGGTCACTCAATGGGTAGAGGACCAGCAAACTCCCTCTACAGGCGACCAGAAAAACTGCAAATGGGACATCCAATAGCAAATATCTGTGTACCCATCCCTTACTGCCAATATAAAGACATCCCAGGGCACCAGACCAGATCCAGCAAAGGAAGCAATGCCGGCCAGCACAGCCAACTATCTCACAGCTTTCCAATCCTTTGCATGACTGGGGAGAGCCTCATGGACTGGGCACAACAATTTCAGGTAATTCTGATGAGGGAGGGGGCTTTGTACCTGATCCAGGACCCACCAAGAAAGCCATGGACCCTAAAGTTGGACAGACTACACCACAGAGTGTTCTGTTTGCTTTTAAGCTCTATTGACACTTCAATGTATGGGAGTATCCCTGATGGGCTAACTTACATGAGGTTTGGGGAATATTGTATGAAATGTTTTAGTGCAATGAAAGGACTACGACCTGCTTGCTATTGAGAGAGTTGTATGCATACAAAATGAAAGAGGGGTCAACAATGAGCGAGCACCTGATGAAACTAAACAACATGAGATCCGACCTCATAAGAAGAGGGGAAATCGTGATGGATCAGCACCAGATTAGCATTATATACAACTCCCTCGATTCAAGCTGGGACTACTTCCTGACTCAGCTGGATAATTTGGGAAGTGACAATGCCACATTGGGGTACATCACTAAGAAACTCATAGCTGAGGATAACCTTAGGAGAAGTAGGGCCACCATACGCAGAGAGGACAGGCCACGCAAAAGAGTCAGTTTCCCTGAGCAAGTGAGCCCTAGTCTCGAGTGTCACACATGTGGACCAAGGAAACACAAACCCACACGCGATCAAACACGCCACGAAGACACTCCGAGACCCAGACGTGAGTCACAGGACAAGTACCCACGCAGACACAAGGGCGACAACGACAGGGGGACAGACGACGAAGGTCACCTAGCCCAAAGAGAGAGCCTAAGCCACAGAAGGGGCAAGATAGACACAAACCAGATTCAGTGAATGTGGTCAAGCACAGTGAAGGGACTAGCAGCCACAGGGCAGACAGGTCTTCAAATGCTCACCTACAGTGGTGGCTGATCGACTCCGGGGCAACCACTCACACATCATACCACAGGGAAATATTCAACTCATTCGAAGAAGATTCCTTCAGAATCAAAGTCGCCAACCAGAAACATGCAAGAGTAACTGGCAGGGGCGACGTACTCATCCCTGGAATTGGTCAGGTCAAAGGCGTCCTTTACTCTCCTGAAATTCCATATAATGTCCTGGCCACCACCAAGCTCACAGAAGACCCCAGCCTCAGGATAGTCTTCGAAAACAAGAAGGTGTCCATCGAAAGAAGGGGAAAGCAGATTGGAAGAGTGGAGCTCATAGGCGGCCTACCATACCTCATTGCCAAGGGAGCCGAGGATGAACAGGCCACGATAGGCCTAATCGACGGCGCTGACGATGAAGAGATGCAGGACTGCACTGCAGACGACCCCAGGGAACCCGAGCATGAAGACCCAGAAGGGGAAAACAATGATCACAACAGCCCCACAAGAAATGAAGGGGTTAGCAGCGCAGAGCATAGAACACTGAGGGTATCCATAGGGAAACAAATACATGATGAGTGTGCGCACCTGTTGCACAGAAAATTGGGACACATAGGTTTTCCGACAGTCAAGAAGATGCTAGGGTGTTCAGAAGGACTAAGGATCAGGAATTGTGAGAACTACCTGGAGTGCTCCGTGTGCAAAAGCTCCAAGGCAAAAACCGAGGCACGACCAAAGACATCCACCAGGAAGTCAAGCCACCCTTTCGAATTGGTCCACCTCGACCTGGTGGGGCCACTCGAGAGATCCTTGGGCCAAAAGAGATTCTTCTTGATGACTACAGCCGATACAGTTTCGTATACACCCTCAAAAGCAAGGACGAGACCTTCAACAAGTTCAAAGAGTTCTACCAAAGGGTGCAAACTCAGAACAACACCAACATAAAGAAACTGATGACGGACAGAGGATCGGAATTCCTGTCCAAAGAGTTCGAAGACTGGATAACCGAGAAGGGGATGCTACACTACAAAACCGCACCATTCTCAGCCTTCCAAAACAGAGTCACCGAGTGAAGGAACGGAGTGCTCCAGACCATGATCAGATGCGCAATTGAAGATGCAGGCCTAAGCTTCTCATACTGGGGGGAAGCTTTGCTGTACTCCAACTACACACTGAACAGACTATGGTCCGGCGTCATCGGAAAAACGCCCTATGAAGCCATGTACAGGCGGAAGCCCAAGTTGAGCCACCTCCACATCTTCGGTGTGTTTGCAGACGTACACATACCAAAACAACTAAGGAGAAAGGGGGACAAGATAACGAAGAGGCTAAGGTTCATGGGGTACGAACCAGGCTCGAAGGCATACCGTTTCCTAGACCACAACCTGACAATAGTGATTTCCAGGTCGGCCACATTCCATGAACACGCGAACTGGAGCAAGATACACGCAAACGAGGTACTGACAAATGAGTCAGTGCAAGAAGGAACCAAAGCACCATCATCCAACTCAAGACCCAGCAGACCAGTGTACACGCCACCAGAGAGGGATGAGGGCAGGCAGTCACATCAAGATACCACTAGTGTTGTGGAGACTGAGCCTCCAAAAACCCCGGCAGAGGCACCCCGCAGGTCAACCAGGTCAATTAAAGGCCAAACTCCCAGAGGACTAAAGGAGTATGTGCTGGGCATAAATACCTACCCCGAGACACCAGCAAGCTTTGATGACATTGACAAACTGCCTCCCGAAGAACAGGACAAGTGGCGGGCAGCAATGGAAAGGGAGATGGAGAGCCTCAAAACCCTTGGAGTGTACACTCCTGCCGAGGTTCCTGAGGGAAAGAGGACAGTGGGAACAAAGTGGGTGTTTAAAGTGAAACCATTGGAAAATGAAGGGGTAATGTACAAAGCGTGACTAGTCACCCAAGGGTTCACCCAACGATACCCTGACGACTACGAAGACACGTACTCCCCCACGGTGAAGCCAGAAAGCGTAAAGGCCGCTTTAGTGATGGCAACCATTCTCGAGGAACAAGTGTATCAGTTTGATGTACAGACAGCATACCTCCATGCAGACCTTGACAAGGAAATATACGTCAGAGCACCACCTGGTTTTGGGCGCAACAGAGGGGAAACGTGGCTACTCAGCAAAAGCCTCTATGGCCTAAAGCAGTCCGGCAGGAGGTGGTACGAGTGTCTGACTGAGGCAATGAGGCAATTGAACTTCTTCCCAGTCGAAGACGACAAATGTGTATTTCTAAGGTAATCACCAGAGGAAGTTGAAAAGGTTCTAGTGTATGTTGACGACCTATTGTACTTTGGGAAAAGTAAGTCCAAATGCGACGAGTTCGCTCATGGACTGCAGAATGAGTTCTCCCTGAAAAACTTGGGGAGAGTGAACAAATACCTAGGGGTGCAAGTCTCAAGGATACCCAATGGCTTTGGACTCTCCCAGAAGGAGAAAATAGCCGAACTCCTTGACAGATGCAACATGTCAAACGCTCACCCCTGTGGGACGCCTATGCAAACGGATTTCCTGAAAAACACCTACGAGGAAGGGGAACCGTTCGAAGACATCAGCCTCTACAGATCCATCATTGGATCGCTGTTACACATAGCCAACTGGACCAGGCCCGACATTACGCTGGCAGTGAACCTTCTCTCATGCCATTCCAGTAACCCAAAGACATTTCATTGGGCGGCCGCCAAGAGACTGCTGAGATACCTGAAGGGCACCATGGAGACAGAATTACTGCTCACTCCTCGAATAGACGAAGAAATCAACCTGTCATGCTACGCCGATGCTGACTGGGGCGGATGCTCAGGAACCAGAAAGAGCACATCCGGCTACATGGTGATGTTGAATGGCAGCCCAATATACTGGCGCACCGAGAAGCAGAAACTGGTTTCTACTTCCACCGCTGAGGCCGAATTTGTCTGCCTGTCAAACACCGCATGTGACCTTATCTGGATAAACGAACTGATCTCCCTTATCTGGGAAAAGCCCAAGCTCCCCATCACCGTCCACGAAGATAGCCAGGCGACCATAGAGATAGCAAAAGGTGACAGTATAAATCGGAAATCTAGGCATATAGATATCAAGTGCAGAAACATGAGACAGATGATAAGAGAAGGCTTTATAGAGCTAACACATTGTGAGACAAAGGAACAAGTGGCAGACATACTGACCAAACCACTCCCCTCAGCTCAGCATGAGTACCTGTTTGGCAGTTTGTGTCTTAGAAAATGAAACACTCAAGTATGTACTCAATGTAGTCAGCCCATATGATATTACAAGGGGTTTTGTCAGATGTAATATCAAACTGACCTGAACTACACGTACCACAATGCCTTGCCACTGTAACCCTATTCCCTTGAACCTTATGCCTCTGACCTCATCCGACGCTATTAAAGGACCATCTCAACCTCATACCCTTCCCTTCCATCTTTGACCCTTGATACAGCCACTGACCGCCATGCGGGCAGTGAGAATAAAAGACTTTAATTATAATATACTGCCTCTGGAGTTATTGGGCTGAACCATCTGAAAAACTCGTACAGTCCCTTGTCAAAAAGTCTTGTTGAAGTAATGATATATTATGCTTACATCATTTCCCACATCTACCAGGCTTAAAAGAGATAAAATTAATCTGACATTATTTGCTTTTGAGAAACCTATGCTGGGTTTTAGAAATCACAGTCCTGTGCCTATTTCTTTTTTGAATCCGAGCAGTTTTAATTTTTTCTTTTTTGGACCGTGATTGTTTTTGTTTTTTCTGTGCTGTTTTTGTTACTCCCTCTTTTTATGTGGATTAATTACCGGTTTTTTGGATTATAGTCACACTATTATTTTTTATTTATATTTTCTTCATCTACTGCACAAGCCCGCGTTACTGTGGAAAAGTTAACTGTGTTATTCCAGATCTGTGTCTTCCTTTTTGAAGCTGATTTTTTTTCAAACTGGGGTTTTTTCATTCTTTTTTGCTTTCCTTTTTGGGGGGCCTTGGATTGAATGTGGATATAGATTTGGATTGTTCTTCTCTTTTCTTTTCTTTTCTCTTCTTTGTTTGGAAATACAGTTGCAACATTTGGATTATATAACAAGAGGACCTGGTTTATAAAATTGATATATTAACAGTGTTTGGACAAAATAGATTGGATTTTAGTATAAAGATTCATGTTTTTTGGATTATAAATTAAGAAGAAAGAAGAGAGGAGTAAAGAGAGGAGCAAAGGAAGGAGAAAAGAAACCGGACTTGGAAGAAAGTGGTTTAAGAAATAACTTTTTTTTCTATTGGAGTACAACAAAATACTGTCTCTATTGTGAAATTGTGGGGTAGGAATCATGGATAAGAAAAAGGATGACCAATCAAAGAAGGATGATGGGGAAAAGGTGGGGGATGATGATCCTGTGGTGAAACCAAAAAAAATAGAATGAAAAAAGATAAAGAAAAGAAAGAGGTCAGAGAAAGGGCGAATAGTTCACCAATACAATTTGATGAAGGTGTGATGATGACCGAATTTGGAAAATTGGGTAATAAATTGGAAAGGATGGAAGCACATATGCAAAAAAGTGAGGAAATAAGGGCTGAATCTCCTTTAAAAATTGGTAACGATGTTTAATGAATTTTTTCAAAAAGCTAATGCTAATTTTGATAATATGGAAAAAGCCATTGTATCCACTCAAGAGAATGTGAAAATGGTTAAAATGGATGTGAAGGAAATTCAGAAAAAAACAATATGAATTTAATGTTAAGATGGAGGTACAGGAGAGGAGAGTGGATATGATGGAAGAGTCTATGAGAAAGCAAAATTTGGTTATTAGAAAATTGTCAAAGAAAAAACCAGATCAGTTGAAGATTCGAATTTTAGATTGGTTGAATAATCTTAATATGGGCAAACATTTTGTTGCTGAAGATATAATTAATATCTTTCGATTGGGCTCAAAAAGAATGGGTAAAGTTCAAAATGTTTTAGTCAAGTTTGCAAATGTTGGTGATAAATTGAAGGTGATGGCTCATGTAAAACAAATGGGAACTGGTGTTTTAAAAATTGATGGAGATGATGTGGAAATTTACAATGATATTTCTATTGAGGAAAGAAATTGGAGATATAAAATGAAACCAGCAATGAAAATCCTTCGGGAACAAGGAATTAATTATTATTGGAGGTTCCCGCTACAAGTGAGATTTTTTTATGCAAAGAAAATGCATACAATTGATTTGGGAGTGGACCCTTTGGAGTGTTTTTGAATGATTGGTTTAATTAGAGGTGGTACACAGGAATGGTCAACCTTGAGGCATGCATTGATGGAGATGGGCTATTGAAAGGGAGCAGACTGAGGAAGAAACGGGTGGCACAACAAGAGGGACGAGTCTTGGGGAAATGAGTGTTGTTGAAGTGACAGAGTCGGATGAGGGATGAATATCTATGGTTAATTATTAATGTAGATAATCAGTTGAAACTAATATAGAGGGCACTTGAGTATTTAGTGGGCATTTAGGCACATCTTCCATGTCCCCCCCCCTCCCCTTTGGGAAGTTCTAATTTTTTGCAGAGGCTATTTTTTGGATAGAAAGTAGAGGGGTGTAGAAGGTTAGATTTTTAAATTTTATTTTTGATTTTTGATTTTTGTTTAATGTATATTGGGTTTAATGGGTATAGAATGTTTAATTAAATTCACAGTCCATGAGGATCATGATAAAACTGAGGGTTATGTTTGTCAAAAATTTCCATGAAGGCTATTAAGATATTAAACCAAAGTAACAAGGGCCAAACGGTGAGAATCCCAGGAACATAAGACCCGTTTGCGGCAGAATATCAAAGTCATACAAAATGTCAATGTTCTATTACGTGCTTTAATGCACAAGTAGACTCAAAGCCTTTTCCAGATAAATTGGCTTTTCCAAGCTTCCTCAGGAATCTATGCACATAAAGATATATAAGTCATAACCATACAATATATACACCAATATACAATATTACATATATACATAACTATACATCAGGGAAATGCATTCAAAGTAAATTACCTGCTTGCAATGTTGAAATAGTTTCTTCAAAGTATTTTTAATTATTAAAGTATTTTATTCGCATCCGAGCCGCAATGAAAATTCTGTAGTGCTCCTCAACGTCAAAAAACCAACTCACTAACACCTAGTTTTATAATCACTACTGACCCACTGCAGCTGCATCTAATGAAGAACCACACATTGAGACCTAGAAATCTCTTAAAGGAAACATGACTGGAACTCTTCCAGTATTGTTGATTATGAACACACCTCCAACTCTATTCAGTTATGTTTGCAACAGAAGGGGTATCCGGAACGGGTCATTGATCATTGTTATGATAGAGCATGTAGAGTTACCAGACAAAGTTTGTTGACCATTAAACACAAACAGGACAGGCACAGGATCACGTGCTCATTTGAATACTCCCCCCTAGCAAATCAAATTAAGTCTATTATCTATCGACATTGGCACATTGTTAAACACATTGCGGGCTGTGAGCAACAGCCTTTGATAGGCTTTAGGAAGACACGTTCGATTCGACAGTTTGTTACCAAATCTGATCTACATTCTCCACCCATTCAACTCATTGCATTAGGGCACTTCAAATGTGGGCATTGTGTGTACTGTAATCTTGCTTGGGAAACCAAGGAAATTATGGTTCCTGGGTGTACTTATAAATTGAAATTAAAAGAATTTACCACTTGCCATACTAAATGTTGTATATATATCATCATGTGCAGTTGTGGGTTAAGCTATGTGGGGTGCACCAGTCGTGAGATTAAAACCAGGATGGGGGAACATAGATCTAGAATTAGGAAAGGAGATATCACAGCACCCATGGTCAGTCATTTCCTGGATAAGCAACATAGTGATAAAGATTTGAAGTTCGCTGTCCTTGAAACTGTTAGATCCTCTCGATACGAAGTTATTGATATAGAACAAAGATTACGCCGCAGAGAAGCACATTTTATTCACTGTTTCAATACTGTTCATCCACATGGACTCAACATGGATTTGGATTTGTCATGTTTCCTTTAAGAGATTTCTAGGTCTCAATATGTGGTTCTTCATTATACAGCTGCAGTGGGTCAGTAGTGATTATAAAACTAGGTGTTAGTGAGTCGGTTTTTTGACGTCGAGGAGCACTACAGAATTTTCATTGAGGCTCGAACGCGAATAAAATACTTTAATAATTAAAAATACTTTGAAGAAACTATTTCAACATTGCAAGCAGGTAATTTACTTTGAATGCATTTCCCTGATGTATAGTTATGTATATATGTAATATTGTATATTGGTGTATATATTGTATGGTTATGACTTATATATATTTATGCATAGATTCCTGAGGAAGCTTGGAAAAGCCAATTTATCTGGAAAGGGCTTTGAGTCTACTTGCGCATTAAAGCACGTAATAGAACATTGACATTTTGTATGACTTTGATATTCTGCCTCAAACGGGTCTTCTGTTCCTGGGACTATTAAGATATTGATATGGAATGTCAAAGGTACTGGCTCACAAGTTAAATGCAAAAGATTGGAATCAGCTGTTAGGAAAGATCGTCCAGATATAATTTTTTTGCAGGAAACACATCAAAAATCGGAGAGTACAAATAAATTATTTTTAGGTTGGACAGAAATTTATGAAAAAGCTTGTGGTACTTCAAAAGCAAGAGGGGTTGCAATATTAATTTTGACTAGAATGGGTTTCACTATTACAAAAAGTATTTCTGACCCGGAAGGTAGATTTTTGATTGTAAAAGGCATGATAGATGATGAAAAAATAATTCTTGTGAATATATATGCCCCAAATGACCAACAAGATAAATTTTTAGATATGGTATATCACATTTTGGAAAAAGAAAAGACGGTAAAAATGATAGTAGCAGGTGACTTCAATTTAATTAGATCTAATATGGATTGTACCAATGTGTTAAGAGATAGAACACGATCAAAAATGACAATATTAGATAATTGGATGAAACTTTTAGGATTAAAAGATGTATGGAAAGAAGTTAAAGGTGCAGAAAGAAGTTATACATATTTTTCACAAGTTCATAATACATATTCTAGAATAGATTACTTTTTTGTTACAGATAGTATACTTAGGAATATAGAAGAAATAAAGGTTGGAATTTTTAAAGAGTCAGATTATGCAAAAATGTTAATGCAAATGGGAGTTGGAATGACAGAAAAGAAACAAAATAGTTGGAGGTTTGATTCGAAAATGTTCAGGGATTCAAAGGATAAGAAAAATATAGAAACAATTTGGAATCAATATTGGCAATGGAACAATACAGGTGAGGTAATGTATAATATAGTTTGGGATACCATGAAGTCAGTTTTCAGAGGAGAATGTATTAAATTGAACAGTATAAGAAATAAGCAGTTAAAGGACAAACATGAAAAATTGAGAAAGAGATTAAATGGCTTCAAGAAGAACATATAAAAAAGGGAAGAAAGAAATTTTTGTAAATATACAAAGATTGAAAAAGGAATTAATAGGTAAAGATATAGAAAAAGTTTTAAAAGATTTAATATATTTTAAAAGAGAGTACTTTGAATATAGCAATAAGAACTCAAAATTATTAGCCAGAGCTGCGAAAGAAAAAAGTATTAGAAGAGAAATTGGTGTTTTGATAAACCAACAAGGAGTGAGGTGTAATAAAACAAAAGAGAAGGTAGAAATAGTAAAGAAATTTTATCAAGAGTTATATTCTGAGAAAAATATAAAAGTAGAACGATTAAGGGCATATTTGGAAAATTGGAAAGGAATCAAGATTAGAGAGGAACATAAAGATAAAATGGAATCTTCAATAACAGAAAAAGAGATAAAAGATGTGATACAGAAGTTGAAAATGGGTAAAGCTCCAGGTGAAGATGGATTCACTGCGGAATTCTATAAACAATTTAAAGAAATAGTGGTTCGGAGACTTCTAAAGATGTTTAATCATATATTAGATGCAGGATTATTACCGACTTCATGGTATAGATCAGTAATTGCTTTGATCCCTAAACCTGGAAAAGATTTAGAAAAGATAGAACCATATAGGCCAATCTCATTGATAAATCAAGATGCAAAAAATTTTACTGCAATATTAGCAAATAGATTAAATGAATTCATGAATGTCTATATAAATAAAGATCAAGCAGGATTTTTGAAGGGCAAATATATGGCAGATCTTACAAGAAGAGTGATTGATTTTGGTAGACATTGCAGAGCAAAAAAAGGAAAAGATTGGATTGTTGTCTTTGGATATTTGTAAGGCCTTTGATTCTCTGCAGTGGATTTCAATTAAAGAGATTATAAGAAATTTTGGATTTGGCATGAAATTTATAAATTTAATTGACCAGTTATATCGGAAAGGTACAACTAGGGTAAAAGTGAATGAGGTATTTACAGAAGATATAAAATTAGAAGCAGGGACTAGACAAGGATGCCCATTATCACCAATATTATTTGTGATGGCCATGGAATTACTCGCAACACTTATAAGAGAGGATAAAAAGATAGAGGGAATAGAAGGAATTAAAATTAGTGGTCTGGGCCTTCCAAATATTAGACATTATTATAGGGCTTTTCAATTAAAGAATATTGCCAAGATTATATCAAAATTTGAAGTTATTTGGGATGAGATAGAAATGAAAGAATTACAGAAAAATGGTAATGCAATTTTTTGGATAAAGAGACAAAGATAAGAACAAATAACCAAATGACAAAATCAATGTTGGATGTTTGGAAAAATAAAAAGATGAAATTAGCACCTGAGGTTTCTCCAATAATGGATTTAGAAGATATAAAAACGTTTCCTGTAAAAATTGACAAAAGAATAAAAAATATAATGCTGAGAAACGATGTGTTTCTGTTGAAAGATTGGATAAAAATGTCGGATGATTTAGTACTGAGAGCTGAAGTGTTTAAACAAATGAAATTGAATTGGTTACAGGTGATTTTAGTGAAGAAGAGATATAAGGATGAATTTAGCCTACAGAGGGCTAGGACAGAATTTGAAGAGATTATTTGTAAAATAAGAAAAGGAGAAATGGGGTTAAAAGGGGTAGTAAGCAAAATATATAAAATCTTAAATAAGGATGAAAATTCACAAAATGCTTTGAGAAAATTATGGGAGGAGGATTTAAATATAAAAATTTCTGAACTTCAATGGAAAAACAAATGGAAGAGAAGAATTATGAGAAATCTTTCAATTAGATTAAAAGAACATAACTATAAAATACTATAAAGGTGGTACTTGACACCAGTTAAAATATTTCGAATGGATAATAGTAAAACTAAAAATTGTTGGAGATGTAAAAGCAATCTTGGAACATATGAACACATGTGGTGGAATTGTAAACTGACAAGTGCTTTTTGAAAATTAATTGAGAAAGAAATATCAGATATCCTTAAAGTAGATTTTAAGCGGGATTCAAGTATCGCCTTATTGACAGAATTGGATAGTATAAATATGAATACAAATAATAAAGAATTGTTATCTATAATGTTAACGGCCTCAAGATTATGTATAGCAAGAAAATGGAAAAGTGATTTAATATTAAAAATAGATGAATGGTATAAGGAAATGTGGGAAATTGCTTTGAATGATAAGTTGGCATGTGAATTGAATGTGAGGAAAGACATTTTGAAAGAAAACAAGTTTTGGGAAATTTGGAGACCATTTGTGGAATATGTTCTAATAAGTTATAAAGGTGACAAACCAGTACCCCAGTATACAAGTTTTTGGAAGGATTAAACTAGAATATTGATCCTCATGGCATGTATATAGCACTGGGTGTTATTACTTTGTAACATAAAAGGTTGAATCTTATAAACTTTTGACATATTAAATACATAATAAAAATAGAAAGAAAAAAACATAGAAATAAGGTTTGGGATACATATTTTGTTTTCATTTTTAATAATTTTTTATTAATTTTTTAAAAAGAACAATAATACATAATTCAAAGACAATAAAAAACAGCACTTAATAATCAACATACATTTAAATTTACCACTAAAACACTAAATCAAAAAACAATAATAACCTTTCATTATAACTTCTTCCAGTTAACATATAGTTCAACACTTTGTTTTAAACTTCTATCACTTTAGTTATCACAGCCAATCTTCTTCCTAATTTTCCATTTCCAAAAATATTCTCATCAATGCTGTGATAATCCAGTCCACTGGAATCTATCATTTTTTTTTAAAGAAAAAAAATCAAAATAGAATACAAAAGAAAAAAGGAAATGAAATTCATTAAACAAGATACAATTACAATAAACACCCTATGTGCCTATATCTATAATTGAGTCCGCGGGATGTATTTATTTATCTTACTGTTTCCAAAAATATATTTGTTCTGGTGCCCAGCTATCCCCATACCCTCCCTTCAATGAGTGATCAACAAACAATTGCCAAATTTCCCAAAATCTGTTTTCCTTAACTCTCCCTTTATATTTATTTATTTCCCATGTTAATTTATCATTCAATGCGAAATCCCACATCTCTTTATACCACTCTTCTATCCTCAGTATTCCATCTGATTTCCAATTTCTTGCAATACACATTCTACCAATTATCAGCATTAAAGACATTAATTCCTTTTTATCCTCATTCAAATTTACTTTGTCAACATCTGTTAGCAGCACCATTCTTATATCTAGCATGCATTTCATCCCCATTATTTCACTTATTTCCTTCTCAATTTTTCCCCAGAAATCATTTACCACTTTACATTCCCACCACATATGTTCATATGTTCCCAGGGTATTTTTACATCTCCAACAATTTTCTTTTGGTATTATCCGTTTGAAATAGCTTCTCTGGCGTCAAATACCATTTCCATAACATCTTGTAATTATGCTCCTTTATTCTAACAGACATTGTTTTCATATACCTCTTTCTCCATTTATTTTTCCAACTTTTCTCAGGTATCTTTATATTCAAATCTCGTTCCCAACACGATTTCAACGTTTCTTGTGGGTTGCCTTCCTTATTTAATATTTTATATAGTTTGCTGACCATGCCCTTTAATCCCATATCTCCTTTTCTTATCTTTATTAACAATTCCTCAAATTCAGTTTTTTCTCTCTTTAAACTTTTGCTCCTTATATTTTTCATTCCATTTATCAATCAATGCTATCTGGAACCAATTCAAATTTAACTGCTTATAAATTTCCGCTTTTCTCCCTCCATCCTTACACTCTCTTATCCAGTCTTTCAACAAGTAAACATTATTTCTTAATAATACTTCTTTCCCCCTTTTATCTAATTTTAGTGGGAAACTTTTAAGATCCTCCATTTCAATTATTGGAGACACATCAGGACTTAATTCCTTTTTAACCTTTTCCATACCCCTAACATCATCTTCAAATCTTATTTTTAACTACTATTTTTCTGTCGCTGCTATCCAAAAATACTCCTCTACCTACACAATCAATTTCCTTCATTTCCAAATCTTCCCATATTACCCTTTCTCTTGCTAAGATTTTCATGATAATCTTAATTTGAAAAGCTCTATAATAAATTCTCAAATCTGGTATCCCCAATCCTCCCTCCTTTTGCGATAAGTACCAAAAAATCTTTGCTATTCGAGATTTCCCCCCCCCCCATTACAATAATTATTTATTATATTTTGAAATTCTTTAATCTCTTTATCATTCATCTGTATGGGTAACGCATCAAATAAAAAGTTAATTTTCGGCAGCAACATCATCTTACTTAATGCTATCCTGCCGAACCAGGATAGCTTAATCTTTTTAAATTGCTCTATTTTCTCTTTAATTTCCTTTTTTTGTATCTCATAATTCAATTTTTTAAGCTCTTCCAAATTGTTTGAGATATGTACACCTAAATATCTCAAAGATTTTTTAACCTGTAACTTATACTTATCTCTTACTCTCTCCTGTTCCTCTTTATCTACATTACAAAATATCATTTCAGATTTATCCCAATTTATTCTCAGTTGCATGGTCCGATTCTTTAAATATCCCAATCTCCACATCTTCTAAATCTTTAATCAAATTTTCCGAAACCAAGATATAATCTATTCTAGAATATGTATTATGGACCTGTGAAAAATATGTGTATGCCCTCTCCGATCCCTTGATCTCCCTCCAGATATCCTTCATACCTAATGTCTTCATCCATTTATCCAAAATCTTCATACCAGCTGTTCTCCCAGCTCTTGATAAATTCGTACAGTCCTCTGGTACCCGTATTAAGTTGAAATCTCCAGCCACTATCATTTTTGATGTTCTCTCTTTTTCTAAAATACCAAGTACTTTATTTTAAAAAGTTTGCTGATGATCATTTGGGGCATATATGTTTACTAACGTTATCTCTTCATCATCTATTTTCCCAATTATAATCACATATCTACCTTCTGGGTCTGTTATACTTTTTATCATCTCAAAGCCAAGTCTCCTCGAAATCAGGACTGCCACACCCCTCACTTTTGAAGTTCCATATGCTTTTTCATATACTTGCATCCATCCCAAAAAAAGCCTGTTAGTATCTTCTGATTTTTGTTGGGTTTCCTGAAGAAAGACTATATCTGGTCTATATCTGGTCTATCCTTCCTCAGGGCGGATTCCAACCTCTTCCTCTTAACTTGACAGCCGGTACCTTTCACATTCCAGGTCAATACTTTAATATTCTTCAGACCTATGTCCTACTCTCCTTTCTTTCTGACAATCGTGGACTCCTATTTGTGTCTTTTCCTCCACCACATATACATTATCTATCAAATTACAACTATTTTTTTTTACATTTAACATCTGAACTAACCACACAAAAAACAGTCATATCTGCCCTCCCTACCCTTCTTTCAAAAAGGGGCCCTTGACTATCAAAGAGGGGAGGGGGAACATGTAAAAGAATGCATCTTATCTGTAGCTCTAGCGCTGTATCTACTGATATTATAGAATTATTACTATTACTAAACCAACTCTATTTCAATTTAATCCGTCTCACCCATCCTCTGCAACCACCTGCACCTCCGTTTCCACCTCTACTCCTCCTGTTGCCCCCTCTCTGATTCACCTGTGTAATCTCTCCGCAATCCCCCCGATTCCACCAGCGCTTTCCTTAATCCCCTCCATTCTCGAGATGACATTTTGACCAGACCAATCCGACACAAATAATCTAAATAATCCATTTCATCCTCCAGCACATGCATTTTTTAAAAAAAAATCTGAGTTGTTTGGGAAGCTTCCAATGATAATCGATAGATCGCTCCCTGAGGATTTTTGTCACGGGTTTCATCTTAAACCTCCACACTTATTCCTCAACAGATATGTCATTATATAGCTCAATCTCGCACCCATCAATTTTTAAAACACCAGATCTAGCCTGTTTTATAAAAGCCATCACCTTTAATTTCTCCGCCCAATTTGCAAATTTTACTAATACATTTCTATTTCCTTTTTTCCCCACTTCTTGCCCCCAATCTAAAACAGCTGACAATATCTTCATTTACAAAATTTATCCCCATGTTCAAACTATTTAACCAATCCACAATTCTTTCTTTCAACTTATCTGGCGTTTTCTCCATCAAATTGCGTATAACCACGTTCTGTTTTCTCATCATCTCTTCAACCATATCCAATTTTTCCCTTGACTCTCTATTTTTAATTTAACCTCTTTTTGTTCCTCATGAAGCCCTCTCATGTCATCTTGCATCAATTTCATATCCTTTTGCACCACATTCAAAACTTTATCCATTCTCTGATAGTTGGCGTCCACCTTTATAGTTAGCTCGGTTAACTGTGAAACAAGCTTTTTTTGACACCCCATTAACTCTTCCTTGTCTCTCCTCCTCACTTCCTTCATTTCACAAAACCCCTTTACATTTGCCTCCTCAATTTTATCTATTTTTCATCAGTTTCCCCAACTCCACCTAACCACCTCCTCCTCCTTTCTCTTATCCATTTCTTCTGATAGGTTTTCAAACAGTGCACTCAAAAGATGCACCGTTTTCCTACCCACCGGCTTCTTTTCCCAGGTAAATTCCAGCTTTTCCAACTCCAAAAATAGATCCAAGAGGGGGAGCCAATTGTATTGTAATCCAATCGATATCAATTACTATTCCTCAGATTTATAATCCACTTGTGAAACAACGTCTGCCAGTCCACTTTTAGTCTGTATATCCAAAGGAATGAAAGGAATAAAAGGCTTCAAAGCACAGCACAGTCCTCCATAATAATACCAAACCGTAGCTTCAAAACCTCAAACCTTTAGTCTCGAAATAATCCTTCTCCTTAGGGCTGCTCCTGTGTTGCAATACAGTCAAGCCGCTTTAATAAACTCCTTGCTCCCAACGAAAACAGCACCAGCATATCCACAAACTAAGGGAGGAGGGAAGCTATAACTTTCACAGTGGAACCACCACTTCCTTTGTACTCCAAGTAACAGGCATCAACAGAGATCAAAATAACGATTCCACCTTCCAAAGTACACAGCCAAATTCTAGCATTCTACAGAAATGTACCATAGAAAGTCCCTAACCCAGGCAGATCGAAGATAGTGACTCCAAACCTTTGAAATAGGAGATCCGAAGGTCCCCTCCAAATGGTGCAGGCTTAAAATCACCGAGGACGAAACCAGCCTCTCTCCCTCTTTCTTCTGCTCCACTCGTTCTCTGGAGCTCTGACCAATATCTTTCAGGTTTAATCCTTTAGCTCCTTTCTGCCCTTTCTCTCCTCTCCAGGCATCTTAATTCTCCGATATCCCACTCTTGCTTCCCAACTCACAGAAGCCTTCTTCAGAGTCCCCTTCTTTAACTTCAGTTAACTTTTGCTTTCCATTCCGCCGCCATTACAAAGCCTTGTCCTTCCTGCTCACAACTTTACAAACACACACACTCTCATCACTTGCCTTTCTGTCATGGATTCTCCCCGCTCTTTCGCTTCGGAGAACCCGTCCTGCCACGTCTTTACCTGTCCGCCTTTATTCTCTTTTAAGAGCCCTCTTTCTCAGGGAAATTTCGACCATCCACGGTGCATCCGGCTCGATCCCCGGCGCGTCCGGCTCGGCCCTCGGCCCCCGTCGCCACTGCTTATCTCGCCCAGCACTGCCGCTCCACAGGCTTCAAATCCTCAAAATGTTCTTCATTAATTCAGGGTGGCACAGACCTTTTTTTTTTCCAAAGTTTGAGACGGTTTTAAAAGTAATAAATCTCTTTCATAACCTCTTTAACAGCGCGAGCTAACTATTCCGATGTTACTCCATTGGCATCTTAGCTACGCCCCCCCCCCCCGGGATACATATTTTGTAAGATGAATGATAAATATAAGGTTCAACAGTTGGCATTGTTCACAATGCTATTATAATAGAGTTTAAGCAATACAATGTATTAAATTGTTTTCTTTGTTTATGTATTTTATGTATCTATGTATTCTTTATATATTTTTCTGCTTTTTCGTACATATATTTTGTATGTCTGTATAATTTTTGTTTTTTAAAATTAATAAAAAATATTTTTTTAAAAAAGCGAAATCACAGTATTCTTTCATAACCATGCCAAACTGAAAATTTGTGGGTATACAGCGTAAAATTATCAATGGGGTAATAGAAATTCTTATTTAAAAATATTTGCTAGTCAACCAAGCCCCCAGTAGAACATAGTGTTTACAACCTGAAAGAGATTATAAATATATGGAGTTAAGAGACACATCTTAACCTATAAATCCAAGGGTTAACCGTTGGAACTGGCTATAGGTTGCTATGCCTCGCCCTACTTGCCTGCACTCACCCTTCGTGCACACGGCCGATCTGGGTACGCAGGTCAACGAAGGATTGAAAAAACCGGCAGTGGGGCAACAGCCCCACAAACGCGAAGAAAGGGAAACAACTTCACTTCCCAACATTCCTTGCACCGCGCCGCGCCAGAGCCAATCAGGCTGAGAGGCTCTTGCACGGCGCAGCGTTCGGAAACGCGCCGCAGCCAATCAAAAGAAAACCATTTTTAAAAAACGCAGCACAAACAGAAAGCACCAACCCATTACTACAAGCCCCAGCGTCCTGCGCGCCATGAGCACGCAGAACGCTGAGGAAACCGGCGCCCGAAAAATTAAAAAGAAAAACAACTCACCGCGTCACAGCCAAACACACACCAGCCGGCTTTCTTTCCCTCACCCACGGCGCCTGAAGGTCCCGACTGGAGTTTCCCCTTTAATATCAGTGGGTGGGGGTTGCGATCCCCCTCTCCGCTGGCTACCCTAGGGTTGGGAGGTTTGTGGGAACAAAAGGGGAATGTTTCCCAAACCCTTCTGGACTCAGGACACCAGGGAGAGGGGATCGGTTTCCACCCCCCTCCTTAAAAAAACTCCATCTTTTCTACTCTTTAAAAACGGAGTTGTTTTAAGGAGGGGGGAGGGAATCGATCCACTGTGCCTGGTCTACTGGGTCCAGAAGAGTTGGGGGGACATACCTCTTTTGTCCCCACAAACCTCCCAACCCCAGGGGAGCCAGCGGAGAGGGGGGTCGCAAGCCCTGCCCACTGATATTAAAGGGGAAACCCGATCTACTTTCACAACTCCACACAAACAAAGCACCATAAAACAATAAAGCCCCCCCTCCCTACCACCTAGCCCACCCTTCCTAACCCCCAATGACCATGCCCCCCTCCCCACCACCTAACCCACCCTTACTAACCCCCAACGACCATGCCCCCCTCCCCACCACCTAGCCCACCCTTCCTAAACCCCAACGACCATGCCCCCCTCCCCACCACCTAGCCCACCCTTCCAAACCCCCAATGACCACGTACCTTCCCCACCACCAAATAAATAATTTTTAAAAAATTACTAAAAACACTCAAACACAGCCAAAAATACACAAAAACAAAAACACCAAAAACAATACGAAGTAAACAAAGACACAATCAAAAACAAAACAAACAGACAAAAAATACAAATTCCAACCCCCCTCCCCCCCTCCCCCCCCCCCGCCCACACACACACACACAAAAGAAAGAAAACAAGCAAACTTACCAAAACAGGTGCTTTCTGGGGGTGACACTTCATCGTAGGGAGGCAGGGCCTATTAAAATGGTCCGCCCTCGGCGACTAATGGATCCAGACGGATTCCAGAGGGAACTGGGGGATGTTCCTCTGGATCGACTACACGATTCACCCGAGGCACTCGTCGACCTGTGGAATAGGACGACAATAGTAGCCTTGGATGAAATCGCGCCACTGCGGCCTCTCCGCGCCCGGGGGATTAGGTCATCTCCGTGGTTCACAGATGAACTGCGCGAACTCAAACGGGCAAAGAGACGCCTAGAGCGCCGCTGGGTGAAGACCCAGGATGACTCCGATTGGACACTAGCTAGAGCTGCTATTAGGGCCTACCTAGTGGCGATGGGGGTGGTGAGGCGGCAATACTTCACCGCCCTTATTGCCTCCGCTGATAATTGCCCAGCCGCCCTGTTCCGGGTAACCAGGTCCCTCCTCGGTAGGGGGAGATCGGTGCCCAGTTGGCAGGGTTCGGCTGAGGACTTTGCTGACCATCTGGTGGAGAAAATCGATCGGATTCGTTCAGGATTGAACCCTGGCGTGGATGGGGAGAGTCGGGGAGGTGCCGGGGCACAGTCTTGCAGTACGATCTGGGATCAGTTTGATCCTGTTGTCCCTGATGAAGTGGACAGGCTCCTTGCAGCTGTTCGTGCCACTACATGTCCTTTGGACCCCTGTCCCACTTGGTTGGTGAAAGCCTCCAAGGAGGTAACAGGTGGCTGGGTTGGGGGGATAATAAATGCTTCTTTACGGGAGGGGGTATTTCCTGCACAGCTAAAACATGCTTTGGTGCGACCCCTCCTGAAGAAAATGTCCCTCGACCCAGCTGTCCTTAACAACTACAGGCCGGTTTCCAACCTGCCCTTTCTGGGTAAGGTTTTGGAGAAGGCGGTGGCGCGCCAGCTGCAGAGTGTCCTGGAGGAAGCGGATTATCTAGACCCCTTTCAATCAGGGTTCAGGCCCGGGTATGGAACGGAGACGGCATTGGTCGCACTGATGGATGATCTCTGGCGGGAGCGGGACGGGGGTTGTCCATCCGTCCTTGCTCTTCTTGACCTCTCAGCGGCCTTCGATACCGTCGACCACGATATCCTTCTGGAACGGCTCGAAGGACTGGGGATCCAGGGCACTGTGTTGTCCTGGTTTTCCTCTTTTCTGGAGGGCCGTACCCAGTCGGTGTGGTTAGAGAGTGAGAGGTCCAGCCCTAGGCCCCTCAAGTATGGGGTGCCTCAGGGCTCTGTGCTCTCTCCTCTCTTATTTAACATCTACATGAAGCCACTGGGTGAGATCATTCGTTCCCACGGGGTGCGGTACCATCAGTACGCGGATGATACTCAGCTGTACATCTCGGCCCGTGGGGACCCCAGTGATGCTGTTGAAATCCTATCCGGATGCCTGGAGGCCATTGGGGTCTGGATGGGGGTCAATGGGCTTCGGCTGAATCCCGGCAAGACAGAGTGGCTGTGGATAGGGGGCCCCGTGTTATCCAGGGAGTTACCACCTTTGGTACTGGATGGGGCTGTTTTGCCCCAGACAGACCCAGTGCGCAACTTGGGGGTCCTTCTGGACTCACGGCTGCTGCTAGAAGAACAAGTAGCGGCTGTGGCCAGGAGGGCTTTTGCCCAACTTCGGGTGATTCGCCAATTGCGCACGCTCCTTGACCGGGGCTCCTTGCTTATGGTCACCCATGCCCTGGTTACTTCCCGACTAGATTACTGTAATGCGCTCTACATGGGGCTGCCCTTGACGACCATTCGGAGGCTGCAGCTGGTCCAGAATGCGGCGGCCCGGGTGGTGATGGGGTGTGGGCGATATGCCCATGCCTCACCGCTACTTCGGGAGCTGCACTGGTTACCAGTTTGTCTCCGGGTGCAATTTAAGGTGCTGGTTTTGACCTTTAAAGCCCTATATGGCAGGGGGCCAGGATACCTTAGAGACCGCATCGTCCAAAGAGTGTCTGCCCGTCCAACCAGAGCGGACCGGAGGGGCTCTCTAATAGTGCCATCAACTAGGGGTGCACATCTGTCTAGCACCCGAAGGAGGGCCTTCTCCGTGTCCGCACCAACTCTCTGGAACCTCCTGCCGATAGACCTAAGACTCCAAAGTGAACTGCTGCCCTTCAGGAAAGGAGTGAAGACCTGGCTGGCAGGGCAGGTGTGGGGCCCGAATGGGACTATGGTGCCCGCCTGCTGGCTTTTATAAGAACTCTCTCTTCTTTCCTTTTGTATAGTAGGTGGATGGGGTTGGGTGGGATATGGGTTTTTTAAATGGGGTGGGATGTGGGTTTTATAATGTTTTTATGTATTTTTAGAATTGTTGTAATGCCGCCCTGAGTCGGGTTCTGCCTGAGTGGGCGGCATATACAAATATGACTATAAATAAATAAATAAATAAATAAATACCTCCACCAGGACTGGAAAAGAAATGAATACAGAAAGACCCTACATACCAGAAGAAGCTCCACCCAGAGGCCAGGAGAGAAACAAAAGTCAAAATACAATAACCCCTACCAGCACCACCTGCTGGCCACAATAGTAAAAACAATTCAAAAAAACACAACAGCCCCAAACAAAACACAAATTCACAATTTTACACAAAAGGTCACACCAACAAAAACAAGTAAAAAAATTACACTAAACACACGTTCACACAAATCACAAATATATGTCAATAACATACAATAGAAACTTTAAAAAATCCTGTGCTGAGTTATTATATCATACTTTCTTCTTTTATTAATCCTCAAAAAAAACCAAAAAAGCAGATCACAGTTAATAACAGCCAAGCCAAACAAATTTAACATAAATAAACATTTAAAAAATTAAAATTACAGACTAAGCAATTTTTTTAAAAAAAACAACACAATTTAACCTTCCAACACAATGTAAAACTATTGCAAAAATAAAATTGGCTCATTTTTAATTAAAAAACACGGGGGGGGGAAGCCAGGCAACGCCGGGCAACCCTTGCTAGTACTGTATATGGCAACATAACATAATGCAACTTCACAACAAAGCTGTACCACACAAACCGGATATCAGCAACATAGATATCACATAGCAGCAGCACCAACAGAAGCAACAGAGGTGAATATTGATTTTCCTCCACAAATTTGGGCTAGCTTGACTGGGTGAGCAACTTGACTTTAGTTTTCATATTTTTTTAAAGCATGAGCTACAGCTTTCATAGCTGTATGACTTTGGGATGTTTTCAGGATTTTGAAAAAAAATGTTCATGTAACATAGAAGCAATGTAGATAAATAAAGTTTGTAGAATTAGCCTGAAATTATTGCAACAATGAAAATATATCCAGATGGATTTTGATATGCCTGGAAATTATTGTGATTTCATTCCAGATTTAACTATTTATTGGTATAAATGCCAGCTGTGATGAACACAGGCTTCTGACTTTTCTGTACAGGTTTATAAAGTTATGTAGAACTCTTGGGACAATCATCTGGCATCATAATCTCTGACTGACAAGCAGTTACACTGACTGTTTAATTATGTGTTCTAGAACTTTTCTGGGTATGAGTGTCAAGCTGACTGGTTGATAGTAGCTTGATCTCTCCCTTTCCCAAACATTTTTGAAAATTAAAATAACATTTGTTCACATCCAATCTTCAAGGACCTCACCAGTTCTCCAAGAATCCTCAGAGTTTGCAGACAGAGGCTCTGAAGTTAAATCTGCAAGTTCTCACTGATGTTTATTAGCTCTTTCCAAAGGTAGTCCCATATATATTGCATTAAAGTAATGTAATCAGGATATAACTAAGGCAATGTTCTTCCACCACCAGATCAGCTCATAAAACAAAGCAAAACAAACAATCAGATTCAGTGTTTGTCCTGCAGCTTGAGTGGGATCAGATATTTAGGACACACCCATGGTTATTGTGGAGGACATGGAATCCTGAACCATTCTTGACAAGGCTGTCCCAGCCCAGAATTTGAAATCCTCTAGCAAAAACAAACACATATGACTCCAATGACAACCCCAAGACTAGCTTAGTTAGCTCAGAAAGAAAGTTTGCTGTGCAAAGAGGTGGGTGGTACACTAAAAAAATCCCTTTCCGTCCCACTTCTGTGCTTTCCTTCACCATGCTCCCATTTATGAAAATTTATCTGTCCACCAGTAAGCAGTGACCTTAAATTAAACAGATATTCAAATAATAAGAAAGTGGCAGATAAATAAGCCACAACAACTGTTAGATTATTGTAAGTAGAGATAAACTATAGAGGATCACACTGAATACTTATGAGGGATGTTCTTCGCCAAGTACAGGAGAAAACAGCTGTAATAAACAAGTAATAAAGTAAAGTAAAACAAGTAAATAAGTAATAATAAACCATGTTGCCCAAAGGAAATAGAATGCCAAGCACATAGCAAAGGGCAACCTGACTGTTGACAACATAATAGCAACAGGCAAGATAGGATACTCACTTTCCCCCTAATTTTCCCATTTTGATCATAAATCAGAACAGCAGTTTTGACACACGATCTAGGGGGAGAACACAGAAAAATATTTTCCCTTCTTTACCAGTTCAGCACTATAATGTTTGGAATGAGGAGGGAAATTACACATTTCCTGCCCGTCTGCAGAGGAGCAAGGGAAATGTTTCATTTGCCCACAGGGTGAAATGACTTGTTAACCACTTCACCATACAGACAAAGGGTTGCTTAGGGTGTTTGGCCAGGTAAGGTATCCGACTCTAGAGTTCAGTGATTGGACAAGTAGAGTGCACTAAATGCCCCCATCTTCAGTGTCACTGCCATTGTCAATGAAAGTTCCTCGGCCAGCACTACCTTCAGTTACTTACTTCCCAGTCACTGCCTTCCAGTTCGCCAGAACCTGTAGCAGAAATTCTGGCTGGCCTCGCCCATCCATATTTTGAAATAAAGTAGTACTAATTTGGGTGCAACGCAGGGCTTCCCCCCCCTGGCGATGCCCACCATAACATGCCCACAGAGTAGGTAGTAAAACAATTTGAATCCCACCCCTGGAGGAGATAGTAATTACACTTTCAATTATCCCTTTCCCTCCCCCCCCCCCCAAAAAAAAGAGTTGCCTCTAGACTGACATTACCAGCAAAGGCTTTTTTTTTTTTTTTTGGTAATTAAGGACTTCCCACCCATCCTACAGTTCCCATAGCTTCCTGGTGATGAAAGAGATTATAAATAAGTCATGGTAATCACAGGACAGAAGTAAAAGTTATTTAAGGTCCTTAAAAAATGGTCCTGTTGATGACATCAGCTTCCCATAAGAGTAGTTATGCCAACAGGATTTCAATGACAGTGTTGATGCATTGTGTCATCCCAGTGTGAATGATTTATATACAGCTAAGAAGCCCTGAAAATGGAAATCTGTTTCTTCAGAGATTTTCTTCCCTGATGAAGTTCTGGCTTTTAACCTCAGTATGTATTAACACTTTTCTTTTTTGTGCTCTGTGTTTGAAGGATTTTTTAAAAAGAAAAATTGAATTAATGAAGTCCCTCACCTTCAAATCCGAGCTATGTACGCAAGTTCAGAAGATTACTGGTAATTCTCCTTAAAAGTAATTGAATGCTGGAAATCTATTTGAGCCAACAAAGGATATATTCACACAACTAATAATTGCTATTTTTGTAACTTGTATCTCAATAATGCCTTGTCCATAATAATGATGTTAACATTTGCATCTACCAGATTGCTAAAGCTGACTATACATGTTCTTTAAAATGTCACTTGACAAACTCTTTACATAAAAGTAAAGGTCTAGCTTTTATACTAGAATTACTGGGTGTAACATAATTGGGTTGCCTGAAATGAGTTCAGCATCTTTCAAAGAACAAAATAATTGAGCCTACAGTCTAAATTTAACAGCCTAGTAGAAATATGCAGGTGAAGGTACAATTAATTTTAATTACTCGACTATACATTGTTAGTTGCACAGCCATGAGTAAAATTAAAGTGGCAATCACAATTAGAAAATTGCAACCTCATTGTGCAACAAATTAGTCACAAATTAAAAGTCCAAGAACTATTTATACATCCTCCTTAGAGTTTTATGAGCACTATTGCCCTGATATAGATTTTGTTTCTTCACCGTATTGTCCACTACTTTACATCTTACCTTTGTTTAAGATCTCTGGCATCTTCCCAAATCTAGACTATAAAAAGAAGATATGCTACTTTTTTTCTTTCAGTAATCTGTGCTTGATCTTAGCCAAAAGGGCAAGAACTGAGATTGGGATACTTAATAATAGAGTGCCTATATGCACATTCAACATCTGGCATAAAAATATAATATTAAGCCATCCGTACTTTCAAAGATTAAAGGTAAAAGTCACCCTTGCTTGAAAGCCAGTTGTATCTGACTCTAGGGTTCAGTGCTCATCTCTGTTTCATAGCCAAAGAGCCAGCACTGTCTGCATTTGCAGACAGTTCCATGGTCATGTGGCAGACATGACTACACACCAGAGCACACAGAATGCTGTTAACCTTCTTTTGGTGTTCAGAAATTGGAGACTGTTGTGTATGTAACAGTATTACTTTAAGAATGTATGAATGTAACCTGACAATGATTACAATGTGACCCAGCTGTTTAAGGATCACAAGTAAGCTGCCCATAGAGGGCAGCTGCGAGCGTTCAGCTCACATGGTTCACATTCCCCCAATCACCGGCAGCCGTGGGAACCTTTCCCGCGCTATGATCACCTGGAGAAGATGGGCGTGACTCAGAATGACGTCACGCCGGTAGCAGCCAATGAGCTACCGTGCAACATTATTCAAATGTATTACTGCAGTATAAAATGAGCTGTACCGCTGCCATTACCACATGTTCATCCTGACCATCATGAAATAAACCTGTGTCTTAGCCCCCACTGCGGCTCCTTCTTTGTCTTCCGTGCAAGACACCAAATTGGCGACGAAGGTGGGATCCATGGCATGTCCCAAGGTCAAACCTCACCAGTTTGATATCAGCGATACAGAACAATGGGAGCTGTACGAGTGCCAGCTTCAGCACACAATGGATGCTGCAGGCATCGACGACGACGGGAAGATGCGCTCACACTTCCTAGCCCAGGTGGGGCCAGCCACGCTGCATATTCTGATGAACCTGGTGGCTCCCCGGAAGGTAGACGTGGTGCCCATCGACCGCATCCTGGCATTGCTGAGGGAGCACTTCCAGCCTCCCGTTTCAATTTTCCTGGCCCGGGTCACGTTCCACAGGCGGGACCAGCACCCGGGAGAGTCCGTATCTGCCTACGCGGTGGCCCTCAGGCTCGCGGCCATCAATTGCCAGTGGGAGGACCTGGACATGGCCCTCCGAGACCGCATGCTGTGTGGCCTTTGGGACGAGGAGGTCCAGAGGAAGTTGATGACCCGTGACCATCGCCTCACGTTCAACGAGGTACTGCGGGAGGCCCAAGCAGCCGAGGCGGCCAGGAGCGGGGTCAGAGTGTTCAAGTCCCGAGAGGCCACAACTGAGAGGGCCAAGTCACCCATGCAAGCGGCCCGGTGGACGTCGGTGAAAATGGCCTGGCGGTCACCCCGGTCTCCCGCAGGCACCCCAGCAACCTCCGAGGAGTCCTCCATGATGGCGGACTCCTGCTCCAGCGAGGACGTACAGAAGGTAAAGAAACGCAGAGAGAGGCGCCAGACCAGCGAGCGAGGAAGCCACCGTTGCGATGGCTGTGGGGCATCTCACGACCAGACGAGATGCCCATTCCAGAAGGCCGAGTGCCACAACTGCGGCCGGAAGGGCCACATCACCAGAGTCTGCAGGCGCGGGTGAACCGAGGACAAGGGCGCATCGAGACACCCTTAAGCACACCAACGAAAGGCGGCCGGCATCGGAAAGGTCTTGGCCAACGATGGCGCGGAAGGCGTGAACCGCGTGGGCCTGGAGCACCGGTGCTTCTTTGTAGAGGTACTGTTACAAGGGGTTCCCGTGAGGATGGAGATAGACTCGGGGTCGTCCTACTCCATCCTGTCCCAGAAGGAGTTCATGCACATTCCTCCAAGTGCGCGCCCCAAGTTGCGGGCCATGAAGTCACACTTACGGGACATGCAGGGCTATGGGATCCCAGTGTTGGGGGTGGGGAACTTCACGGTGAAGTTCAAAAATTACACAGAGAAACTGCCCTTAGTAGTTCTCAAGGGGGGAAGATGTTGCCTTTTGGGAACCCAGTGGTTTGCTCCCCTGGGAATTGAACAGTCCGGCATTAATGCCATAGAGACTGACCCAATGCGGGACGTGTGCGATGCGCACCCGGACGTTTTCAAGAAGGGGCTCGGGACTTACAAGGGGCCCCCAGTTTCCTTTGAGTTGGACCCAGAAATCCGGCCCATACGTCTCAAGCCAAGAAGAGTGCCCTTCGCCCTGAAGGACAAGATTGAGGCGGAACTGGACAAATTGGTGGGGCAGGGGATTTTGGTTCCAGTTGATTCAGTGGAGTGGGAGACTCCAATTGTTACAGCCTTAAAATCCAATGGGGAGGTCAGGATTTGCGCTGACTACAAATGTACAATTAACAAGGCCATTCGGCCAAATGCATATCCGGTGCCAGTGGTTAGCCACTTACTGGCCACGTTGCATGGGGGGAGGTGTTTCGCCAAGCTAGACCTGGCGCAGGCGTATCAGCAGCTCATAGTAACCCCAGCTGCTGCCGCTGCACAAACCATCGTTACGCACAAAGGGGCATTTAAGGTAACGCGCCTACAGTTCGGCGTAAATTCGGCCCCTGGGATCTTCCAGTCCCTTGTGGAACGCCTTTTAAAGGGGCTTCCAGGCATGCTCCTATATTTTGACGATGTTTTGATAACAGCGGGGAGCGAATCAAAACTAGCGAGGAAGCTAGACAGGGTCCTTTTGGTATTCGAGAAAGCGGGACTTAGACTGAGAAGGGACAAATGTGTATTTTTTGCGAGGGAGTTTGAGTTTCTCGGGTTCAAGATAACCCCGGAGGGCATCAAGCCTTCCGAGTCCAAGGTTGCGGCTGTGCAGAACGCCCCTCGCCCCACCGCGAAACCGGAGCTGCAGTCATTCCTAGGGCTCCTATATTTTTGCCATCCCTTCTTACCAAGGAAGGCATCCGTTGCGGAGCCACTGCATGCGCTACTAAAGAAAGAGGCGGTTTGGCGGTGGGGAGATAGGCAGGAGAAAGCTTTCAAGGAGCTCAAAGCGCTCTTATCCTCGGATGCTGTCCTGACTCATTTTGACTCGAGGAGACCAGTAGTTTTAGTCTGTGATGCATCACCAGTGGGGGTGGGGGCAGTGCTGTGCCACGTGTTAGAGAGCAGGCGGGAAGCCCCGGTTGCATACTATTCCAGGTCCCTTTCAAAGGCAGAGCGCAACTATGCGCAAACAGATAGGGAGGCTCTGGCCATAATCGCGGGGACAAAGAAGTTCCATGATTTCCTATACGGCCGCGAGCTTACGGTTGTGACTGATCACAAGCCCCTTCTGGGAATCTTTACTACAGGCAAGCCCACCCCACAAATTCTGTCCCCCAGAATGCTACATTGGGCGATTTTCCTTAACGCCTATCAGTATAAGCTGGTCTATCGCCCAGGGAAGGAGATCTCCCATGCGGACGTGCTGTCCCGGTCTCCCCTCCCTAGTTTAGGAGATCCCGCATGCGAGGTAGAGCAGGACCATCAAGTCCTGCTGATCGAGTCTCTCAACTCGCCCCCCCCCCTTTGTCCCGGCAGACCTCGCCAAAGCCACGGCGGCCGACAAAATCCTATCCCAAGTCAGTTCCTGGGTAAGGAAAGGGTGGCCCACAACTCCCCCCAAGGAGGTGTTTAAATCGTTTTTCAGGTGCAGAGTCGAGCTCTCCCTTGAAAGGGGTTGCCTACTCTGGGGCCAGCGGGTAGTCATCCCAGAGAAGTTACGAGAGAAGGTGCTGAGGCTACTGCATACCAGCCACCTGGGAATAGTGCGCTCCAAGGCACTGGCCAGGAGCTACTTCTGGTGGCCCCAAATAGACGCGGATATAGAACACTTAGTGAGCATGTGTGAGAGCTGCCAGAGCTCTCGGCCCGAGGAGTCCCGGTTACCCCATAGGGAATGGGACACTGCCCGTGGGCCGTGGTCTCGTATACACATCGACTTCGCTGGCCCCTTCCGCGGGTCCATGTTTCTGCTGATAGTCGACTCATATTCCAAATGGCTGGAAGTAATCCCTATGACTAGCACCTCATCTGCCGCAACCATTAAACACTTGCGCAGGGTGTTCAGTTGCTTCGGCCTGCCGGACATCCTTGTGAGCGATAACGCCAGTACCTTCACCTCCGCGGAATTCAAGGCATTCATCGAGAGGAATGCTATCTGGCACATCACCTCTGCCCTGTTTCACCCCGCCACAAACAGTCAGGTAGAGCGCCAAGTGCACACTACGAAAGATGCACTGCGGCGCATGGGTCCTGGTGAGTTGAACCTCCAACTGTGTCAGTTCCTCATCTGTTATAGGGCAACTCCCCTAGCTTCAGGACTTTCGCCGGCCGAACTCCTCATGAGGAGGAGGCCGGTAACCCTTTTTGATCGGTTGGATCCGACCAGGGTGGAGGATGAGGGGAGAAATATAGTGATAGGGAGTTCCAAAAGCTTTTCGGTAGGGGACCCGGTTCACTGCAGAAACTATGCGGCCTCGGGACCAACGTGGGTCCCAGGAACGATCATTGAACAAACGGGGCCAGTATCCTATAGGGTCGAGACTAGCACAGGTCTACTCTGGAGAAGGCATGCTGACCAACTCAGAAGGCGAGTCACTAGTGAAAGGGAATCAGCGTTAGGGTCCTCCCCCACCCGCGTAACCCAAGGGGGAGACATGGGGGCGTCCTCGGGTACAAATGCATACCCTGGATTCTCAGTCGAGGAGGAGGATACTTTCAAAGAGTGGAATGAGTTTGATTTTATGTTACCGTACCAGGGGGGTGTCGCGGAGTGGTCCCCCACCCGTCCGAGCGAGAAGAGGGGTTTCAGTTCAGCCCCTGGTACCTCCAGTTCCCCCAGCCCTTTTGCCTTAGAGTATACCCTATCACCAAGCCCCCCGAGCCAGGCAGCAGGGGGAAGTTCACTCTCCCCATCCCCTAGAGCTCCGGGTCAGGCAGCAGGGGGTGGCGCAAGTTGCAGGTGCAAGGGACCGGGGCGAGACAACAAGGGTCTCCTCATCGGTTCCGAGGTTCGTGCTGGGGGGGTCCCCAGGCGCCACGAGCAACAGGCAGGGGTTCACATCTCAGCTGTATGTTCCGTTCCCTTCTCCCAATGCAAGGTTGTCGCAAAGTCCCCGCCAAACGACTAATGAGTCCCCCCTTTCCATTGCAGGACGAGACTCTGCAGAATTCGGAGCCCCTAGTTCCCCTGAGCTAAACCAAGCAGCCGCACGCCCCAAGCGCACGTGCGGGAAGCCACAATGGTTGAAGGACTTCGTCCCATCCTAGGGGGGAGGAGTGTTGTGTATGTAACAGTATTACTTTAAGAATGTATGAATGTAACCTGACAATGATTACAATGTAACCCAGCTGTTTAAGGAACGTGAGTAAGCTGCCCATAGAGGGCAGCTGCGAGCGTTCAGCTCACATGGTTCACATTCCCCCAATCACCGGCAGCCGCGGGAACCTTTCCCGTGCTAGGATCACCTGGAGAAGATGGGCGTGACTCAGAATGACGTCATGCCGGTAGCAGCCAATGAGCTACCGTGCAACATTATTCAAATGTATTACTGCAGTATAAAATGAGCTGTACCTCTGCCATTACCACATATTCATCCTGACCATCATGAAATAAACCTGTGTTTTAGCCCCCACTGCGGCTCCTTCTTTGTCTTCCGTGCAAAACACCAAAGAGACGACAAGCATTGAGAGTGAAATACAGCTCTTTATTTGGAGGGTCTGAACACAACTTGGATGGGGCAAAACATGGACTTTTATACAGAGAGAGAAAGATACATTTACAGCAGGAACAATGCTGATTGGTCAGTTAACCTATGTACACTTCTTAATCCCTTCATTTGCATTAAATGGATACATAGTGTGTCTGTCAAACTTCAAACTGCGCACTCTCCGAAATCTCACAATACTTCGCAATTTGGTGAGATCTCACGGCTGTCAAACAGCATCGCTGTTTGACAGCGGTTTGTGCGGGAACTTGGTGGTTTGAATATTTGACATGTTGGTAAAACACAGTTATCATACATAAAACTTTCCCACCGAAGTGGTCCCTATTTATCTACTTGCGATTTCTTGCTTTTGAACTGCTAGGTTGGCAATTTACAAAATACTGATGCTAGTCCCATTTCACGACTTCATTTCCCAATAATTAAGGCATAACTAAGTTACATTGTAAACTAAGTTATATTTTGAGAGTCCCCTGGGCTGCAAGGAGATCAAATCCTTGCCAGCCCTACCATAAGGTGAACGGAACGGTCGCGCCAGACACACACTCCCAGGGGGCACTGCAGTGGTAAAGGGGAAAAAATATTTTGAGGTTTTTGATATTTTGATTGTGAGCATATGGCATGTATGCTAGGGGTGACCAAGGGGGTACCATAGTTGGATCTCACTCCATCCTAAAACTTGCCTCAGGCTGGCACTGCTTGAAGGAAATCAACCCTGACTGCTTCTTGGAAGGACAAATACTGAAGCTGAAGCTCAAGTATTTTGGTCAACAAATGAGAAGAGAGGACTCACTGGAGGAGACCCTGAATGATCGAAGACAAAAGGAGAAGGGGGAGGCAAAGTGGACTCGGGAGGATGGCGGATGACAGAGGAGCCTGGCATGGAGTAGTCCATAAGGTCACAAAATTTCGGACTTGACTGTGTGACTGAACAACAAGTTACATTGTGGGTATAAGATAATAAGGATGTAACTATTAAACTTACTTTTATAATTACTAAAGTGTGGCCTTACTAATTGGTGGAGTAGGAACATCACCTGGTACACATGCTGATTTATGCAGTCTCTTGTGCTGCTGTCTCATGCATTCTCATGGGTGAAAACAAAGATGGATGAGAGTAGAGTGTCTTTTGTACCACAAGCCAGCAGCTTCCAACATTCAGTTATTTTGTCAAAAAGCAAGCGTTATCATCACTTTTGAGAAGTAAGAACAACAATCATTTTTTAAAAAAACAAAACAAAACACTTATGGCTGCTTTTGAGAAACATGAACAAATTCTACCTTTCAAAATACCTAATATAATAGTAGCTACTTTTTGGGTCTTGGAATGGCTTTTGTCCAAGCAAATATGTCTATGAAAATTCCAGGACATTGACAGAAAGTGTCTTTTCTGATCCTACATGTGGCGGTAGCCCATTCACGCAGAGGAAGCGTGGTGAGCCAACATCAGCTAAATGTAATGTGAATACTTATCCAACCGCCCCCTTGGGGTGGGGTGTCATTATCTGTATCCAGGCAACTTTTGTTTCTTATACTGAAATGCCCAGAGAAGATAAACACAAAATAAACCTTATCATATGGGTCAATGGCTTTGCATTAATATCTGCAATTAGTCACGAGTGTGCAGTCTCATGGGAAAACCTACGAATGAAATGTCTTCTTACAGACTTATCTTCTAGGAAGCAAGGCCTGTACCTGACAGTACAATTAGAGTCACTGCCTTGGCTTTACTACTCTTTTAACTCTGGTACCGCCAGTGAACTCCCTACCTAAGAATTTATGTAGAATTAATAAAGACTGATGTGTATACCATAGGTTTTAATGACTACATTTGATGTGATACTTATAACCAAATGATAATATAGTAAACTGAAAGGATAACATACAGTGCCTCTGTTATGTATGTACAATGTTGCTTTAAGAAATGTATGAATGTAACCTGACCACAATTACAATGTAGCTCAGCTGTTAAGGGACGCGAGTAAGCTGCCTATAGAAGGCAGCTGCGAGCGTTCAGCTCACATGGTTCGCATTCCCCGCGCGAGGATCACCTGGAGAAGATGGGCGTGACTCAGAATGATGTCACGCCGGTAGCAGCCAATAAGCTACCGTGCAACGAGATTCAAATGTATGTACTGCAGTATATAATGAGCTGTACCTCCGCCATTACCACATGTTCATCCTGATCATCACTCAATAAACCTGTGTTAGTCCTTACTGCGACTCCTTCTTTGTCTTCCGTGCAAGACACCAAATTGGTGACGAAGGTGGGATCGATGGCGAATCCCAAGGTCAAGCCTTACCAGTTCGATATCAGTGACCCGGAACAATGGGAGCTGTACGAGTGCCAGTTTTGGCACGCGATGGAAGCCGCGGGCGTCGACGATGACGCGAAGATGCGCTCACACTTTCTGGCTCAGGTGGGGCTGGCCACGCTGCGTATCCTGATGAACCTGGTGGCCCCCCGGAAGGTGGATGTGGTGCCCCTCAACCGCATCCTAGAGTTACTGCGCGAACATTTCCAGCCCCCCGTGTCGATTTTCCCAGCCAGGGTCGCGTTCCACAGGCGAGACCAGTGCCCGGGAGAGTCCGTGTCCGCCTACGCGGCGGCCCTCAGGCTTGCAGCGGTGCACTGCCAGTGGGAAGACCTGGACACGGCCCTCCGAGACCGCATGCTGTGTGGCCTGAGGGACGAGGAGGTCCAGAGGAAATTGATGACCCGCGACTATCGCCTCACGTTCAATGAGGTACTGCGGGAGGCCCAAGCAGCCGAGGCGGCCAGGAGCGGGGTCAAGGTGTTCAAGTCCCGAGGGGGTGCGTCCGAAAGGGTCAAGTCACCAGTGCAGGCGGCCCGGCGGACATCGGCGAAGACAGCCTGGCGGGCCCCCAAGTCGCCCGCCGGCACCCCAGCGACTTCTGAGGAGTCATCCACGACGGCAGAGTCCTGCTCCAGCGAGGACGACAACGTCCAGAGGATAAAGAAACGCGGGGAGAAGCAACAGACCTGCGAGCGGCAGGACCGCCATTGCAACGGTTGTGGGGCGTCCCACGACCGCACGAGGTGTCCGTTCCGAAAGGCCGAGTGTCACAACTGCGGCCAAAAGGGACACATCGCCAGAGTATGCAGGCGCGGGCGAGTCGAGGACAAGGGCATTTCGAGCCATCCCCAGACACACCAACGGAAGGCGGCCGGCACCAGGAAGGTCTCAGCCAACTACAGCGAGGGAGGCATGAACCGCGTGGGCCTGGAGCACCGGCGTTTTTTCGTAGAGGTACTGTTACAGGGGCTCCCAGTGAGGATGGAGATAGACTCGGGGTCATCCTATTCCATCCTGTCCCAAAAAGAGTTTATGCGCATTCCCCCAGAGGCGCGGCCCAAACTGTGGGCCATGAAGTCACACTGCAGGGAAATGGGATCCCAGTGTTGGGGGTGGGGAACTTCAAGGTGAAGTTCAAGAATTACTCCGAGAAACTGCCCCTAGTGGTCCTCAAGGGGGGGAGATGCTGCCTTTTGGAAACGCAGTGGTTTGCTCCCCTGGGAATCGAACTGTCCGGCATTAACGCCATCGAGACTGACCCAATGCGGGATGTGTGCAATGTGCACCCGGACGTTTTCAAGAAGGGGCTCGGGACGTACAAGGGCCCCCCAGTTTCCTTTGAGCTGGACCCAGAAATCCAGCCCATCCGCCTGAAGCCAAGGAGAGTGCCCTTCGCCCTCAAAGACAAGATCGAGGCGGAACTGGACAAATTGGTGGGGCAGGGGTTTTTGGTTCCAGTGGATTCGGCGGAGTGGGAGATGCCGATTGTTACGGCCCTTAAGTCAAATGGGGAGGTCAGGATTTGTGCGGACTATAAATGTACGATCAATAAGGCCATTCGGCCAAATGCATATCCGGTGCCCGTGGTCAGCCACTTACTGGCCATGTTACATGGGGGGAGGTGTTTTGCCAAGCTAGATCTGGCGCAGGCATATCAGCAGCTCTCTGTAACCCCGGCTGCTGCCGCTGCGCAAACGATCGTGACGCACAAGGGGGCATTTAAGGTAACGCACCTTCAGTTCGGCGTGAATTCGGCCCCCGGAATTTTCCAGTCCCTTGTGGAACGCCTTTTAAAGGGGCTTCCAGGCGTCCTCCCATATTTTGACGATGTGTTGATAACGGCGGGGAGCGAATTAGAGTTAGCAAAGAGGCTAGACGGGGTCCTATCAGTGTATGAGAGAGCGGGACTTCGACTGAGGAGGGACAAATGTGTATTCTTTGCGAGGGAGGTAGAGTTTCTCGGGTTTAAGGTAACCCCAGACGGAATCACACCCTCTGAGTCCAAGGTTGCGGTCGTGAAAAACGCCCCTCGTCCCACCGCGAAACCGGAGCTGCAGTCATTTCTAGGGCTCCTAAATTTCTATCACTCCTTCCTGCTGAGGAAGGCATCGGTCGCGGAGCCACTGCACGCGCTACTAAAAAAGGACGCGGTTTGGCGGTGGGGGGACAGGCAGGAGAAAGCGTTCAAGGAGCTTAAGACGCTCCTATCCTCGAATGCTGTCCTGACCCACTTTGATCCGAGGAAACCAGTGGTTTTAGTCTGTGATGCATCCCCAGTGGGGGTGGGGGCGGTCCTGTGCCACGTGTTGGAGAGCGGGCGGGAGGCCCCGATAGCGTACTACTCAAGGTCCCTCTCGAAGGCCGAGCGCAATTACGCGCAAACAGATAGGGAGGCCCTGGCCATCATCGCGGGAACGAAGAAGTTCCACGACTTTTTATACGGCCGCGAGTTTACGGTGGTGACGGATCACAAGCCACTTCTGGGGATCTTCACCACCAGCAAACCCACCCCGCAAATTCTATCCCCCAGGATGCTGCGTTGGGCCATCTTCCTCAACGCCTACCAGTATGAGCTAGTCTATCGCCCAGGGAAGGAGATCTCCCATGCGGACGCACTGTCCCGGTCTCCCCTCCCTAATTTAGGGGACCCCGCATGCGAGGTAGAGCAGGACCACCAAGTCCTGCTAATCGAGTCCCTCGACTCACCCCCCATCGTCCCGGCCAACCTCGCCAAGGCCACGGCGGCCAACAAGATGCTGGCCCAAGTTAGTTCCTGGGTTAGGAAAGGGTGGCCCACTACTTCTCCCGAGGAACACTTCAAGCCATTTTTCAGGAGTAGAGATTTCCCTGGAAAGGGGCTGCTTACTCTGGAGCCAGCGGGTAGTTATACCAGAAAAGCTGAGGGCTAAGCTACTGAAGCTACTGCATACCAGTCACCCGGGAATAGTGCGCTCCAAGGTGCTGGCCAGAAGTTTCTTTTGGTGGCCCCAGATTGACGCGGACATAGAGCGTCTAGTGGGCACGTGTGAGAGTTGCCAGAGCTCCCGGCCCGAGGAGTCCCGGCTACCCCATAGGGAATGGGACACGGCCCGCGGGCCATGGTCCCGGATTCATGTCGACTTCGCTGGCCCCTTCCGCGGGTCCATGTTTCTGCTAATAGTTGACGCCTATTCCAAGTGGTTAGAAGTAATTCCCATGAACAGCACCTCCTCTGCGGCAACCATTAAACAGTTGCGCAAGGTCTTTGCCTGCTTCGGCCTCCCAGACATTCTTGTTAGCGACAATGCTAGTACCTTCACGTCTGCGGAGTTCAAGACCTTTATGGAAAGAAACGCCATCAGGCACATTACCGCTGCCCCGTTTCACCCCGCCACAAACGGTCAGGTAGAGCGCCAAGTGCACACTACGAAAGACGCACTGCGGCGCATGGCCCCCGGTGAGTTGAACCTCCATCTGTGTCAGTTCCTCATCTGCTACAGGACAACCTCCCTAGCTTCAGGATTCTCGCCAGCCGAACTCCTCATGAGGAGGCATCCGGTGACACTTTTTGACCGGATGGACCCGTCCAGGGTGGAGGATGAAGGGAGAAATATAAATATAGGGGTAGAAAGCTCCAAAAGTTTTTCGGTAGGGGACCCGGTTCACTGCAGGAACTACGCGGCCTCGGGGCCAGCGTGGGTACCGGGGACGATCGTTGAGCAGACGGGGCCAGTGTCCTATAGGGTCGAGACTAGCTCGGGTCTACTCTGGAGAAGGCACGCCGACCAACTCAGAAGGCGAGTCACCAGTGAAGGGGAATCAGCGTTAGGGTCCTCCCCCACTCGTGTTACCCAAGGGGGAGACACGGCGGCATCCACGGGTACAAATGCATACCCTGGATTCTCAGCCACAGAGGAGGATACTTTGGTGGAGAGGGATGAGTTCGATTATGATTTATAGTACCAGGGGGGTGTAGCAGAGTGGTCCCCCACCCGTCCTAGCGAAAAGAGGGGTTTCAGTTCAGCCCCTGGTACCTCCAGTCCCCCCAGCCCTTTTGTTTTAGAATATACCATAGCTCCAGCCCCCCGGAGACAGACACCACCGAGACAGGCAGCAGGGGGAAATCCGCCCGCCTCAGCCCCTAGAACTCCCGGACAGGCAACAGGGGGTGGCGAGACCACGAGGGTCTCCTCGTCGGTCCCGAGATTCGTACTGGGGGGGACCCCAAGTTCCTCGAGCGGTAGGCAGGGGTTCACGTCCCAACTGTTCGTCCCATTCCCGTCCCCAAATGCAAGGTTGTCGCAGAGTCCCCACCGAACCACTAATGAGTCCCCCCTTTCCGTTGCAGGAAGGGACTCCGCGGAACCAGGAGCCCCTGGCTCCCCTGTGTTAAGTCAAGCTGCCGCACGCCCCAGACGCACGTGCGGCAAACCACAATGGTTGAGGGACTTCGTCCCATCCTAGGGGGGAGGGGTGTTATGTATGTACAATGTTGCTTTAAGAAATGTATGAATATAACCTGACCACAATTACAATGTAGCTCAGCTGTTAAGGGATGCGAGTAAGCTGCCTATAGAGGGCAGCTGCGAGCGTTCAGCTCACATGGTTCGCATTCCCCAAATCACCGGCAGCCGCGGGAACCTTTCCCGCGCGAGGATCACCTGGAGAAGATGGGCGTGACTCAGAATGACGTCACGCCGGTAGCAGCCAATAAGCTACCGTGCAACGAGATTCAAATGTATGTACTGCAGTATATAATGAGCTGTACCTCCGCCATTACCACATGTTCATCCTGATCATCACTTCACTCTCATATGTACTGTGTGCTTCATCCAAAAAAAAAAATATTCTGACCACTAGGTTCTTTCAAAATGCGGCAAGGAAAGCTTAACTTGACATTATATAGCATTACAGAGTCCACACTTCAGTGCTTTCATTTCAGAGGTTTGTTGGATGCTTCATCAGATGCATGGAAAGTAGTTGTGGAAGGACTCCTCTTTGATGGACCTCAAAAAGGAAAGGGAATTTGATCAGATGAAAATGTTTTTAAAAGTCTCTTGAAAGCAAGACCTCTCCCCTGCCTCTGACAGTCATTTTTAGAGCGGCATCTTATCCTTATTTAAATGGAAGTCTTCTGGGAAGAAGTCTTGTGGGGAAAGATTAAAAATCAATTTGGTTTTTAAAGGAAACATGTGAGATATGTTTTAGATTGGAACAAGATTGAAAATTCTATTTTTAAAAGTTGAGGAAACAAAATTCATGTAATTAGAAATACAGAAAAGAAATCTGTATTATAATTTGAATGAGATGTCTTGGTGCAAATGGGCCTCCTGTACATCCAGCTACTATATAGCCTAAATCAGTGATGACCAACCTTTGCACTTCAGGTGTTCTTGGACGTCAATTACCAGAAGGCCAAGTCAGCACTCCTGCTGATCAGGGCTTCTGGGAATTGAAATCCAAGAACATCTGGAGTGCCAAGGTTGGCCATCACTGGCCTAGATGAATGGGAGATGTTGTCCATCTTCGTCAATGAAATGGCAGGTGAGAGCAAGGAACCTAGCATCCATGCTCATTGGTCTGGCGGTGGCAGCAATAGGACGTCTTATAAACCTGTCCTACCCTGTAACGGGCCTCTTTTTTTGGAAAAGCGGCAGAGGCTTCTGCATAGCTGCTGCTTGCTGGTTCCTTGAAGGAGTGCTTTGAGGTTTGGGTCCCTTGCCCCCCCCCCTCTCGGTGGATTGGGAACATTTGTTTTATTACAGTATTAGGTAAAGGTTTTCCTTGCTCGAAAGCCAGTCATATCCGACTCTAGGGTTCAGTGCTCATCTCTGTTTCAAAGCCAAAGAACCAGCGCTGTCTGCTTCTGCAGACGTTTCCGGGGTCATGTGGCAGGCATGACTAGACACCGGAGTGCACAGAACGCTGTTACCTTCCCACCGAAGTGGTCCCTATTTATCTACTTGCAATTTGGATGGGCGGGGCCAGTTTTCGAACTGCTAGGTTGGCAGGAGCTGGGACAAAGATGGGAGCTCATTCCATCCTGCAGTACTCAGGAATCGAACTGCTGACCTTCCGCCTCCCAGTCAGCATCTTAGCCACTTGAGCCACTGCAGTCCTTGCTTTATTATTAATCTTATTTATTGTTTAATGGTGTTTAACTTAATTTGTATTAAATAGCCAATGAGATATAGTGGTATCTCATACAATGATTTTTATTCATTCCATGGGGCTCGTTTTTATACAAAACAATTGCTGTATGATGCATGCATCGTATAGCAATTTTCCCTATGGGATGAATTGAACAATGATCTTTTTTTTTTTTTTTGCTAAGGTTTTTCTCATTGAAAAATTGTTGTACAATTTTTTCCATAGGGAAAATTGTTATGCAGGATGCCTTTTTTCCCCAAAACCTAATTGTTATGCGATTTCGTTGCTACACGGGGCGATTGTTGTATGAGGTTCCACTGTATCTATAAATATGCTTAGCTTGTTATGCATACAAGCCTTTCTTCTTCTTCTTCCTCCCATACAGAAGTGCAGATACCTAACTGAGCTGCTTTTCCTGAAAGTATTATCCTGATTAAAATTTATGTCAGACCCTTCTGATCCCTTCTGATTCCAGAAAGCTATTGAGGTCATAATGATCACATTCCTATTGTATCCAAAATAGTTCAAAAGCAGTGCCCATCATACCTGTCAAGTATCCCAGATTGGCAGGGATTTCCTGTATTTTCACGCCGATTTTCATCATTTCCCGCCCGGAGCTGCCGCTACCCCGTAATTTGGCAGCGGGGGGAGTTACTGCGCATCCCTTCTGTGCAGGTCCTTTCTACGCATGCGCAGAACTCTTCTATGTATGTGTAGAACCCTTCTACACATGCATAGAAGGCTTCTGTGCAGAAGAGAATGTGTAGAAGCCTTCTACGCATGCATAGAAGTGAGCTGCGCAGAACAGTTCTGTGCAGGTCCGTTCTATGCATGCGTAGAAGGCTTTTATGCATGCGTAGAATGGACCTGCGCAGAAATGTTCTGTGCAGGTCTTGTAATCTCCGGAGCTGCGCTTGACAGGTATGGTGCTCATAACCCTCATATATGCCAAGATAATGGCAACAGGCCCCATCAGTTCCTGGAAAAAAGATGGGGAAGAAGTAGAAGCAGTGACAGATTTTACTTTCTTAGGATCTAAGATCACTGCAGATGGTGACTGCAGCCATGAAATAAAAAGACGACTGATTATGGGGAGACAAGCTATGAAAAACCTGGAGAACATAGTGAAAAGTAGAGACATCACTTTGAAAACAAAAATCCGCATAGTCAAAGCAATGGCTTTCCCGGTGGTAATGTATGGGTGTGAGAGCTGGACCAATAGGAAAGCTGAGTGCAGAAGAATAGATGCCTTTGAAATGTGGTGTTGGAGGAGAGTTTTGAGAGTCCCCTGGACAGCAAGAATAAATAGGTCAGTCTTAGAAGAAATCAACCCTGACTGCTCCTTAGAAGGTCAAATAGTAAAGATGAAGCTAAAGTACTTTGGACATCAAATGAGAAGAGAGGATTCACTTGAGAAGGCCTTGATGCTGGGAAAGGTGGAGGGCAAAAGAAAAAGTGGACGACCAAAGATGAGATGGCTAGATGGCATTGTGGGCATAGTGGGCACAGAGCTTGGGCAGGCTGAGGAGGATGGTGGAGGACAGAGGTGCCTGGAGGACGATGGTCTATAGGGTCGCAAAGGGTTGGAATCGACTGTGCGACTGAACAACAAAAACAAATGCATCCCTTTGTTTCTAAATCTTGGGGGGCGGGGGTTTCCTCCCTTAACTGAACACTCCTTTGCCTCCAGTTTTTATTTTTTTAAAAGGTTAAATGGAAGTGCTGTTGCACCAGTACAGCTGGATATCAAAGGAAAAAAGAAGAATAAGGAGATAGCAGAGAGCAAGGGGGAAAATACTAGTTATCAGATTGTTAAGGTAGCTTCTACTAATCTAGCTCTTTGAAGTTTGTTAGTGGCTCAGATGTAGCTTTGCTTCCTACAAATCTGGATGACCACAGGAAAGTTACTTTAACAAGCTGCACACAAGATGGACTGCCAGTTCTCCTCCTCTTTCTCTCTTTCGACCCTGTCTGGTTGGCTAAAGTGAATTATTCACCCAGGAAAACCAGACTTCCTCACTACAACTTCACAGCAGATCCATTTGAATTTTTCTCACTGTGTAGCTTCACTCTCTTTAGTGCCCGTTCCATCAGCTCTCAGTCATTTTGCTAGATGGAATTGTGTTCTTCTCTATCTGTATTTGACAGCTGAACAGTAGTCTTATACCAATACACAATTTCTAATATTTAATTTTAGCTAATTGATGTTTAAAACTAACAATAGTAAATGTAAAAGTTTCCCTTGCTCGAAAGCCAGTCGTATCCGACTCTAGGGTGCAGTGCTCATCTCTGTTTCAAAGCCGAAGAACCAGCGCTGTCTGCTTCTGCAGATATTTCCGTAGTCATGTGGCAGGCATGACTAGACATCGGAGCGCATGGAACACTATTGCCTTCCCACCGAAGTGGAGCCTATTTATCTACTTGCCATTTCTTGCTTTCGAACTGCTAGGTTGGCAGGAGCTGGGACAAAGACCCATTCCATCCCGCAGTACTCGGGGAAACTAACAATACAAGCTCTAATATAACTGCTAGTTTCCTGTTGTTCTGTGTAAAGAATAGATTTTTTGTGTACCTGCCTCTAATTGCTCTTTCTGCTGCCACTGATTCATTTTATTTATGTACTGTATTTATTATTTCAATGTCTATACTGCCACACTCCCTGGAAGGTTCACAACACATCGAATCATCGTTACAATCAGCACAAAATTACAATATACAAGAAATACAATAGAATACAATTAAAAACCCTATCACTCACTGACTAAAGAAAAGTTGTATTTCAATACAATTAAATAAATTTAAGCAAATGGGTACATCTCAGATCAATGGTTAAAAACTAATAAAAGGCAGACTTAAATAATTTCTTAAAAACTGGAAGGGATGGCACTTGAGGAACCTCTACACCACCATTAAGAAAGCACAGCTACTGGTGTCAGCTATTTTAGTCTCTTTTGGGTGTCATAGTTATTAACAACAAGGGCTTTTATTTATCCCCTTTTTAAAGAAAAGCGAGGCTTCTCTAAAAATTAAATGCTTAACATACTTGTGTGTCATTGTTTTAAAACAAAACTCCTGCCATAATTAATAGTGCCTCTTTTGAACTGCAGATCAAGACACATATGTACACAAATACCCCAATTTTTTTAAAAAAATACTATTTTTCAGAAAGCAAAAACACTAAGTGATTTTTACCCTCTGAAGTATGCTGACTTTTTACAGTTGCCTGTATTTGTTATGGAATGGGTTGTTATCTCCAATCTAAAAGCAACCTTGATAAAGTATCTTTTGACACTTTTACTGCTTCTTCAAGTGAAATATAGGCTGTATCTTTGAGCAACAGCTTGGATGGAATTGACTCAGTAGTTCAGCCTGAGAAAGGCAGGAGGAACATTTTCTAATTTAAAAGACATTTGAGGAAACGGCTCCATTCCCCTCTCTATTATCTGGCCATTCTGCTGCTTGGGCTTCTTAAGCATCAACATTCACAGTTTGCTTTACAATCCTTCTGCAGAAATTAGCTGACACCCATCAATGTAGATAACAGAAGGCTGTAGCATTAACACTTGAGAGCACATTAATCTTTCCCAAATTAAAATCTGTACCACAGCATTTAAGATTGAGGCCACCATGGTTCAGTGCTGTTTGACCGCCAATTTTGATAAAAGTGTTTTAAGAGAGGGGAGACGGAGATAAATTGCCCACAGTTGCACAACAGCAGCAAGGGTAAGTGTGGGCTCTCTCTGATGCTATCATTGCAGAGCATCAGCTAAATGTTTGCATGTTTGCAGAAGGAGCAAAATAGCACAAACGGCACAGCTCTATATTTCTCCAAGGGAGCATCAATATTATATTTCATCACTGAGAGACAAATAACACTTTCTCATTTGAGTAGCCAAAGATAAGGCCAGCCTCAAGTTGTAAAACAATCACATCTTTTGACTCAGATTTTTTTAGCATGACGCTTGCTTTAACCAAGCTGGCACCAAGAGCTGAAGATGCAAAGTGTAGCAGAGGTGAGGAACAGACTGCAGTGTGGGGGGGTCTGGTCTTCCTTTTCTAGAGTCAGAATGTCATTTACCACTGCTCTCTCTTCTGAAAACTGCAGCCGGAAAGTAGTACTGTAATTGTCAGGCATTTGCACTCAGATTGTGGCACAAGGCAAGGCAATGTGGCTGGCCAAAATTTTATCAAGGAAAACTCTGTGGGTTAAAGCCATCATGCAAGCGGTATTCACCTTGGCCTCACTGTTGTGCATATGACTGGGCTTGCAAAGTGGGTTTAGTGTATGGGACCAAAGACAACAGAACAACCGAAGGGTTGGTTTAACACAGGTTTATTGCATGGTGTTCCGGTGAAGCATGGGGGTAATGGTGGTGGTACATCTCATTATATACTGAGGACTATACATTTGAATCTTGCAGCACGGTAGCTCATTGGCTACTGTCGGCGTGGCCTCGCCCAGGCACGCCTTACTCTCGCAGTTGTATCTTCTTCCTGCTGAATGCGAGTATCTTCATTCTGCTGAATGCGGAGACATTTCCCGCGGCTGTCCGTGATTGAGCAATGTGGACCATGTGAGGCTGAACGCTCGCAGCTGCCCCAAGGGGTTGCTTGCTCGCGTTCCTTTCAGCTGAGATACATTGTAATTGTGATGGAACATTTATATCTTGATAGCTTTACAGTACATTGATATGCATACATAACACCGGGGCTCTAAAGTTTGCTAAACCAGAGGATGCACAACACACAGCCTACAAATCACTCGTGCAATTCCCGTTATACAGTTAGGTAAATCAACAGGATTTTGCTCACTGAGTTTACATGCAGGCCACAACTTTATCATCTACATTCTGTTTGCAGAGCAAGCAGTGCCAAATCACAGCTAAGCTAGCCTGTGAATTCAGCAGAGTGGACCTTTCCTGCTTTGGAAATAAAAAATCACATCTACAGTACACTTTTTACTCTAAGACAATAGGAAAGCTATTGTTGAAGATAGAAAGATCATGAGACCTGAAAGGTAATACAAATCTTTTATTCTTAAGATGCAGGGAGAGCCATGGTTGTCCCCTCACCCACTGAGAGCAAAAGCAAGAAGGTTTCTTAGGGCTCCACAGTGTCTTTTGAAGATTTCCACCTGCCCTTATAAACTCTCTCTCTCTCTCTCTCTTTCTTTTCCGGGAAGACCAATAACAATGACCTAATGATTAGGTGCTCAAACATTAGGTGATAGTTTGCTCTAGTGCTAATCTCCTATATGTAAGAAATCAAAATAAATGAAAGGAGGATCATCAGAGGAAAGGAAAGACAAGGGGGTATTCTCCCAGTCCATCTAAAACGCCTAAATCATCATGTCCCAATCCTTACAAAAATGATCACAGATAAGAAAGCCTGTTCACATTGTTTCAGCTTCATATGATAGAAGCCCTCTAGTGGTAGAGAAAAAAGCCATGCTGAGAGTGAAGAGGACTAGATAGATTTAATTCAGTGTTTACATCATGTGGTCCTTCGACATCTGATGAGGTAAAAGAGGAAGCGAAGAAGAAGACATCATGTGGACATTAAAATATAAATTAAGTTCACCCATTTTATGAGCAGAGCAAATCCCATGGTATTTGACAGTGTAGTCAGGCTCTCAGTTTAGCCATTTTTTTGCTTCTAGAGAAAGTTCAGGCTTAATTTGATCTAGAATCAACTTACTGGTTGTTCTGGTACTCCATGGTGTCTGTAAAACTCTGCTCAAACATCATATTTCAAATCAATCTCTTTTTGTGTGTGTGTCAGATTTTTCACTGTCCAGCTTTATTTATTTATTAAACTTATAGGAAAAACTTTCCTTCTCAGGGCAGCTTACAGCATAAAATTCAAAAATACAAACTGACACAATTATTAAAATTATCATATAAACCCTTCAAAACCCAAACACCCTCATAAGAAAGCCTATTTTGGATGCAGCGGGGCAGAATAAAATGCCTAACAATTGGCCGTTGGTAAAATATTGCTAAAAGCCTCTTTAAAAGTTTTCAATTGCTTTTTAAAAACATGGAGAGATGGTACCAGGCATAGCTCCACTGGGAGGGAATTCCACAGCATTCACAGTCTTCCTAGCTAATCTCGGGGTCGGCACCTGGAGCTGCATCATCATGGAGGAGCAAGTGATGTGGGCTGTTGTCCTGAGGGTAAGATGTTCCACCAGGTAGGAAGGTCCCAAACCATTTAGGGCTATGAAAGCTAGAACTAACACCTTGTAGGAATCGGGGCCGCAGAGGGCCGGAGGTCCCGGAGGAGACTGATCAAGAAACGATACGAGGCAATATGGAGCGTGATCAGATCAGTAGTTTATTGAGGGAAAGCTTCAACATATATAGGAGAAAAAGCGCAACGGTGGCAAAACCGTCATCTGACAGAAATCACATCACCTGTTTACTCGGGTTAATTGGGAATCTTTCTTGGGGAAGTTAATTAACTGGGGCAAACACAGACATGGGAAAACACCATTGTTTAGGGATAATACAGGGGTAAACATGGCCTCTGTTTACATCTGGGATAAGACGGAGACTCGGAGATGAGGGATTACTCTAATGGGTAACAGAGTTAGATATTCGCTCTCTCAGCAGATCCGCTGGTCAGGTCAAGGAATTGGGTGAATCAAACCCTATCATTTATCCACCCCCCTTAATTTCTCTGCCCGCAGAAACCACGAGCCAGGAGTTTTCTCTACCGTAGTGGCCTCTGCCAGGGCCGTTCCATGCCCACCGGGCATGGGGAAACCATAAACACCTTGTACCTGATATGGAAAGAAACTGGGAGCCAGTACAGCCTTGCCAAGGCTGGGGAAATATGATCAATTTTTCTCATTCCCATAACCAGCTTGGCTGCTGCATTCTGAACTAGTTGGAGCCTCCATAACAGGCACAGGGGAAGCCCCATGTAAAGAGCATTACAGTAATCAATATGTGAGACTACCAGTGAGATAAATATTATCTCACTGGTAGTCCATTATCCATTAACTTGTCATAACACAGTCTGGATGATCATGGCCTTAATCTCTAGGAACACATCCTTTAAATTCTCTTTCTATATTTTCAGACCTCTTGCTGAAATATAGGTTATATGTCAGAACAATCAAATGTTGAGGCACACCTATTTCTTTTTAAATGATCCATAGTTTTTCATAATCCATACAGTCAAAGGCTTCAATGTAATCTGTAATTCTTTGATACACTCCATTAGCCAAAGTATATTTGCAATAAGATCCCTAGTGCCTTTTCATTTTCCGAATCCAACTGGAACATTGGTCATATCTTGTTCCATATAAAATAAATGATTTTGTTGCAAAACATTAACACATGCTTTGCTGCACCCCCTCCTGAAAAAAATATCCTTTGACCCAGCTGTCCTTAACAACTACAGGCCGGTTTCCAACCTGCCCTTTCTGGGTAAGGTTTTGGAGAAGGCAGTGGCGCGCCAGCTGCAGAGTGTCCTGGAGGAAGCAGATTATCTAGACCCCTTTCAATCAGGATTCAGGCCGGGTATGGTACGGAGACGGCATTGGTCGCACTGATGGATGGATGGATCCATCCGTCCTTGCTCTTCTTGACCTCTCAGCGGCCTTCGATACCGTCGACCACGGTATCCTTCTGGAATGGCTCAAAGGACTGGGGATCCAGGGCATCGTGTTGTCCTGGTTTTCCTCTTTTCTGGAGGGCCGTACCCAGTCGGTGTGGTTAGATAGTGAGAGGTCCAGCCCTAGGCTCCTCAAGTATGGGGTGCCTCAGTGCTCAGTGCTCTCTCCTCTCCTATTTAACATCTACATGAAGCCACTGAGTGAGATCATTCGTTCCCATGGGGTGCGGTACCATCAGTACACGGATGACACCCAGTTGTACATCTCGGCCAGTGGGGACCCCAGTGATGCTGTTGAAATCCTACCTGGATGCCTGGAGGCCATTGGGGTCTGGATGGGGGCCTATGGGCTTCGGCTGAATCCCAGCAAGATAGAGTGGCTGTGGATAAGGGGCCCCGTGTTATTTAGGGAGCTACCATCTTTGGTACTGGATGGGGCTGTTTTGCCCCAGACAGACCCAGTGCGCAACTTGGGGGTCCTTCTGGACTCGCGGCTGCTGCTAGAAGAACAGGTAGTGGCTGTGGCCAGGAGGGCTTTTGCCCAACTTCGGGTGATTCGCCAGTTGCGCACGCTCCTGGACCGGGGCTCCTTGCTTATGGTCACCCACGCTCTGGTCACTTCCCGAGTAGATTATTGTAATGCGCTCTACATGGGGCTGCCCTTGATGACCATTCGGAGGCTGCAGCTGGTCCAGAATGCGGCAGCCCGGGTGGTGATGGGATGCGGACGATATGCCCACACCTCACTGCTACTTCGGGAGCTGCACTGGTTACCAGTTTGTCTCCAGGTGCAATTCAAGGTGCTGGTTTTGACCTTTAAAGCCCTATATGGCAGTGGGCCAGGATACCTTAGAGACCGCATCATACCAAGAGTATCTGCCCGTCCAACCAGAGAGGACCGGAGAGGCTCTCTAATAGTGCCATCAGCTAGGGGTGCACATCTATCCAGCACCCGAAGGAGGGCCTTCTCCGTGTCCGCACCAACCCTCTGGAACCTCCTGCCAACAGATCTAAGACTTCAAAGAGAATTGCTGCCCTTCAGGAAAGGATTGAAGACCTGGCTGGCAGGGCAGGTGTGGGGCCCTAATGGGAACACAGTCCCCGCCTGCTGGCTTATGTAAACAATTAAGAACTCTCTCTTCTTCTTTTTATAGTGAATGGGATGGGTGGGTGGGATATGGGTCTTTTAAAGTGTTTTTATGTGTTTTTAGAACTTGTTGTAATGCCGCCCTGAGTCAGGTTCTGCCTGAGTGGGCGGCATATATAAATATGACTATTAAATTAAATTACATTAAATTAAATTAAATTAAATTAAATTAAATTAAATTAAATTTATCTCTTACTTTGCCTGGGAAATCAGTGCATTGGTTCCATAATTACTCCAGTCTCTTTTCTTGAGAATTGGAATATATGTGGAATGTTTCTAGCCTATGGACAATTCTTCTGCTTTCTTAGTTGTTGGCATATCCTGATTAGAATTTTGATAAATTCAAGGTGCAATCCAGATAGGAAAATAGCTTGCACTTTGGACCACTTGTGCTGTCCAGTGTGTGCAATTTCATGGAGATCACACAGTGCCTAACCTTGATTCATGTTGTTCAAACTCAACTTTTTAGTCCAACAGCAGGACTACCTTTTAGAGGGGTTGGTAGAGACACAGTCCTTTTTCATCATCTGATTGTACTGTTAGTCTCTGCAACCTGTAATAGTTCTATAGGAATTCAATTTCCTTTAGGAGATCTATTTCCTGCAAGTTGCTTTCACTTTGCTTACATAAATTGCAGGCTTCATTACATGATTCTTCTTCAGAGAAAGCTCTCTTCCTTGCATTTTCTTTCCTGTACGATTCATCAATATATTATTTCAGTTTTGTTTCTTCCAGCTTCCTGTTAGATTCCTAGGATCTTATTGTAGAGATTTATTTTATATATACTGTATCTCTTTTGTTGCTTTCTATTTCTTTGCACTGATTCCTCTGTATGTTCCAGCTAGTTCTGTTCTAGTTGTTCCCAACTAAGGAGGTACCTTAGTTCATGTTGTGCTCTAAGTTAATGTATGTGTTTTAACATGATTGGAATGCAGTGTTTGCTGCCAATAAGTAACTAGTTACTTCCCAGATCTGTTTAAGATTGTGCTGAATCTTTGCCAACATTGTGCCCCTGTGTTACTTGGTATGCTCTCAGAGCACACACATGAATTCAGGAAAAGTACTTTCTAAAATACATCTGTGGGACTGGGGTGGCTTAGTGGTTAAGATGCTGAACTTGATGACTGGAAAGTCAGCAGGTCAGCAGGTTGAGACCTGGATGCTGCACGACAGAGTTCCAGTCTCTGTTGCAGCTCCTGCCAACCTAGCAGTTTAAAAGCAAGAAACTGCAAGTAGATAAATAGGTACCACTTTGGTGGGAAGGTAAACAACGTTTCATGCACTCCAGTGTCTGGTCATGCCTACCACAGGTCCATGGAAATGTCTGCAGATGCAGACAGCACTGGCTCTTTGGCTATAAACAAAGATGAGCACCGTACCCTAAAATACATCTGCTAGGCGATAAATGAGAAAAAAGCAGATACAGTACAGAGATTATAGATATTACTTGTAGTTTTGCTCATTTGTTGTTGTTGTTGGTTTTTTACAAAAAGTTGAACAGAACTGTAATTGTAGTTGGAGCAAGATAAAGAAAAAGAAAGCTTGGACAGATATCTCGAGAGGACAAGCTAACCAATGGAAGAGGAAAGGAACCTCACAAGATTACATAGCTGTCAAGTTTCCCTTATTGGCCAGGAAAACCCCTTATTTTACCCTCTTTCCCACCATCATCCCTTATTAATTAGAATGCCATGCCCTATTGCCGCTATTGGAGGGCAGCACAGCATAAGCATAGCTGTCAAGTATCCCTTATTTGCCAGGAAATTTCCCTTATTTCCAAATCCAAAACTTGACAGGTATGCAAGATTATGTGGCTAGAATCCAATATCCTTCAGAGGATGGGATCTTACAGAATAATTTTAGGTATGGCTAGAGTTTTAGAGACAAATGATTTCAGCTTTAAGAAGCTAGGCAAATGATTTCAGCTTTAAAAGAAGCTAGGCAAAGCCTAGTCAGCTATATTTCAGCACAAAGCAGAAGGGTCATACTAGAAATTAAATCTACTTTTCAAAGGTGGGGCACTTTAATTCAAATGTGAGACTTTAAAAGCTAAACACAATTCTCTTGTCATTGTCAGAAGTTTTGAACAAGAGAGACATTTACCTTTTACCTTACTATGAGAAATCCTGTCACATTGCAAATACAGTAGTTCATATTGAAAGTGTGACTTGCTTATATCTTATTTCCATCAGGCTAACATCAACTGTTGTGAGGTTATCCTTCTTCAGTCGGAAGAGCTGGGTTTTTTTTTTTTTTGAAAGGGTGCTTTTTATTTTATTTATTTTATTTATTTATTTCAATTTTTCTGCCGCCCACTCAGGTAAAACACGACTCAGGGCAGCGTACAACAGTTAAAAACATATAAAAACATGTTAAAACACCCTCATCCTCCCATTCATCCACCCTCATTACTCCCAACCCATTTAAAACCAAACTAAAAGCTAAGAAGGAAGGGGGGGGATGCAAAGACACAGAAGGAGGACACAACTGGGCTAGTTGGGGATGGGCCAGCAGGCCAGGGCCATATTCCCATTATGGGAACCTTTCCTGAAAGGCAGCAATTCTGTCTGTAGCCTCAATTCTGTTGGCAGGAGGTTCCATAGGGCTGGAGTGGACACGGAGAAGGCCCTCCTCCGTGTGCCAGAGAGGCGAGCCCCTCTAGCTGATGGCACAACTAGGGAGCCCCTCCGGTCCACTCTGGTTGGATGGGCAGAAACTCTTGGGATGATGCGGTCTCTCAGGTAACCTGGCCCACTGCCATATAGGGCTTTAAAGGTCAAAACCAGCACCTTGTATTGCACCCGGAGGCAAACTGGCAACCAGTGCAGCTCCCTGAGTAGTGGGGAGGCGCGGGCATAGCGCCCACACCCCATAACCACCCGAGCAGCCGCATTCTGTACCAGCTGTAGCCGCCAAATGGTTGTCAAGGGCAGCCCCATGTAGAGTGCATTGCAGTAATCTAATCTGGAGGTGACCAGAGCATGAGTGACCATGAGCAAGGAGTCCCGGTCCAGGAGCGGGTGCAACTGGCAAATTACTCTAAGTTGAGCAAAAGCCCTCCTGGCCACAGCCGCCACCTGTTCTTCCATCAGCAGCCGTGAATCCAGGTCTGTCTGGGGCAGAACTTCCCCATCCAAGACCAGAGATGGTAACTCTCTGGATAACCCCGGACCCCCAGCCCATAGCCACTCAGTCTTGCTAGGGTTCAGCTGAAGCCCGTTGCCTCCCATCCAAACCCCAACGGCCTCCAGGAATTTGGACAGGACTTTGACCACATCACTGGGGTCCCCACAGGCCGAGACATACACCTGGGTGTCATCCACATACTGATGGTACCGTGCCCCATGGGAGCGGATGATCTCACCAAGTGGCTTCATGTAGATGTTAAATAGGAGAGGAGAGAGCTCCGAGCCCTGCAGCACCCCATATTTAAGGGGCCTAGGACTGGATTTCTCCCTCTCCAACCACACCAACTGGGTACGGACCTCCAGAAATGAGGAAAACCAGGACAATACTGTGCCCTGGATCCCCAATCCTTTGAGCCATTCCAGAAGGATACCATGGTCGATGGTATCGAAGGCCGCTGAGAGGTCAAGGAGAGCAAGGATGGTTGGATGACTGCCATCCCGCTCTCACCTGAGGTCATCCACCAGTGCGACCAATGCCGTCTCTACCATGTCCGGGCCTGAATCCTGATTGAAAGGGGTCTAGATAATCCGCTTCCTCCAGAGCCCCCTGCAGCTGGCGCACCACTGCCTTCTCCAGTACCTTCCCCAAAAAGAGGAGATTGGGGACTGGCCTGTAGTTTGTTAGGACAGCTGGGTCAAGGGTCAGTTTCTTCAGGAGGGGGCGCACCAAAGATGTTTTAACGGTGTAGGAAACACCCCCTCCCGCGAAGATGCATTTATTATAGCCCCGACCCAGCCTCCTGTCACCACCTTAGAAGCTTTCACTAAGTTATGCATAACTTGGTCAGTTTCCTCTTGATGAGTTGGGGATTTGGATCTGTGACCACTGAATTACACACTTAATATCAGAAGATGCCTTTTCTCCTTGGCCAGAATGAAATATGTTTGGAAAATGGATTTATGGGCATTCTGACTATATTAAGAGAATTGTGTCTGGCTTTTAAAGTCTCACATTTGAATTAAAGGACCCCTAGTGATTTGTTAGAAATATGTCAACTCTTTTCAACTTCTTTCTACAATGCATTAATTACAGTGGTACCTCATTTAAAGAGCATAATGAGTTCCACGGGACTGTTCCCTGGGGATCTCATATGAAATCCCTTTTCTCATATGAAATCCCTTTTACTTCAGTAGCCAGTGTATAGCTCAAACTTTAGTAAGTCTGTATAAAGCTAAATTGGCTGTATAGGTCAGAGGTTGAAAGTGACTCTTGGGAGAAGAGCTAGACCCCTGGTGGCGAAGCTTGGCACTCCAGGTGTTCTTGGACTTCAGTTACCAGAATCCTAAGTCAGCAGTCCTGCTGATCAGGGCTTCTGGGAATTGAAGTCCAAGAATAGCTGGAATGCCAAGTTTAGCCATCACTGCGCCCATGTAGCCATAGGCAAGTTGCACAGTCCCAGAGCAAGCCTAGAAAAAGTGAATGGTAAACCACTTCTGTGTATTCTCAACTTAGAAAACTCTTAGTGGGTTGCATAAGTAAGAATTGATTTGACAGCAGTCAATTAAGAGAAGATAAATCTTTATTGTCATTGTCCGCTCGCGGGAACAACGAAATTAATATTATACAGCTAAATTACTTTTAGTTATAAACTTTTATGAAGCTCATTTAATTATTTTCCTTCTTAGATTCTTAACTGGCCAATGTGTTTGTGTTTCTCTGTCTGCAAGATCTTTCATGTCCAACAACTAGGAGGGGGAATCATTGGAGCATGTTGTTCAGTTTTGTGGTCTGCAGATCCCCTGTCAATGATTATTCCTCTGCTGGTAATCCGCCAGGCAGATCTTTCTACTCCTGTTCCAAATTTCTGCTGATAGATAAAAATCTGACAGGAGCACTAGCTGTATTTCTGTTATCATCTACTAGTGCTGCTGCTGCTGCTGCTACTACTACTACTACTAATATTACTACTCATGATATTCACTAGGGGCCTAGTCCATGTGGGAGGAGGCCAGTACATGCCTCATGAAGCCACTGTGCTTTCCAATAGGCAAGCCTCACATAATGTCACCTAATTTAAAGATCTGTAGCCTCACTGATTGTAAGATTCTATGAGCAGGTTTACCTTATAAAAGCCTGACAGCATTCAGTAACATCAAATTCTTATGAGCAGACCTCCTCATTGAAAAGTCTGACAGTGTAGACTTTCCATCTGAAATAAGTGGGTCTGACATATAAAGACCCACCACAATTATCCCAATAAGTGGGTCTCCTATAAAGCCCATGGATACCAGCTCAGTTAAGGGCTTTGGCCTGTTTTCAGGCATGTCCAGGCTTGCCTAAGCAAAGGCAAGCTGAATAACCCAGAAGGGAGGGGGTCTGGGAAATCAGGCTTGGCTCTTCTCTGGGTGAGCTTGCTAAACCACAGGAATGCTGTGGGTTTGCAGAGCTTGCAAGAAAGACAGGTGCATCTCTTCACTTACATGTGAGGCAGAACCCATGTTCCACCTCTTATCAACATGTTCAGTAGGGAACATGTTTGTTTATTATATAAAACACTCTGTACATGCTAGCCTTTCTCACGTAGGTCAGCAAGATTTCTTTCTAGTCTAGTCAGTACTTTCCCATAAGGGGGGGACTCTAGAAGGTGCACAGTTAACTATCAATCACACCTTTGACACACATCTAAGTTACCATGGTTACCCAGGAACCCTATAAGAGAGAGGTTGATCGGGCTGATCAAGAGGATGAGGGAGAGTGAACATCTTTCAGGGGGTGAAACTTTGTCACTCGGGTCCTCAAGATGCCCATCTAGATATGGGGGGCTCAGAAGCCCCATTCTCTTATTACTTAGATTGATTATATATGTTTTTATTTTATTAGAAATATGTTTTAAGTGTAGAAGTAGGTTAATAAAAATTATTTGAAGAGGGACCTTCTCTGCCTGCCTGTCTGTGTGCTTATCTGGAGTCAGGAGAAGGGCCGATAAGGAGAAGGCTTTGGCAGAACTCCCAGAAAAACAGATCTCCAATGGATAACAATTGGGAGCAGGCTACGGCTCGGCTTTGCTGTCTGAGAAGATCAGGAGCGAGGGAAGGAGGGAGCAAGTCGGAAGCCCTGTGAAAGGGGATTCTCAAACTTGAGACCCCCATTGGCCTACCGACCACCCTCCCTCAGCCCTGACACCACTACCACCACTACCACCACCACCACCACCACCACCACCACCACCACCACCACCACCACCACCACCACTACTACTACTACTACTACTACTACTACTACTACTACTACTACTTCCATGTCTAGGCCAGACATGAAACTGCCAAAATGAAGGCACCTTTTGGTGAGTTTCACCTGACCTATCGTGAGAAAGATTAGCCAGCAACACAAGGTTGCTGTTACCAGTGTACACCCAATTGTGGTTCAAAATTACCACAATCTTGGAGAAGCCTCTTTCTGTGTACCCCACTGTTATTTACTAACAATATCAGTAAGCATTAGAAGGCAAAATAGTTGTCTCAGGTCAGGTAGAAAGTTATTAGCATTTGTGTGTCTGTATGTTATAGTTCGGAGGGACTGTGACAGCTTAGTGGTTAAGATGCTGGCCTTGATGACTGGAAGGTTGGTAGGTCAGTAGTTCAAGACCTGAGTGCTGCATGATGGAGTGAGCTCCTTTCTCTGTCCCAGTTCCTGCCAACCTAGCAGATCAACAGCAATAAATTGCAAGTAGATAAACAGGTACTGCTTATAATGAACAAGCCTAGCTAGGCCTGCGCTTTGCCAGATGGGCCTCTCCAGTTCTCAACTGACTACGACACAGCAGGCTTGTACGCTGTCCGGCCAGAAGGCTGCAAATTGCCTGGGGCTTATCTGCCTTGGCAGTACCCAGCCAAATTTTATGGCGAGTTGGTATAACTTTAGGTAGCGTGTGGTTGACAGTGGCATCTGGCTTAACTCTTCCCAAAGAACAGGTGTTGTTGATGAAATAAAAGATGTTTTATTATTCACAAAACATGTTGAAGAAATAGCAGTTTCTTGAAGTTTCAGGATACAAAATCAGCATTCAAAAATATTAATCAAAAAATAACAGTTAGCTGTGGCCTGTTCCAGCAAGGCCGTTCTTATGTTCTTATGTAAGCTTCTACCAGAAAAGAAAGAAAACCTGTCTAATTCTAAGTGATCATTTTAGGTAGGCTCAGAGACCTGGCTTGGTTTTCAGGATACCCAAACTCTCACTCTAAGAGAGCAGAAACAAACTCCCATCTTACTGACTATCAAACCCATGTGCCTAAGGGAAAGACATGAGTTTGACCTACCTAATTATCAAAGATGTAGGGGACAAATGTGGAAACTAGAATAAACTGGAACCGTCTAAGTTAGTGCGGTGATATTGCTTTAAGACAGAGGGAGAGTTATTTCATCCATCGGTTCAACACCTTGTACCCATTTGGGCTCAATCAAGAAATTGATTTTACTTGTTGCTTATAATTCCTGTCCTTAATCAGTTGTGTAAGTTTAGTATCCTTAAATATGAACTCTGACTAGTTTGGTTAACGTCCGTCGACACCATAAGAATAAACGGGTGAGGTCTAGGACGCGATATAAATAATAAATAACAACGAATTGGACTTTAATAAGACACTACAGGTAATATTGTAAACCTTTATTCCAAGATCGTGTATATATGTATATATGTATATATCTTTGTATATATCTGTTGGTAAATATTGTTAAATTGTTTATTTAGATCCCTGAGGAAATAACTGAAAATCCCTGTTATCGAAAGGAGTTCGGATCTTTGTGTTATAAAGACTTTTTGAGAAGCTTGTAGAAATCATTAAATCAATCTTATTTGCCAAGACAAACGGTTCCAGTTTACTCTTCCTAATTATCATACAGCCAGTCAGCACCCAGGGCTAACAGAAACATACCCTGGTTCTCATAACAATCCCAGCTCTGGATGTTGACACAGGAAGAACATTCCAGGCCAGGCTGGAAAGTCAAAACATGGTTTGCAGGCGCACCCCCCCAATAACGGACACAGACAACATTGAAAGTGGATAACAGCAAAGGGCCACATTTATTGATTCAATGCCCTAGTCCGAATTATAAATTTGTATTGGTAAAACGACCAATCATAATTCCTAAGGCAAGCAGGCCGAAGTAACACTGGTAAGGTACCACCCCAAAATTGCCAACGGCAATTGGTTACAATGTATCAATTTGTATCAATTTGTTTGTCAACAACAAACAAATTGTTGACCGTAGTCAATAACTAACTCATGACCCCACCCTCTGACGCGTATCCGTGAAATCACAGGGGTGATGCATGCTGGTTAGCAATCATCATCACCCCATCGCCTGGTTCGTCGTTGACCGGACAACGTTTAACTACTTTATTCCTGTCTAGTGTTGTCCAGTCAATTGCGAACCTGCCGGATACTTGTGGGTCATACTGTTTACCTTACCAGTGCTACCCGCCCATGTGACCAAAGTCAACAGTAGGAACGAAGAAAGACCCCTATATCAAACCATAGCAACAGTGTGGGATGGGCAAAAAAGCCAGGACCCGAAGCCAATATGGGTCCCAACCAAAAATTCCCACCCGGCCCCGAAGCGACCATGATCACACTGTTAACTAGGGAGGGGGTGGAGGGGAAAAAACTTCTCCGCTCCGTCGCTGAGGCAAAATGGCAGCTCGGCTGCCTCGTGGCCACCCCTTTTATAAGGGAGCTGGCCACGCCCCTAACTACCCGGATCCTCTGTCCTGTGGGGGGGGGGCCGCAAAGTGCGCGGCGGCCATTTTGGCGCCGCGCTTGCATTGCAGGCGCACCCCCCCCAATAACGGACACAGACAACATTGAAAGTGGATAACAGCAAAGGGCCACATTTATTGATTCAATGCCCTAGTCCGAATTATAAATTTGTATTGGTAAAACGACCAATCATAATTCCTAAGGCAAGCAGGCCGAAGTAACACTGGTAAGGTACCACCCCAAAATTGCCAACGGCAATTGGTTACAATGTATCAATTTGTATCAATTTGTTTGTCAACAACAAACAAATTGTTGACCGTAGTCAATAACTAACTCATGACCCCACCCTCTGACGCGTATCCGTGAAATCACAGGGGTGATGCATGCTGGTTAGCAATCATCATCACCCCATCGCCTGGTTCGTCGTTGACCGGACAACGTTTAACTACTTTATTCCTGTCTAGTGTTGTCCAGTCAATTGCGAACCTGCCGGATACTTGTGGGTCATACTGTTTACCTTACCAGTGCTACCCGCCACACGGAGGGGCTTCACAGAAGACCTGACGCCCCCCCCCAGACCGTCAGCTCGGTCAACAGGCCTGCTCGCCAGTCACCCAACAGGAGGTCCATACCTCCACGCGACAGATGGACCCCATCCCCTGCATACAAGTCACAATTTTGCAGACTAATATCGGGGTGATGACTAACCCGTCCCCAAGCCCTGGTGGTGAGAAACCGCGCCACTGCCTTATTGACCGCGCGCCTAGCTCGGTCAAGGGCCAGGAGGTTAACGCCCCCTCTGTAAGAGTGGCGCGGAACAATGTCCGACCAAACCAGGGCTGTGGCAGGCCAGACATAATGCAAGTAGGCGAGGTCCTCGCAAATCGCATGCTTGAGCGATAAGCCGGTGACCTGGCCCAAATCATTGCCCCCCAGGTGGATGATTAGAATGTCAGGCGGGTCAGCCCCCAGGCCAGAAAAAAGGAAAGGCCGCAGCTCCCGCCATAACATCCCAGGCTTACCGTGCCATGCGAGACTGGCGTGGTCACCCAGTCCCAGTCGGGGTCCCCACTCTGTCGCCGCAGCGTAACGCGCTGCCCTGAGCACATAGCTGTGGCCCACCAGCCATACTGTCACCGGTGTAAAACGACACCCAGGGTCTATAAGAAATTGAGAAAAGGAAGGTAAGGTGACTGGATTGGTACTCATGGCGGGAGTGGGCGCACATAAAACTGAAAACATTGTGAGCCCCACCTCCCCATGCTACGTATGTCAGCCCCAGAGTACCCAAAAGCAGCCACTGTAGAGGCTGCGCCAATACGGAACGAATGTGTGCCAGAACGGGCACCCGGTAGTCCCACCCTGGTGAGGGCTCTGGCAGTCACCTTCCAAAACTGAAATTTAGTAAGGGGAGACCCATCTTGGTGACAGAAAAACGGGCCGTGGTGCATGCCACGCAGTGCCAGGTATTCCTGTAGGGCACCAACCGGACAGATGTCTGCCAAAGAACACCGTAGCAGTCTTACTCCACTGCCTACGCCATGCTGATCTGTTTTAGAGGAGCGAATCCTCAACTGGGCCCAGTCTTTGGCAACATATACATCTCCGCGTTCCAGTGCCCTACCACTTGCATCCGCCTTAGACAGCATCACGAGTTCGCTGATGCGGAGCGCTCCAAAAAATGCCACCGTAGTGGCTGCATGCAATTGGGCTGCCTCATAATGATCAAAACAGAGGCCTGGCCAGCCCCGGGCCAACTGGGTAAGAACCCCTGGGGAAATAGGGTGCCGGTCGTCCGGGCAACGCCCGCGCTCGCGCACCCACCCCTCCAAAACGTGTCTCACACGGAAGTCAGAGGTGGTATCCACATGACCCCCTACTTTGGCCATAAAAGCCAACGCCGAGAGCTTGGATGCTATGGTGCGAGGTGCAAGGCCCTGTGCATGCAGGTGAACCATGAACCGCAGAACATGGTCCACCGGGATGGGCCAGGTCTCTGGCAATTGAAATTGAGTAGCAAAAGCCCTATACAAATTGAATGCTTGTTGATACGCCTTACGCGTGCGTGGCGCTAGTGACAAGCCAATCGCCCGGTTCACCTCTCCTTGCCAATAGTCCACATCTCGTCCGGGAGTGGCGAGGGAAATTCCTCCGCATCCGGGGCCAAGGCGCGGAACCGGGAGATCTGCAGGCGGGACAAAGCGTCAGCAATATCGTTATTAACCCCTGGGCCATGCCTGGCCCTGAACAAGACGTTGAGGCGCAGGCAGCGCAGAACAAAATGGCGCACTAGATCCATGACTCTGGGCAATTTAGAAGTCTGTGCATTGACAATGTGTACAAAAGCCGCATTGTCGCACCAGAAATGCACCACCGAATTAGCCCACTGTTCGCCCCATAGCATCAAAGCCCCGAGAATGGGAAAAAATTCCAGGTATGTGAGATCCCGCAGGCGACCTGTGCCTGCCCATGCCGGTGGCCACCCACCATAGGCCCACTTCCCATGGAAGTACATCCCATACCCAGGGATCCTGAGGCATCAGACTGTATCTGGAAATTGGGGGATGCCAGGAGGTCAGACCTCCAAAATGAGACCCCGTTGAACTCCCTCAGGAATTGCAACCAGACTAACATGTCTGCCCTGATACCCCGGGTAAGCCTGACTCTGTGGTGGGGCCTGGATAACCCTGCCATGGCGTCGCATAAGCGCCGGGCGAAAGCCCTGCCCGGTGCGACCACCCTGCAGGCAAAATTGAGGTGCCCATGTAGCACCTGCAGTTCCCTCAGGGATGCCTTACGCTTGGCCAGCAATTCCGAGATAAGGGTCACTATCCTGGACACCTTATCACCCGGTAACCTAGAAGCCTGTACTACCGTATCAATCTCAACCCCCAGGAATACTAGTTCGGTCGACGGGCCCTCGGTCTTTTCGGGCGCTAAAGGGACACCAAGTTCCTGCATTAGCGTCTGAAATGTATTGAGGAGACGTGCACACGTGTCCCAGCCCCGTTCACCCCCGAATAAAAAGTCATCCAGGTAATGGGCTACAGACCGGGACCCTGACCTGCGGACGAAAGCCCATTCTAGGAAGGTACTAAAACGCTCGAAAGCCGAGCATGATATGGAGCAGCCAAAAGGCATGGCCTTATCAAAATAATACTCCCCTCTAAACTTAAAACCCAGCAATTCAAAGTCGCCCGGGTGCACCGGCAAGAGGCGAAAAGCTGACTTAATGTCGCACTTGGCCAGCAAGGCACCCGGGCCACACGAGCGCACCATGCGCAGCGCATGGTCGAACGATGTATACCTGACCGAACAAAGGTCATCAGGTATCGCATCGTTGACCGATCGGCCGGCTGGGTAGGACAAATGATGAATAAGGCGAAACTCACCTAGGGACTTTCTGGGAACCAAACCCAATGGCGAAACCTTAAGGTTGGTAAAAAGGGGGTGCGGGAAAAGGTCCGGCGACCCTGCCCGCGTCTAATTCCTTTTTAATGCTGGCCTCGGCTACCTCCTCCCTTCCTCTGAGGGATAAAAGGTTGGGAGCATCCTGAGGGGATCTATCGCCCATAAAAGGGGTACGAAATCCTTGCTCAAAACCTTGGATGAGATACTCTCTGTCCTCTCCCCTTGGGTACGATGCGAGCCAGCGCTCCAGCATGTCCACCTTAATTGGGGAGGGGGCCTTTCGGAGAACTAGTTCCATCCGTGGCAGGCTTGCCAGCCCACTGTCCACCCCTCCCTCTGCCTCGCGCCCCCCCAGGCTTGGGACAAGCAGAGGCTGCCTGGGGACCAGAACATGTGGGACACTCGTGCTTATACCTGCAGTTCTACCGACTGCAGGAACCATTGGACGAGAAAGTCCAACACAGCAGGCGGGCTGGAACCCCCTGCCCCGCCAGTTGGCGGGTACCCTGCGCAGAAGCTGCTCGCTGGACCGCATGTCCACAATGGTATCTATCCCCCGGGGCAGGACGTGTGGGTGTCATATACAAGAGCCACAGTCTCTGGCACGGCTCATCCCATCTCATCTCGGGGTGTAGGGGAATCCTCATACGGAATTCCTCATCATATGCTAGCCATGAGGGGCCCGGGAAATCTACCATCGCCCTGTATAAGGTGTCCAAATATTGGACCATGGGAATAGCTAGATCCGGCCGCACCCTCAAATATACCGCCATGTATATCAAATAAGCGGGGAGCCAGTTAGCCCAGGTACGCGGCGGCTTACGGCGGCGTGCCTGCTCCTTGTCCTTCTCATCCTGACCCTCCCTTTCTTCCTTGGTGGGCTCTCTGTTCAGGAGTGAGAAGATAGCTAAATACTCCCCTCGCCATATCTTTTCTCTGGTAGCCTGTGCCAAGTGATCACCCAGTGGCAAGGAATACCCTGCCGTCGGCAAAGCCGAAAAGGGGATAGCTGGCCTACCCAAAGGGGCCTGAGTTAACCCCGCCACCCCAAGTACGTTCCCAGCAGTGTAAGAACCGAGGCCCACCCCAGCGGGCATGGTGGCAGTAGTTGTCGCCGGGTGGGTCGCCAGCGGCGTAGCCCCTGCGCCACCCGCGCGAGGCCAAGGCCACTGAAAGGTCCCCCCTATATTGGGAATGTGTGTGGATGTACTCGTTTGCACCATATACTCACATGCTGCACCCCCGCGGGCCGCCCCCACTGGGGTTCTGGCCCACTGGGGGCGTCGGAGTTCACGACCGATGTAGAGCTCATCACCGGGGCTTGACCCGCACCAGGTTGCTGGCTGGGGAGCTGCGAGGCAGTGGCCGAAGCCGCGCCACCCGCCTGCAGCAGCTCAACCCTCCCCGCCGGCCGTTGTCCTGCTGCCGATAGCGCCTCAAAAGGTACCCCGAAAGGGGCACCCGCCTGACTGGCCCGGGCCAAAGACTCCTCCAAGGCCGCAATACGGGCCAGTAAGGTGTCTACATTAACCATGGGTAAAGAGCCGGCCGGCCCACCTGACCCTTGCATGGGGACAGTTCCCTGCACCCCAAGGCCCATATATGGCCATTGGCCAGGGCCGAAGCCCGGTAGGGCTGGTGAGGAAACCTGCCAAGGCAGGGCACCGGGCCACCCCCCAAGGCTAGAGGGCCCCGGGAGAGGCTGCGTCCCAAAAGTAATCGGCCCAACAGATTGGGCAGGAGGAGGAGCGGTGTCCACCGCTCGCGGGCCGCGGGCCGGAGCGCCCTCCGCGCCCGCACTCTGATCGGGCCAAGGAGCGATAGACCCCAAGCCACCAGCCCCGGCCGGGGATGGCAAAGGTGGCTGTTGAGGAGGCGGCACCACGGTCCTCCGACCTGGGTTGCGCCTCCTAACAGCCCGGGCTGAATTCGCAGCAGCCTTCTTTTTGGAAGGCATCTCGAGCAAAAAAGGGGAAGCTAGCTAGGCAAAATCGACCCAAAAGGCTTCCCGGTGATACCAACGAGCGACGGAGGTGCAGGGAAAAAACTTCTCCGCTCCGTCGCTGAGGCAAAATGGCAGCTCGGCTGCCTCGTGGCCACCCCTTTTATAAGGGAGCTGGCCACGCCCCTAACTACCCGGATCCTCTGTCCTGTGGGGGGGGGCCCGCAAAGTGCGCGGCGGCCATTTTGGCGCCGCGCTTGCATTCTCTGAGCCACCTGCAAGATAAGGCTGCAGGAGGAATTCAGAGGCCTTTGCAAAGATGCAAAGCAACAATTCTAAGACAGTTTCAAACCAAAGAGAATCCATGTTGAATAACTTGGGCCTAGCCTTTGATGGGAAGGTAACAGTGTTCCATGCGCTCTGGTGTCTAGTCATGCCTGCCACATGACCATGGAAATGTCTGCAGACACAGACAGTACTGGTTCTTTGGCTGTAAATGGAGATGAGTACCGCATAAGAACATAAGAACAACCTTGCTGGAACAGACCACAGCCCATCCAGTCTAGCATTCTGTCTCACACAGTGGCTTACCACTTTCTTCAGGGTATTCCCAAGCAGATGCCTTCACCTGCTTAGGATTCCCTGGAAATGGCATTGAGAGATATCCTGCCTATCTGTCCAACCCGGAGGAGTTGACTGGCTTTTGAGCAAGGGAAATCTTTAACTTTACTATGTTATAGTTCAAGGAAATAAATATATGTTCATGGAAATAAATATACGACTGCTTGTATTCGATTTAGTTAGTAGTTGATGGTATCCTTACCTAGATCATCCTCCAGCAGCTGTTTCACTCTTCTGTGAGCCTGCATCTTTTGCAGCACAAGGGGACAAACTGAAACCATTAATTTTGTCCCCATCCACATGGACATAACATCCCATTTAAAACTAACAAACTAGTATTCACGTATTCAAGGTGTTGGTGGTCACTATGACCTCAATCACAAAATCCCTTCCGGACATACTGAAGTTAAGCCTGCACTTAAGATCTTCAGTAGATTAGAATGAAAATATTACATGGCGAGGATGAGCAGTTAATGATTTATCTGAATTCCTACCATAAGTACTATATAGTAGGTATCTATTTTTATTCCTACCTATGTTTCCTGAAACTATAAAATGTTCAAAAGAAAGAAGGTTATCTTTTTATGATGAGGTTTATAAAATGCTAAAATAGAATGGCATATTATACTTTAGTCACTTTCTCAGTATATCGGTATCATTTGTTTTTTCAAGCAATTAGTTCTTCTTGTAACAAAATACAACATATTTTGCAAGGCATATGTTTGTGGTGTAATTTTGTAATGGATTTATTGGACTGACAACATGGTGTGTTTTTTTTTCAGAGTGTTAAAAGACATTTTTACCTTGCTGTTCAATTTATTCTTTTTATTAGCTGAGATAAACCTTCATAAGTCCCAACTCTTTCTGTGACCTAAGTCCACTTCTTTCCTCCCACTGTGTATAAAGTGTGCAGCACTAGCCATGTTTTGAAAACTAGGCATCCTTTTAATACACTCATAATATAGCAAGGAATCTTGCTTGCACTTGACATCAGGCACAATTCACCTGGGAATTCATCTACAGAAGCTCCATGGGCATGAGAATGAAAACCAGAATGCATGGCGGGTGGGGGAATCATCTTGGTAGAATGTGGCCATTACACTTGCTTCTAATTGTAAACAGAATATCCTTGCCCGCAGGAGCAATTTGTTGGTTGAGCAAGAGCTCACCCCAATATTGGCAGGGAGGAGCATGTTCCCTTTGGTGCAGTCACCAACCATCTTTTCTTGCCATGGACCTTCCTTACCGATTATCTTCCACATGAACTCTGGCGAAACAGACAAACTAATCCAAACTAGCCAATTGAACTGTTCTGCAAATTTCATCACTTGTAGTATAAATGCATGCTCCATTTTGTTAATTTGCATATATTTCAGCCAGGAAGAAGAGTACAACTAACATTCTTGTTTTGAAGAGATATTATCCTCGCCTCCTTATTTTAAGCCCTCTAAAGTTCTCTGCTAGCATATAGTTGTAACTTGGTTACCAAGTAATTTCACAAACATGGGTTGATTTTAAAAATCAGGATGCTTTGGATACCCACCAATGGAATTCAGGTTCATTTCATCCCTGAAAGAATCTGGGCATTCAATGTGAAATGCAGGGAAGTTTCTTTCCTATATCGGCAGGATTTGAAAACGGAAGCCATGCTTTCCATACATCCTTACTCTGGCATATTTCATATACAGTTCTTCAAAAGGATTAGCTATACTAGTCTGCTGCAAGAAAACAAGGAGTCATGTTGTAGAATAAAATAATTGTTATTGAAACAGTTATTTTTCAATAAAGGCATAGAAACATTTTCTCAGATAAATGGAGTATAACCTGTGTATGTTGTTGTTGTTGTTGTTGTTGTTCAGTCGCACAGTCGACTCCGACCCTTTGCGACCCCATGGACCATTTTCCTCCAGGCGCCTCTGTCCTCCACCATCCCCTTCAGCCCTCCCAGCTCTGTGCCCATTGTGTCTACAATGCCATCTAGCCATCTCATCCTTGGCCTCCCCCTTCTTCTTTTGCCCTCCACCTTTCCCAACATCAATGCCTTCTCAAGTGAATCCCCCCTTCTCATTTGATGTCCAAAGTACTTTAGCTTCATCTTTACTATTTGACCTTCCAATGAGCAGTCAGGGTTAATTTCTTCTAAGATTGACCTATTTGTTCTCCTCGCTGTCCAGGGGACTCTCAAAACCCTCCTCCAACACCACATTTCAAAGGCATCTATTCTTCTACGTTCAGCCTTCCTAATTGTCCAGCTCTCACATCCATACATTACTACTGGGAAAACCATTGCTTTGACTATTCTAATTTTTGTTTGCAATGTGATGTCTCTGCTTTTCACTATGTTCCCCAGGTTTCTCATCGCTTGTCTCCCAAGAATCAGTCGCCTTTTTATTTCATGGCTACAATCCCCATCTGCAGTGATCTTTGATCCTAAGAAAGTAAAATCTGTCACTGCTTCTACTTCTTCCCCGTCTATTTTCCAGGAACTGATTGGGCCTGTTGCCATTATCTTGGTTTTCTTGATATTGAGTCTCAGGCCAGCTTTTGCACTCTCCTCCTTCAGCCCAATCAAGAGATTCTTTAGGTCTTCCTCACTTTCTGCCATTAGGGTGGTATCGTCTGCATATCTCAGATTGTTGATGTTTCTCCCAGCGATTTTAATCCCATATTGTGATTCCTCCATCCCTGCACTGCGCATTATGTGCTCTGTGTATAGGTTGAATAAGCATGGTGACAAAATGCAGCCTTGTCTTACTCCTTTTCCTATTCCAAACCACTCTGTTATTCCATGTTCTGTCCTAACTGTTGCTTCTTGGTTCATGTACAGATTTCTCAGGAGGCATATGAGGTGCTCTGGAATTCCCATCTCTTTAATTACTTGCCACATCTTGTTGTGGTCCACACAGTCAAATGCCTTAGTGTAGGCAATAAAACAAAAGTAAACTTGTTTCTGGTATTCCTTTGTTTTCTCCATGATCCAGCGTATGTTGGCAATGTGGTCTCTAGTCCCCCTGCCTCTTCTGAAACCAGCCTGCACCTCTGGTAATTCTCTCTCCACATGTTGCTGAAGTCTATCCTGTATTATCTTGAGCATCACCTTGCTGGCATGTGGGATGAGCGCGATTGTTCGATAATTTGAACATTCTTTGGCATTGCCCTTTTTTGGGATTGGGACGTATACTGATCTTTTCCAATCCTGTGGCCACTGTTTTGTTTTCCAAATCTGCTGGCATATTGAATGCAGTAATTTGACGCCATCATCTTTTAGCGCTTTGAAGAATTCAACTGGGATACCATCATCTCCACTAGCTTTGTTGTTTGCAGTGCTCTTTAGGGCCTTTATGACTTCGCTCTCCAGGATGTCTGGCTCAAGTTCAATTTCTTCATCATTGTGATTGTCAGGAGTGTTGAGGTCCTTTTTGTAAAGTTCCTCTGTGTACTCTTTCCATCTTTTCTTAATTTCTTCTGCATCAGCTAGCTCCTTTCCGTCTTTGTCCCTTATCATGGTCATTTTTGCTTTAAATGTTCCCTTGATTTCGCCGATTTTTTTGAAGAGATCTCTGGTTCTGCCTATTTTGTTGTTTTCCTCCATTTCTCTGCACTGTTCTTTTAGGTAGTTTTCCTTATCTCTCCTTGCTTTTCTTTGAAATTCTGTGTTCAAATGATTGTAGTTTTTCCTTTCTCCTTTGACTTTGGCGTTCCTTCTTTCCTCTGCTATTTTAAGAGCCTCATCAGACAACCACTTTGCTTTCTTACTCTTCTTTTCTTTTGGTATGATTTTCTTTGCTGCTTCCTGCATGATGTCCCTCATCTCCGTCCATAATTCTTCTGGTACTCTGTCTACCGAGTCTAGGCCATTAAATCTGTTCATCACCTCTACCGCGTATTCTTTAGGGATGCTGTCTAGGTGATATCTTTCTGGTCTCCGTGTTTTCCCTATTTTCTTTAGTCTAAGCCTGAATTTTGCAATCAGTAGGTTGTGATCTGAGCCGCAGTCTGCTCCAGGTCTTGTTTTTGCTGACTGTATGGAGGTTCTCCATCTTTGGCTGCAGAGTATGTAGTCAATCTGGTTTCGGTGTTGGCCATCTGGTGATGTCCATGTGTAAAGTCGCCTCTTGTGTTGCTGGAAGAGAGTGTTTGCTATGACCAGTGCGTTCTCTTGGCAGAACTCTATTAATCTTTGCCCTGCTTCATTCTGTGTTCCAAGACCAAATTTGCCTGTTATTCCCTCCACTTTCTGATTTCCTACTTTGGCATTCCAGTCTCCTAATATAATTTGGACATCATTTCTTGGTGTCTGTTCTATGAGGTGTTGTAAGTCCTCATAGAACTGGTCCATTGTGGCTTCATCTGCACCAGTGGTTGGTGCGTATATTTGGATCACAGTGACATTGAAAGGTTTGCCTTGAAATCTGACTGACATCATTCTGTCATTTTTGAGATTGTATCCCATTACTGCTTTTCTCACTCTTTTATTGACAATTATGGCTACTCCATTTCTTCTAGGGCTTTCTTGCCCACAGTAGTAGATATGATGGTTTCCAGAGCTGAATTCGCCCATCCCTGTCCATTTTAGCTCACTGATGCCCAAGATGTCAATGCTTATTCTTTCCATCTCATTTTTTACCACTTCCAGTTTACCTTGGTTCATTGATCTCACATTCCATGTCCCTATGCAGTATTGCTCCTTGCAACATGGCATTTCCCCTCCCCCCTTCCTGTCCCTCCCCTTTCTCCCCTCTGTGGTGTTAAGCATCCTGTATCACCTAGCCTGCCCTTTTGTTTTGCCTTTTGTTTTGGTCCATAGGGTTCTCTTGGCAAGCTTTGTGGCGTGGTTTGCCGGTGTCTACGCCATTTTTCCCTCCTCGTACATTTTATCACAGTTTTTAAAAGTTTAAAACATTTTAGACAACATATTATCATGCATATTATCACACTTTATATACAGTCTCTATGTCAATTTCTGTATTTAGTTAGTATAAAGTCTCTATGTCAGTTTCTATGTTAAGTCTTCTACATCTGCATATCAGGTACTTATCCTTGGTCTTCTCTTGGCCTTTCCGCTGCTCAACCGGCTCTCCTCCTCCTCCTCTCCCCCCCCCTCCCGGCTGAGGGTGTTTGCCTGGCGGCGTCCGCGGCTGGCTGGCTCTCCTCCTCACCCCTCGGCTGGGGGTGGTAGCTCGGCGTCGGCCGCGGCTGGCCCTTCCGCCGCTCGCTCTCTTTGGTGTATGGGACCAAAGACAACCGGACAACCGAAGGGTTGGTTTAACACAGGTTTATTGCATGAGGTTCCCGTGAAGCATGAGGTAATGGCGGTGATACATCTCTATATATACAGTAGCTCTCTACATTTGAATCTTGTAGCACGGTAGCTCATTGGCTGCTACCGGCGTGGCCTCGCCCAGGCACGCCTCTTTCTTCTGCTGCTGAATGCGGGGAAGGTTTTCCCGCGGCTGTCCGTGATTGAGCAATGTGAACCATGTGAGGCTGAACGCTCGCAGCTGCCCTCTATGGGCTGTCTGCTCGTGTTCCTTTACAGCTGGTATCGTTTGTATCTGGAGTGGTTACAATCTTGCCTTTACAGTATAATGAACATGCATACATACATACATAACATCCCTCCCCCCTAGGATGGGACGAAGTCCCGCAACCATTGTGGCTTGCCGCACGTGCGCTTGGGACGCGCTTGCGTCTGACCTAGTACTGGAGAGCCTGTGATCCCTGACTCCGCGGGTGCTTGTCCTGCAACGGGAAACGGGGATTCGTTAGTGGCTCTGTGGGGCGTCCGTGCCTGCCTCGCGCCCGGGGATGGGAAGGGAATGAATAGTTGGGAGGTGAACCCCTGCCTGTTGCTCTCTGACCCCGGGGACCCTCCTATTGTGAACCGCGGAACCAATGAGGTCGCCCTTGTGGTTCGGCTACCTTCTGGTCCCTGCTCGGGGGACCTTGAGACTGTGGTGGGCGGACTCGCTGATGCCTCCCGTCTTGGGGGTGTCGGTCTCCGGGAAAATGGTGCTATATCGCATTCTAACTCACAGGGGCTACTGGGACTGGAGGTACCAGGGGCTGAACTGAAACCCCTCTTTTCGCTAGGACGGGTGGGGGACCACTCCGCTAACTCCCCCTGGTACTGTAAATCAACGTCTAAACTTCTATGGGCATCTGTGTTTCGGGGAAACTCCCGCGGGGTATGTGTGTGGTCGGGGCTCCTCCATTTTTCCGGGGACTCCCGCAAAAGATTTCTGTGGATCGATTCCCTTTCCTCCCCCCTTGGTGGGGACCCATGCTCCCCTTTTCCTCCCCCTTGGGCTAAGCGGGTGGGGGAGTACCCTAACGCTGATTCGATGCTATTCTCGTCTCCGTCCTGCTCTCCGGGGACCCTGCGCCTGAGTTGGTCCACGTGTCGCCTCCACAGGAAGCCTGTACTGGTCTCTACGCGGTATGAGACGGGGCCGGTTTGTTCGACTACGGTGCCCGGCACCCAGGCTGGCCCCGCGCTGGCGTAGTTCCTGCAATGCACCGGGGCGCCTACGCTGAAACTCTTTGTGGGTTCCACCCCTATGTTCCGCCCTTTGTCCTCTACTCTCGTGGGGTCTAGCTTGGAGATTCCCGTGGCCAGCTTCCTGCGCATCAACAGCTCTGCGGGGGAGTACCCTGACGCTAATGGGGTGACCCTGTATCTTAGCAGGAATTGGCACAATTTCAGGTCGAGGTCTCCGGGGCCCATGCGCAGCAGCGCGTCTTTCGTGGTGCGCACGAGGCGCTCTACTTGGCCGTTGGTGGCCGGGTGAAAGGGGGCAGAGGTGACGTGCCGAATGGCGTTTCGCTCCATGAATGCCCCGAACTCGGCGGACGTGAAACAGCTGGCGTTATCGCTGACGAGGGTGTCGGGTAAACCGAACGTGGAAAAGACCCTCCTTAACTGTTTAATTGTTGTGGCCGAGGAGGTGCTTGGGACTGGAATGACCTCCAACCACTTGGAGAACGCGTCCACCACGAGGAGGAAAAGCGTTCCCCTGAACGGGCCAGCAAAGTCTACATGTACCTGGGACCAGGGCCCCCTTGCCGTGTCCCACTCCCTAGGTGGCGAGCGAGCCTCTTCTGGCCTTGAGCTTTGGCATGCTTCGCAAGTGCCGACCATGTGTTCAATGTCGGCGTCTAGCTGGGGCCACCAAAAGTAACTGCGGGCCAGCGCCTTTGAGCGGACGATCCCCGGGTGGCTGACGTGCAGCAGTTTAAGCACCCTCGGCCAGAGAGGCATGGGGATCACTACCCGCTGTCCCCACAAAAGGCAACCCCTCTCTAGGGACAACTCTAGTTTCTTTTTGAAAAATGTGTCGAATTCCGCTGCTGGGGAAGACACGGGCCACCCTTTCTGTACCCAGGAGCAAACTGTGGCCAGCGTTTTGTCCTTGCCTGTCGCTTTGGCGATGTCGGCCGGTACTACTGGAGGGGAGTCTAGAACCTCTATCATTAAGACCTGATGGTCCCTCTCTACTTCGCCCACGTGGCAGCAATCCCGGGGAATGGGGGACCTCGACAGGGCGTCGGCATGGCTGATCTCCTTTCCGGGCCAGTATACCAACGCGTGCTGATACGCGTTGAGAAAAATGGCCCACCTGAGCATTCTCGGGGACAGGATTTGGGGTGTGGGCTTATCTGCGGTGAAAATGCCTAGCAAAGGCTTATGGTCAGTCACTATGGTGAAGGGGCGGCCGTACACAAAATCATGAAATTTCTTGGTCCCCGCAATTATTGCTAGTGCTTCCCTGTCTGTCTGAGCATAGTTTCTCTCCGCTTGGGACAAGGACCTAGAGTAGAACGCTATCGGGGCCTCCCTACCGTTCTCCAGCACGTGGCATAACACCGCCCCCACCCCCACCGGGGATGCATCGCATATCAGGACCACTGGGCGTTTGGGATTGAAGTGGGTCAGTACGGCATCTGATGCCAGGAGTCGCTTCAGGTCATTGAAAGCCTTCTCCTGGTCGTCGCCCCACTTCCATGCCTCGTCCTTTTTTAACAATTTGCGTAGCGGTTCTGCCACGGCTGCCTTCCGCGGGAGGAAGGAGTGGTAGAAGTTGAGCAGTCCGAGGAACGACTGCAACTCGGGCTTGGAGGTGGGGCGAGGGGCCTTCTTGATGGCGGCTACCTTGGATTGGGCTGGCCTTATTCCCTCGGGAGTGACACGGAACCCTAGGAACTCAACCTCTGTAGCGAAGAAGACGCATTTGTCTTTCCGCAATCGCAACCCCACCTTTTCGAATATTGTCAGGACCTTTCCCAACCTTGTTGCTAATTCGGCCCGGCTCCCCCCTGTAATCAATACGTCATCAAAGTAGGGTAACACCCCCTCTAACCCCTTCAGGAGGCGTTCCACAAGTGACTGGAAGATCCCGGGCGCCGAATTCACGCCGAATTGGAGGCGCGATACCTGGAACGCCCCTTTGTGGGTGACTATGGTCTGCGCAGCAGCTGCGGCGGGGGTCACCGGGAGTTGCTGGTAGGCTTGGGCCAGGTCGAGTTTAGCGAAACACCTCCCCCCGTGTAACCTGGCCAACAAGTGGCTGACTACCGGCACCGGATACGCATTAGGGCGGATCGCCTTATTGATGGTGCACTTGTAATCAGCGCATATGCGGACCTCCCCGTTGGCCTTGAGCGCTGTTACAATTGGAGTTTCCCACTCCGCAGAATCAACAGGAACAAGAATCCCCTGGCCCACCAATTTGTCCAACTCCGCCTCTATTTTGTCCTTTAGTGCGAAAGGCACTCTGCGCGGTTTAAGTCTGATTGGACGTACTCCAGGGTCCAGGTCGAAAGTCACTGGGGGGCCCTTGAATTTCCCGAGCCCCTTTTTAAAAACCTCGGGGTGCGCGTCGCACACGCTCTGTATTGGATCAGTCCCGGCGGCGTGTGCTCCCACGGCATGCACCCCCCCAATGAACAACCCCAGGGGCTGGAACCATTGAGTCCCGAGGAGGCTGCATTTACCTCCCTTGAGGACGACTAGGGGAAGCGTTGCGGTGTGCTTTTTAAACTGGACCCGGAACTTCCCAACCCCCAACACTGGGATGCGGTTCCCTTGCACGTCCTTCAGTGTGGCCCTCAACGCCTTGAGCTTGGGCCGCATGCGGGGGGCGATTTTCATGAACTCCCCCTGGGAAATAATGGAGTATGAAGAACCCGAGTCCACCTCCATTCTAACAGGGGCCCCTTGTATTACTACCTCAACGAAGTAACGGGGGTGCTCCGTGGAAACGCTGCAAACCGGAGCGTCGTCCTCGCTGTCGTCAGAGATGCGCCCTACGCCGTCCCGCGTCCTCGTGGTCCGGGTGCCGTCCTTTGGCCTCGTGGTGCGGTCCTGCCTCGCCGAGCGGTCTGGAGAACTCCTGGTGGCCTCGCGCCGCTTCCGGCAGACCTTGGCGATGTGCCCGCGCCGGCCGCAGTTGTGGCACTCGGCCTTGCGGAATGGACATTTGGCGCGGGCGTGGGCGGCGCCGCAGCCGTCGCAGCGCCGGCCCTCTCTCTGGACCCTCCGGACGTCCTCGTCGTCGCCGCTCTCCGCAGACGAGCTCGAAACTCGCCGGGCCGCGCGCACCGAGCTCTCTGCCTTGGCGGGCTTCGGGCGCCAGTCCTGAAGCTTGTGCACCCCGGCAGTAGTGGCCTCCGCGGCCTGTGCCGTGTCGAGGACTTGTTGCCACGTGGGAGGCGGCTCCCTTTTCATCAGCGCGCGCTGAGTCTCTGTGTCCCTCAGACCGCAGAGCAGGCAGTCCCGGAGGGTGGTGTCGGGGAGCTCCCACTTGCATGGGCCGGCGGCCAACCGCAGGGCCGCGGCGAACTCATCGACCGATTCCCCTGGTGCCTGGACTCGCCTCCAGAACGCGCTCCGAGCGGGGAACATCGCTATTGCTGGCCGGAGATGGGCGCGCAACGCCGCCAGGAGCTCTGTAGCTTTGAGGTCGCCCACCTTCCTCGGCGCGATCAGGTCCACCAAGGTCCTCTTGGTCTCGTGTCCGAGCATGCGGACGAAAATGGCCCTCTTTTTGGCCTCATCTGAGACTCCGAGCTCCACCAGCGCTGCGTTGAAGTCTATCTCAAACAGCTCCCAGTCTCCCGGCTTCTTGATCTCGTAGCCGGCGCATGTCTTGGTCCCGTGGGCAGCCATATCCCACCTTCGTCGCCAGTTTGGTGTATGGGACCAAAGACAACCGGACAACCGAAGGGTTGGTTTAACACAGGTTTATTGCATGAGGTTCCCGTGAAGCATGAGGTAATGGCGGTGATACATCTCTATATATACAGTAGCTCTCTACATTTGAATCTTGTAGCACGGTAGCTCATTGGCTGCTACCGGCGTGGCCTCGCCCAGGCACGCCTCTTTCTTCTGCTGCTGAATGCGGGGAAGGTTTTCCCGCGGCTGTCCGTGATTGAGCAATGTGAACCATGTGAGGCTGAACGCTCGCAGCTGCCCTCTATGGGCTGTCTGCTCGCGTTCCTTTACAGCTGGTATCGTTTGTATCTGGAGTGGTTACAATCTTGCCTTTACAGTATAATGAACATGCATACATACATACATACATAACACTCTCCCGGCTGGCTGGCTCTCCTCCCCACCCCCCGGCTGTGGGTGGTTGCCCGGCGGCGGCGTGGCTGGCCCTTCCGCCGCTCGCTCACTCGCTCGCTCGCCCGGCTGGCTCTCCTCCCCACCCCCCGGCTGGGGGTGGTTGCCCGGCAGCGGCGTGGCTGGCCCTTCCGCCGCTCGCTCGCTCGCTCTCCCGGCTGGCTGGCTCTCCTCCCCACCCCCCGGCTGGGGGTGGTTGCCCGGCAGCGGCGTGGCCTGTGTATGTATGGACAGAATCTTATTAGTTGTGTCTCCCAGTGTACTACTAGCACTGTAACTTGCACCCACAAAGTGCCACAAGTTGATGTCAGCATTTCCTGTCACATACCAATTATATGGCTCACTATGCAAGAAGAACTCCTACACTGACTTCTTCACTTGTGACAATTCACCACTGAAAGTTACACTACTATAAGTAGGGGTGGGGTCTGAGTAAAGTGGGAACACAGTGACAGCAACCATTTTATTGTGGACATTAACAATATCATTGGTAAAAACTTCCTATACAGTATATCATGGGAAATAACTGAATATACCAATGCTATGAAACAAGCTTTGGCTTAGCTTCAAAAAGAGCATTAATTACATAGAGAACAAAATTAATACAAAGAATAAATGTGTTCATTAAAAAAAGGTATCACATCTTTTTCTCATTTATGGTAGTTAATGATTTAAATTTATGGTTTAATTAGGAAGATTATGAAAAATTTTCAGTAAACGCTATACACTAGAAAAAAAGATTCAGCTACATATCTTTAATAAGAGGAATATATAAATGTCATTTCTTCTACCCATTATCTGAATCTTGGTAACTTTACACAGATATAATAATTTCATGTTAGAGATTACTCTGAGTTGAAAGGATTTTTAGGGGATGCCTGATTGAGGCTCCTTTCATGTCCCCAAGTGCAACTCTAGAGACCTTCCAGTCTCCAACTCAGTGCCTTAACCACTAAGCCATCGGGGGAGCTGCACAGATTATTAGAGGTTACTAATTTCTTAGATTAAATATGATTTAACAACAACAGAGGGACATGTTCAACATTTTTCTTCTTTTCCTATTTTTCAATTCTCTTTGTTGAATAGGTTAAAAAAATGTAACAACATAAACTAAAAATCAGTGTCTGGAATCCAGGAGAAAGTTGCAACTAGAGCATGCCCCTTTGAGTCAAGAAAATGTACAGAGGAGTTGACTCACCAAATCCTCACTGACTCAATAGATGTTCTCTAGTTGCAACACTAATTAAATTTCAGCCACTATATCATACAATTTAAACCAATACTGATGGCATTGCCTCTCTCAATAGCATTGAACATGAACCGTTCAGAAAACTGTGCTGACTGTACATGTCTCAGTCTTCACAGAGTCTACTTTGGGAGGTGTCAAAAGGAATAAAACAGAGAATCTGTTTAAAAGGAAGGGGGGGGAGAATACATAATTGTTCCAGTTAAGTCCCTTGAGGCATAACAAACCTTCTTTCCACAAAACTCTGAAGAAGAAGGACACCAACCCTAACAGTAGTACCTTAACAGGAACTTGATTCTTCATAGTTGGGTGATGGTGACTGGAAATGTGTTGTGCAGATTGTGCAAAATCAACTGCCTGAAAAGTGTTTCAGTGCCATTAAAGTGAAGTAAAGTTGGGGCTTTGCATATTAATTCCAGTGGGAGGAGCTGGAATGGGAGGAAGAATATGTTCTGTCTACAGGTTGTCATCGTCGGACGCAACTCAGTCTGAGTACACTATACATTTTTTCCTGCCCCTGGGAACCAGGAGGCCTGGTCTTGGAGGCCAGCTGGTTCTGAGCCACCTTCACCCTCCAAGGTAAGTGGGGGAAATGCCACTGGCATGAATTTGTTTAAGGTGGATCCCAGCTTGCCAAGAAGTGACCCACACACTACGCTCTCAGAGCCATCTCCTGCAGCAAATATGAAATGTGACATGCAGGATTTAACACTGGGACTGCAATGGCCTGCCGCAACTTTGATGATATTATCACGGTGTGCCTTTACAGCCAGTTATCTGGCATGGCCTCTTCCACCTCCGTGACCATTGGGAATCAGAATTCCTCCTCCGCTCATTTTGCCGTTGGACCCAATATGATGGTTTCCAGTTGCATTTCCTCCACTGAGGGGAGCATCACCCCACCTAAAGGGGCTCATACATCAGTGTAGAGTCACTGGCTGTACAGTCTACTCCATTACCGTAGCGGGCTGTCTGGCCAGAGAGATAACTGGTAGTTTATACAACTGAATGACATACAGACATAAAGAGATCCTCAATGACCAGGATATGAAAGTGCAAAAAGGGAAGGAGGAGGCTCCAGCAGACTAGCATTCAAGAGTAAGTGAGACCTAGACAAATCTTGTTGAAGGATCTAATCATTTAGTAATAATTTCTAAATATGTAAATTCTTAAGTACTTGAACCCACTTAAAACCATGGAGAGGTCTGGGACATATAGTCCAAACCCTTTCAAACACACAGCTCTATTCATTTTTTCTTTTCTTTTTCAGGATAAAAGTGAAAAGCCAGTAGGAAAAGCCAGGCCCCTGAAAATATTTTGTTTCTTCCCTCAAGCCTAGCAAATTTTTATCAACCTTTTGATAAAATATCCCTTAGAATGAAAGTGCGGCGCCAAAATGGCCACCGCGCTCTTTGCGCCCCCCCCACCCGGACTCAGACATCCGGGTGACTTAGGGGGCGTGGCCACCCCTCTATAAAAGGGGTGGCCACAAGGCAGCCGAGCTGCCATTTTGGAAAAGCGACGGAGAGGAGAAGTTTTCTCCGTCGCTCTTCGTTTCTTTAGAGCCGCAGTTGGCTATAGAGCCTTGCGGGTATTCGAATTCTCAATCTTCGGCTTTTCAGCCATCTCGGTGCTTGCGATCCCCGGAACGGGATCGTTTCTTCACTATGCCTCCCAAGAAGAAGGCTACGGCGACTCAGGTGCGCCTGAAAGGGAGGACCTTGCCTGGCGGACAGCAGTCGGGTCGGAGGACCGCGACTGCGCCCCCGCAACAGGACTCCTTATCGCATTCACCCACCGTTACCGGTGGGATGGGGCAGCTTAGGCCATGGCCCGTGGCTCTCCAGCCTCAGACTGGCCCTACAGGGGCTTCGGCCCCCGGCCCGCAATTGCCGGCCATGCGCCTTGATCACGGGGGAGGGCCTGGTGCGATTGCACAGCAGGGCTTACCTCCGGCCCCTCATGGGCCGGAGTTTTGGGCATGGCCCTATTCTGGACCTGGCTCTCAAGTCGGGGTCCCTGGACCATTACCCAGCGGGCCGTCCGGCCCACCTGGCCCCTTTATGCTGGGGGATCTGTGACAGTGGATGCATTACTGGCACGTGTAGCCGCGCTAGAGGCATCCCTAGGGATCACCACTAACCCCATTGGGGGGGGCTTCACTGCCATCTGGGGCCCCCTTTTGCCTGCCTGCTACCACGACAGCCGCCACTCTGCAGCAGGCGGCCAGTCGGGTTGAGTTGCTCGAGACGCACCGGCCTGTGCCCGCCGCGGTCTCGCAGCTCCCCATACATCCTGAACTACAGACAGGGAGTGGTCGGATGTGCCCTCAGAGCTCGATTGCGGTCGCGAGCTCCGACGCCCACCGTGGGCCGGAACCCCCAGTGGGGGCGGCTCACGGGGGTGCACCCAGTGAGTATCAGGTTCAAGCTAATGTCCCCACATCACAATCCACTTCCGGGGATAGGTTTCAGTGGCCATGGCCTCGTAATGTCGGGGCGGGTGGGTATCAGTTCCCAGCTTACCCGGGTGCCGCTTGGTCCCATACTGGCATAACATTGGGTGGAGGGGGTTTCCGCCCCCGGGGCTATACCGGGTGTCACAGGGACTGTCCAGGCTCCTCTCCTGATACCCCGTGTAAATACTGTGCCAGTGTCGGCATTGCCGACGGCCGGGTATTCCTTGTCCCTCGTGGATCATTTGTCCCACGCCACAAGGGAAAAGATTTGGCGGGGGGTGTATGTCGATATTTTCTCCCTATTGAACCGGGAGCCCACCAAGGAGGAAAAAGAGGGGCAGGATGATAAGGACAAAGAGCTGTCTCGCCGTCGCAAGCCACCATGTACCTGGGCCAACTGGTTACCCGCATATCTCATTTACATGGCGGTGTACCTTAGGGCTCGGCCTGACCTGGCCATTCCTATGGTCCAATATTCGGACAATATTTACAGGGCAATGGTGGATTTTCCTGGCCCATCGTGGTTGGCTTACGATGAGGAATTTAGAATGAGAGTGCCCTTACACCCGGAGATGAGGTGGGATGAGCCATGTCAGAAATTGTGGCTTTTATACATGACCCCCACGCGCCCGGCGCCTGGGGAGAGGTACCATTGCGGCCATGCGGTCCAGCGAGCTGCTCCAACACAGGCTCCCCACCAGCTGGCGGGGCAGGGGGTTCCAGCCCGCTTGCTGTGTTGGAGTTTCTCGGCCAATGGTGCATGCAATAGACGGCAGTGCCGATTTAAACACGAGTGTCCCTCTTGCGTTGGCCCTCACCCCGCCGCTGCGTGCCCGCGAGCCGGTGGGTCACGAGGCAGAGGTAGAGGTGGACAAGGAGCGGGCAGAGCTGCCGCTGATGGAGCTGGTCACTCAAAAGGCCCCCTCCCCGGTTAACGTAGCTATGTTGGAGCGGTGGCTCTCAACTTACCCGAGGAGGGAGGATGCTAGGTACCTCCTCGAGGGTTTCCAGCGGGGCTTTCGTATCCCATTCAAAGGGGAGCGGTGCCCCCAAGATGCTCCTAATTTACTTTCCCTGAAGGGTAGGGAGGAGGTGGCTGCCCTAAGTATCGCTAAGGAGGTTAATGCATGTAGGGTTGCTGGCCCCTTTCCTATGCCCCCTTTTCCCAATCTGAAGGTTTCCCCTTTAGGATTAGTTCCCAAAAAGACCCCTGGGGAATTTCGTTTAATTCACCATCTGTCATACCCGGCGGGCCATTCGGTCAATGATGCCATTCCTGATTACCTTTGTTCTGTCAGATATACGTCATTTGACCAGGCCCTGCGCATGGTGCGCTCTTGTGGCCCGGGTGCACTTCTGGCCAAATGTGACATTAAATCGGCATTCCGATTGTTGCCAGTCCACCCGGGGGACTTTGAGCTATTGGGTTTTAGATTCCAAGGGAAATTTTATGTAGATAAAGCCATGCCTTTTGGCTGCTCTATTTCCTGTTCAGCATTTGAGCATTTTAGCACTTTCCTTCAGTGGGCCTTGTTCGCAGGTCTGGGTCCCGGTCTGTAGCCCATTACCTCAATGATTTTTTGTTCGGAGGTGAATGGGGCTGGGACACGTGCACGCGTCTCCTCACTACATTTCAGACGCTAATGCAGGAACTTGGTGTCCCTTTAGCGCCCGAAAAGACCGAGGGCCCACCAACTACGCTCACATTTCTGGGTATTGAAATTGACACGGTCTCGCAGGCATCCAGGTTACCCATGGATAAGGTTACCCGGATCACTGCGATGATTTTGGCCTTACTGTCCAAACGCAAGGTGTCACTTCGTGAGCTCCAGGTTCTACATGGTCACCTTAACTTCGCCTGCAGAGTGGTCATGCCTGGCAGAGCTTTTGCTCGACGCTTATGCGACGCCATGACTGGGCTATCCAGGCGCTATCACAGGGTCCGACTGAACAAGGGCATGAGGGCTGACATGTTGGTTTGGCTTAAGTTCCTGAGGGAGTTCAACGGGGTGTCATTTTGGAGATCTGACCTTTTGGTTTCCCCTAGGTTCCAGGTTCAGTCGGATGCCTCGGGGTCCCTGGGATATGGGATTTACTTTGAGGGGAGGTGGGCCTACGGCCGATGGCCTCCAGCATGGCAGGGCACGGATCGTCTACGCGATCTTACATTCCTTGAGTTCTTCCCGATACTGGGAGCTTTGATGCTATGGGGTGAGGAGTGGGCCAATTCAGTAGTTCATTTCTGGTGTGACAATGCCGCGGTAGTGCACATCGTCAATTCCCAGACATCTAAATCACCCAAGGTCATGGAGTTAGTTCGCCAGTTTGTGTTACGCAGTCTACGCCTCAATGTGCTCTTCAGGGCCAGACATGTACCAGGTATTAATAACGATATTGCTGATGTTTTATCCCGCCTGCAGATCCCCCGGTTCCGCGCCTTGGCTCCGGACGCAGAGGAATTCCCCTCGCCACTCCCGGACGAGATTTGGACATTTGGCAAGGAGAGGTGAACCGGGCGATCGGCATGTCACTGGCGCCCCGCACGCGTAAGGCGTATCACCATGCATTCAGTCAATTTACAAATTTTTGTGCGCAACTCCGGTTGCCCGAGGTGTAGCCCATTCCAGTTGAACACGTTCTCCAATTTATGGTCTACCTACACAGTCAGGGCCTAGCTCCCCGCACCATAGCATCCAGGCTGTCAGCACTGGCATTCATGGCCAAAGTGAGGGGTTCTGCTGACAACACGAATGATTTCCGTATGCGACATGTTTTGGAGGGGTGGACACGGGAACGTGGATGCCACCCGGACAATCGCCACCCAATTTCTCCAGGGGTTCTTACCTACCTTGCACGAGGCTGGCATGACCTGTGTTTCGACAGGTATGAGGCAGCTCTTTTTCATGCGGCTACCACGGTGGCCTTTTTTGGAGCGCTCCGCATCAGTGAGTTGGTGCTACTGTCTAAGGCGGATGCGGCTCGTAGGGCACTGGAACTCGAAGATGTCTATGTCTCTAATGAGTGGGCTCAGTTGAGGATACGGTCCTCAAAAGTTGATCAGCACGGTGTAGGCAGTGGTGTTAGACTGCTACGATGTTCCATTGCAGACATCTGTCCGGTTGGTGCCCTACAAGAGTTCATTACAGTGCGTGGTACGCACCCTGGCCCGTTTTTCTGCCACCAAGATGGGTCTCCCCTTACTAAATTTCAATTTTGGAAGGTGACCGGTAAGGCACTGTCCAGTGTTGGCCTCCCCGGGGCTCGTTACGGCACCTATTCTTTTAGAATAGGAGCTGCTTCTACTGCGGCTGCATTTGGGTACTCTGAGGCTGATATACGCCGTATGGGGAGGTGGGGATCTAAGTGTTTTGAATTATATGTTCGCCCTCTTCAAGTATGAGTACCAGATAAGTCACTGTCCTATCTTTTTTATCTTACAGACCCTGTGTGTCCCCGCACACCGGTGGCAGTATGGCTGGTGGGCCATAGCTATGTGCACTGGGCAGCGCAGTACGCTGCGGTGACAGAGTGGGGACCCCAGCTTGGACTACGTGCCTCCGCATGTATCAGGTGGTATGGTAAGCGCGGAATGTTATGGCGGGAACTGTTGCCATTCCTTTTCTCCATCAGGGATGCTGAACCGCCTGATGTCTTGGTGCTGCACCTCGGGGGCAATGACCTAGGCCAGGTCACTGGCCTTTCCTTAAAACATACGATCTGCAGCGACCTAGCTTATTTACATTATGTGTGGCCTGCCACAACGCTGCTATGGTCGGACATCATACCGCATCACGCTTACAGGGGGGGTATCAACCTCCATGCCCTTGACCGCGCTCGTCGCTCGGTCAAGGGCATGGAGTTGCCCGGTTCTTTGCTGACAAGGGTTTGGGGCGGGTCATCCGACACCCCACCATTAGTCTCCAAAATTACAATCTTTACACAGGGGATGGGGTCCATCTGTCGCCCAGAGGCATGAACCTCTTTTTGGAAGATTTGCAATGTTGTGTTCTGTAAAGCAGTGCCTTTAACAATGTACCTTTGCCATGTGTTATCAATGTAACCTTTCTGTGTGCAACATTATAACCATCACCTGTATCAATGTATGCTTAATAAGGGGACGCGAGCTAGTGACCACCAGAGGGCAGTAGCGAGCGTCCAGCTCTAATGGATCAAAGCCACCTGGATCAGCAGCGCGGGAAGATTCCCCGCAACCTCCTCACCTGGTCAAGAAGGGCGTGACCTCCTACGACGTCACGCAGGCAGCAACCAATAGTCTGCCAACGAGCCACATTCAAATGTATAGCCAGCTGTATATATTGAGCTACCCATCCGCCATTACGACATGTTCCTCCGGATCATCATGCAATAAACCTGTGTTAAGCCAACCCTTCGGCTGTTGTATTGTCTTTGGTCCCTTACACTAAATTGGCGACGAGGATGGGATGGCAGCCCACGGGACCAAGACATGCGCCGGTTTCGAAATCAGGAAACCGGGCGACTGGGAGATCTTCGAAATGGACTTCCAGGCCGCACTGATCGAGTCCGAAGTTACGGAAGAGGCGAAGAAAAGAGCCATCTTCACCAGAATGCTCGGACAAGAAACAAAAAGGACCTTGGTGGACCTGATTGCACCGAGGAGGGTGAGCGAATTCAAGGCCAAGGAACTCATGCAGTTGCTGCGTGAGCACGTCCGGCCCGCCACGGCGATGTTTCCCGCTCGGAGTGCGTTTTGGAGGCGAGTCCAAGCGCCCGGGGAGACGGTCGCCGCGTTCGTGGCGGCCCTGCGGCTGGCGGCCGGCCCGTGCAAATGGGAGAACGTCGAGATCACCCTCCGAGACTGTGTGCTGTGTGGCCTGAACGACGCCAAAACCCAGCGCACATTAATGAACCAAGAGCCGCCTCCCACGCTGCAGGAGGTCGTCAGAGCGGCCCAGGCCGCAGAAGCTACGAAGGCCGGGGTCCAAGAGCTCCAGGACTGGCGGCCAAAGTCGAGAAAAGCAGAGGCTCCGGTACAGGCGGCCCGGCGAACTTAGAGGTCGTCCACAGAGAGCAGCGACGACGAGGACGTACAGAAGGTCCGGAAGGAGGGCCGACGAGGCGACGGCTGTGGCGCGGCCCACGACCGCGTGAAATGCCCCTTCCGGAAGGCCGAGTGCCACAACTGCGGCCGCCGCGGGCACATCGCCAAGGTGTGCAGGAAGAAGCGCAAGTCCCGGAGGAGCTCCCCAGACCGTTCCGCGGGACGAGACCGCCCAGCGAAACCAAAAGACGACGCCCAGGCCACGCGGAAGCAGGACGGCGTGGGCCGCATCGCCGACGGCAGCGAGGACGACGCCTCGGTGTTCAGCGTGTCTACGAGACACCCCCGCTACTTTGTTGAGGTACTAGTCCAAGGGGTGCCCATTAGGATGGAAATTGACTCGGGGTCCTCATATTCAATCATTTCCCAGAGGGAGTTTTCTGGAATTGCCCCCCAAAAGCGGCCCAAGCTCAAAGCGTTGAGGGCCACACTACGGGACGTGCAAGGGAACAGTATTCCAGTGTTGGGGGTTGGAGAATTTCAGGTCAAGTTCAAGGAGCACGCCGCATCCCTTCCCCTGGTCGTGCTCAAGGGAGGGAATTGCAGCCTCCTCGGGACTCAATGGTTCCAGCCCCTGGGTTTGTTCATTGGGGGGGTGCATGCCGTGGGGATGCACGCTGTTGGGACTGACCCGATTCAGGAGGTGTGCGAGGCGCACCCCGAAGTCTTCAAAATGGGACTGGGGAAATTCAAGGGGCCCCCAGTGACTTTTGACCTGGACCCGGAGGTCCGCCCTGTTCGCCTAAAACCACGCCGGGTGCCGTTCGCACTCAAGGACAAGATAGAGGCGGAACTGGACAAATTGGTGGGTCAGGGGATTCTTGTGCCTGTAGATTCTGCGGAGTGGGAAACTCCAATTGTAACTGCTCTTAAGTCCAATGGGGAGGTTCGCATATGCGCCGACTACAAGTGCACCATCAACAAGGCGATCTGCCCGAATGCATATCCGGTGCCGGTAGTCAGCCATCTGCTGGCCAGGTTACACGGGGGGAAATGTTTCGCTAAGCTCGACTTAGCACAGGCCTACCAGCAGCTCATGGTGTCTCCCGCCGCAGCTGCTGCACAGACCATAGTCACCCATAAGGGGGCGTTCCAGGTGACGCGCCTCCAATTCGGCGTGAACTCGGCGCCAGGAATTTTCCAGTCACTCATGGAACGCCTCCTGAAGGGTCTGGAGGGGGTGTTGCCTTATTTTGATGACGTGTTAATAACAGGGGGGAGTCGGGCGGAATTGGCCAAGAGGTTGGGGAAGGTCCTGACTATATTCGAAAAGGCGGGGCTGAGGTTGCGCAAGGACAAATGCGTCTTCTTCGCAACCGAGGTTGAATTCCTGGGGTTTTGTGTGACTCCTGAGGGGATAAAACCGTCCAAGTCTAAGGTGGCAACCATCAAGAAAGCCCCCCGCCCCACCTCCAAGCCCAAGTTGCAGTCGTTCCTAGGGCTGCTCAACTTTTACCACTCCTTCCTTCCCCGGAAGGCAGCGGTGGCTGAACCGCTACACAAGCTGCTAAAGAAAGAGCAGGCATGGAAGTGGGGCGATGACCAAGAGAGGGCATTTAGTGAGCTGAAAAGCCTCCTGGCGTCCGACGCCATACTGACCCACTTCGACCCCAAATGCCCAGTAGTTCTGATCTGTGATGCATCTCCAGTGGGGGTGGGGGCGGTGCTGTGCCACGTGCTGGAGAACGGCAGGGAGGCCCCGATAGCATTTTACTCCAGGTCCCTGTCCCAAACAGAGAGAAACTACGCACAGACGGACAGGGAGGCCTTAGCGATAGTCTCGGGGACGAAAAAATTTCACGATTTTCTGTATGGCCGCCCCTTCACCATCGTGACGGACCACAAACCCCTGCTAGGCATTTTTACCGCGGATAAGCCCACCCCTCAAATCCTGTCCCCAAGGATGCTCAGGTGGGCCATTTTTCTCAACGCGTATCAGCACGCGTTGGTCTACCGGCCCGGGAAAGAGATCAGCCATGCGGACGCCCTATCTAGGTCTCCCCTTCCCCTAACGCCCAGCCAGGTGAGCATGGGGGAGCGGGACCATCAGGTTCTCATGATAGAGGTGCTGGATTCGCCCCCCGTAGTGCCCGCTGACATTGCCAAAGCGACAGAGAAAGACAAAACGTTAGCGACAGTAAGCTCCTGGCTGCAGAAAGGGTGGCCTGCGTCCTCCCCAGCGGAGGAGTTCGCTCCATTTTTCAGAAAAAAACTGGAACTGTCCCTAGAGAGGGGGTGTCTCTTGTGGGGGCAGCGGGTGGTGATTCCCACTTCCCTTCGGCCGCGTGTGCTCAAACTGCTGCACGTCAGCCACCCCGGCATCGTGCGATCCAAGGCGCTGGCCCGGAGTTACTTCTGGTGGCCCCAGCTAGACGCCGACATCGAGCACATGGTCGGCACTTGCGAAAGTTGCCAATGCTCCAGACCGGAGGAGGCCCGCCTTCCCCACAGGGAATGGGACGCGGCTAAGGGGCCGTGGTCCCGGGTGCACGTTGATTTCGCGGGCCCGTTCAGAGGCACCCTATTCCTCCTTGTTGTGGACGCGTTCTCCAAATGGTTGGAGGTTATCCCAGTCACGAGCACCTCCTCGGCCCAGACCATTAGGCACTTGCAGAGGCTCTTTTCCACGTTCGGCATACCCGACACGTTAATTAGCGACAACGCTAGTTGTTTTACGTCCTCCGAGTTTAAGGCATTCATGGAGATTAACGCCATTCGGCATATTACCTCCGCCCCGTTTCACCCGGCCACCAACGGCCAAGTAGAGCGCCTCGTCCGCACCACGAAGGACGCGTTGCGGCGCATGGGCCCAGGGGATTTGAACCTACAAGTGTGTCAGTTTCTGCTAGGGTACAGGGTGACCCCGTTGGCGTCAGGATACTCCCCCGCAGAGCTCTTAATGCGCAGGAAGCTGACCACCATCCTTACTAGGCTAGACCCCACGAGGGTAGAGGACAAAGGAAGGAACATCAGGCTGGAAGTTACAAAGAGTTTCAGCATAGGCGCCCCCGTGCATTGCAGGAATTACGCCAGCACGGGCCCAGCCTGGGTGCCGGGCGTAGTCGTGGAACAAACCGGCTCCGTGTCGTACCGCGTGGAAACCAGCACAGGGCTCCTATGGAGGCGGCACGCAGACCAGCTCCGATGCAGAATCTCCGATGAGCAGGACACGGTTCACGCAGGAAATAAGTCAGCGTTAGGGTTCTCCCCCACCCGTTTAGCCCAAGGGGGAGGAGAAGGGGACCGTGGGCCCCCACCAAGGGGGGAGGAGGATATCCTCGTAGATACCCTGGGGGATTTTTCCGGGGAGGAGGAACCCGACCCCATACATATCTCGCGGAAAGTCCCCACACATGCGGGTACCCCTACCAAGTTAGATTTTGATTTCCAGAACCGGGGGGGTTTTTCGGAGTGGTCCCCCACCCATCCAAGCGAGAAGAGGGGTTTTTCGTTAGCCCCAACGGCACCCGGTTTCCCCACAATGGAGTTTTTCCCTTCCCCTAAGACCGCCAGACAGCGGCAAGCCACTAACGAGTCTCCCCCTCCCATTTCAGGACAAGGGACCAGGGAACAAAGAAGCAATAACGCCCCCGGGGGGGCAGCCTTCTTCACGGCCCACACGCACACGCAACAAGCCATCTTGGCTGAGAGACTTCGTCTCATCCTAGGGGGGAGGGATGTTGTGTTCTGTAAAGCAGTGCCTTTAACAATGTACCTTTGCCATGTGTTATCAATGTAACCTTTCTGTGTGCAACATTATAACCATCACCTGTATCAATGTATGCTTAATAAGGGGATGCGAGCTAGTGACCACCAGAGGGCAGTAGCGAGCGTCCAGCTCTAATGGATCAAAGCCACCTGGATCAGCAGCGCGGGAAGATTCCCCGCGACCTCCTCACCTGGTCAAGAAGGGCGTGACCTCCTACGACGTCACGCAGGCAGCAACCAATAGTCTGCCAACGAGCCACATTCAAATGTATAGCCAGCTGTATATATTGAGCTACCCATCCGCCATTACGACATGTTCCTCCGGATCATCATGCAATAAACCTGTGTTAAGCCAACCCTTCGGCTGTTGTATTGTCTTTGGTCCCTTACACTAAATGCAAGCAGGCCTCTTGACCGAGCTGACGGTCGGGGGGGGCGGTGAGTCTTTATTAAGCCTCCCCGTGTGGCGGGTAGCACTGGTAAGGTAAATATTTATGACCCACAGGTATCCGACAGGTTCGCAATTGACTGGCCAACACTAGATAGGTACAAGTTCGTTAACGTTGACCAGTCAACGACGAACCAGGCAATGGGGTGATGGCAGGAGCTCTTCAGCATGCATCACCCCGTGATTTGACGGATACACGTCAGAGGGTGGGGTCAGTAGATAGTTTATTGACTACGGTCAACAATTTGTTTGTTGTAAACAAACAAATGGATACAAATGGACACATTGTAGCCAATTGCCATTAGCAATTTTGGGAGGAACCTTACCAGTGTTACTGCTGCCTGCTTGCCTTAAGAATTATAATTGGCTGAGTACCAATTGAAATTTATAATTCGGACTAGGGCATGAATCAATAAATGTGGCCCAATGCCGTTATCCATATACCGGTGTCTGAGTCTTTTTTTGGGGGGTGCGCCTGCAATGAAAGCGCGGCACCAAAATGGCCGCCATGCTCTTTGCGGGCCCTCCCCCACCCGGACTCAGACATCCGGGTGAGTTAGGGGGCGTGGCCACCCCTCTATAAAAGGAGTGGCCACGAGGCAGCCGAGCTGCCATTTTGGAAAAGCGACAGAGAGGAGAAGTTTTTCCCTCCACCCCCTCCCTAATGAACAGTGTGATATTTTGGTCGCTTCGGGGCCGGGTGGGAATTTTTGGCTAGAACCTACAATTGGCCTCCTGGTTCTGGCTTTTTTGCCCATCCCACACTGTTGCTATGGTTTGATACAGGGGTTTTTGCTCTTGACTTTGGTCAAATGGGCGGGTAGCACTGGTAAGGTAAATATTTATGGCCCACAGGTATCCGGCAGGTTCGCAATTGACTGGCCAACACTAGATAGGTACAAGTTCGTTAACGTTGACCGGTCAACGACGAACCAGGCAATGGGGTGATGGCAGGAGCTCTTCAGCATGCATCACCCTGTGATTTGACGGATACACATCAGAGGGTGGGGTCAGTAGATAGTTTATTGACTACGGTCAACAATTTGTTTGTTGTAAACAAACAAATTGATACAAATGGATACATTGTAGCCAATTGCCATTGGCAATTTTGGGAGGAACCTTACCAGTGTTACTGCGGCCTGCTTGCCTTAAGAATTATAATTGGCTGAGTACCAATTGAAATTTATAATTCGGACTAGGGCATGAATCAATAAATGTGGCCCAATGCCGTTATCCATATACCGGTGTCTGAGTCTTTTTTGGGGGGTGCGCCTGCAAAGAGTATTATGATATCTGTTTAAGGTCTGATTTTATGATGGAAAGAATTAGCTTTTAAGTTCCATAGGACTTGCCCCCCAGGCTACAAACCATTGAAAGGGACGAGAGGAAGAGGAAATAAGTTGCTGCTAAAAGTCCTGAAGGAAGGAGTCCCCATGGACTGACAGGGAGCTAGAGGCCTCGCCGCCACCTACTGGCCCCCACCAACGGCTGCAGGGGAGATAGTCTGTGTTTGTTCACTGTATTTTGTTACGGTTGTTGCATTGTTGTAAGCTGCCCTGAGTCACCACGGTGAGTGGGCGGCAATATAAATTTGAAAAAAAGATAGATAGATAGATAGATAGATAGATAGATAGATAGATAGATAGATAGATAGATAGATAGATAGATAGATAGATAGATAGATAGATAGATAGATAGATAGATAGATAGATAGATAGATATAGAAGTTGTGAAATGGAGATTCAGTGAGCTATTTGTACCTCAACTTTGCAATTATGTGAGATAGTGTAAGAAGAAGGTGGTGAATACACAGAAGCAGTCATTACCCTCACCCTAAAAAACTGAAATTCCAGCAGTTACCCAGTCCATCTCTAGTGCTAATGAGAACACAGCCTCCCTTTGGTAAATCCAAGAATGGAAAATGAGAAACATTCATAACTGCAAAACTGGAGATTAGCAAACTATAATTATAGGGAGAATTGTGCCTTGTCTTACAATTCCTAACATTTGTGTAACATAGCTGCATAAAAATCAACAGAACATTTGAAGTTTGACTAAAATCCTCTGTGTCTTTTGGCTGTCTGTCTGCTAAAGAAATAAAAATCTCCACTTTTGCAGCAATTCAGATTCTATAAGTGTTTGTTTGTTTTTTTAACAACCCTAGGGCAAAAATGGATAGTTGTTGATTCCAAGCAAGGAAGCAGCAACACTGACTGCTACATCTTGCAAAGCCATCTTATACCCTACGAGTAATCTAGTTTACAAGGGCCATCTTTACTTGTTCCTCTTCTATTTTCCATCCCATGAGATACCATGAAATTGACATTTAAAACTAATTGTACGGTGAAATCTACCAGATTCCAGAAACTCTGTTCAAGATTTGTAGAAAGGATGTTGGACCAAATTCTCACCTGTATTAGTTTTCGGTCTCCACATAACTGTGAATGAGAGCTAAAGGGGATTATTAGGACTTGGCCGATGAGATAGGTACATATAACTAATCTGCATTGCTTATCTCAGGCAGACAGTGGTCTGTCAGGTCCTGCCTACATGCCCTCAATGCCTGTCGCTTGCCTTTATTGTCTTCTAGCTGCTGCTGCTTCTTTGGTAGCTCAGCTCTGCTCTGCTCTAATAAACAACCAATTACTGCCCCAAAAAGATGTCTGAGCTATGATCAAGTAATTCAGTTGGAGTGAAGAGGCCTTAAATAGGTCAATTTCATTCAGTTAGACATGGTAGCTGACCGAACTGGAAAGGGAGAATTGTAGGGTGACTTGAACTTGTGTGTTATTGAGTGAGAAAGCTGAGGAGAGAAAGGAGATGAAAAACTTTTATCAGTTCATATAAACTAAAGCTATGAATAAAATGAGAAGTTTTCACAAAAAGTCCAATTCCTACAGGAAACTAGCTTGGAGAAAATGAAACTGATCACCTTGGACAAACAGATAGATTGGTAAGCTAGCAATTAGCAGGGGGCAAAGCAATTTAAATATTTTAATTTAGAACTGCTTTTAGCAACAACAACAAATCCAGTCTATTATATGTTGCCTTTGTAGGTGAGCAGATTACTATGTCTGATGAAAAAAAGTCTTGGATGAAACCAAGTATAAGAGACAAATTTAGATTCAAAATTTAGGTATGCTTCTGTGTCAATGGGGAATTGAAATCAGAAAAACAAAAGAGCAATGCAAAAGGTACCGATAATTTGTTCAAAGGGTGCTCACAAAATAAAACAATAAACCATTATCCTTACATATATGGACTGACTAACATATTATAGGTAAAGGTTGCCTGTGCTCGAAAGCCAGTCGTATCCGGCTCTAGGGTGTGATACTCATCTCCATTTGGAGCCCAAGAACCAGTGCTATCTGTGTCTGCAGATGTGTCTGTGGTCAAGTGGCAGACATGAATCAGTTTACCACTGAATTGGTACCTATTTATCCATTTGAAATTTCTTGCTTTCCAACTCGTAGGTTGGCAGGAGCTGGGACAGAAACAGAAGCACACTCAGCCATGCAGCACTCAGGTCTTGAACTATTGACCTGCCAACCTTCTAGTTGTCAAGTTCTGCATCTTAACCACTAATATATAAGGTAAAGGTAAAGGTTTCCCTTGCTCGAAAGCCAGTCATATCCGACTCTAGGGTTCAGTGCTCATCTCTGTTTCAAAGCCAAAGAGCCAGCGAAGTCTGCTTCTGCAGACATTTCCGTGGTCATGTAGCAGCCATGACTAGACACCAGAGCACACTGAACACTGTTACCTTCCCACCGAAGTGGTCCCTATTTATCTTCTTGCAATTTCTTACTTTCGAACTACTAGGTTTGCAGGAGCTGGGACAAAGACGGGAGCTCATTCTGTCCTGCATTACTCAGGAATCAAACTGCTGACCTTCTCCCTCCCAGTCAGCATCTTAGCCACTTGAGCCACTGCTCAATATATAGGATGAGCTAAAAAGCTTTTATCTCTAATTTAAGCCCTAGGAAATTCAGGAGTTTCAGCCCCCGATACCAATTCATCCAGCCTACAAAGCCCTTTATCTATCTATCTATCTATCTATCTATCTATCTATCTATCTATCTATCTATCTATCTATCTATCTATCTATCTATCTATCTATCTATCTATCTATCTATCTATCTATCTATCTATCTATCTATCCATCTATCTATCTATCTATCTATCTATCTATCTATCTATCTATCTATCTAACTAGAGGTACAAGAATCCTTGACTTGATCCTGAGTAATACTCAGGATCTGGTGCAAGATGTTAATGTGACTGATCCAATAGGGAACAGTGACCACAACTCAATTATGTTTAACTTGAACATAGACCGCAAGTCACTGATAAAATCTAACACAGAGACCTTAAATTTTCAAAAAGGAAATTTCCCAAAGTTGAGGAAACTAGTAAAAAAGAAGCTGAAAGGGAAAATTGAGAGAGTCCAAACACTCCAAGAGGCATGGAGGCTGTTTACAAAAACAATAACAGAGGCTCAATTGGAATGCATACCCAAAAGGAAAAAGGCCACTGCCAGGTCCAAGAGGACTCCAATGTGGCTTACAGGAGCTGTTCGGGAAGTGATCAAGAGCAAGAAAAGCTCATTTAGAAGATGGAAGGCTTGTCCGAATGAGGACAGCAGGCAGAAACATAAATTCTGGCAGAACAAATGCAAGGCAACAATCAGGAAAGCAAAGCAAGACTTTGAGGAGCGTATAGCTAAAAATACTCAGAGAAATAACAAAGACTTCTTTAAGTACATTAGAAGTAAGAACCCAACTAGGAAGGCCATTGGACCATTAGATGACAATGGAAGGCAAGGGGTTATTAAAGAGGAAACAGAGATTGCAGAGAGACTCAATGAATTCTTTGCTTCAGTATTCACTGAAGAAGACAGAGGCCACATGCCCAAAACAGAGCCTATCTTCGTAGGGAGGGAAACCGAAGAATTAAGCCAGATAGAAATAACCAGGGAGGAGGTCCTTGCATGTCTTGTTAAGCTAAACACTAACAAATCACCAGGACCAGATGGAATTCATCCACGAGTTCTCAGGGAACTTAAAGATGAAATTGCTGATCTCCTAGCCAAAATATATAATCTTTCCCTCAAATCAGGCTTTGTGCCTGATGACTGGAAGGTAGCGAATGTAACACCAATTTTCAAAAAAGGATCCAGGGGTGATCCAGGAAATTACCGACCTGTCAGTTTGACATGTGTCCCAGGTAAAGTGATGGAAACCATCATAAAAGATAGAATTAATAGGCACATAGAAGAGAAGGCGCTGCTAAAGGAGAGCCAACATGGTTTTTGCAAGGGCAAATCATGCCTCACTAATCTGTTGGAATTTTTTGAGAGTGTCAACAAGCATGTGGATAAGGGGGATCCAGTTGACATTGTTTATCTGGACTTTCAGAAGGCTTTTGACAAGGTCCCACACCAAAGGCTCTTGAATAAACTTACCAGTCATGGAATAAAGGGACAGGTCTTGTCCTGGATCAGCAACTGGCTAAGGGACAGGAAACAGAGGGTAGCACTAAATGGACACTTCTCCAAGTGGAGGGAAGTAAAGAGTGGGGTCCCCCAAGGTTCAGTACTGGGACCCCTGCTTTTCAACCTCTTCATAAATGATCTAGAGGTAGGAGTAAAAAGCAAGGTAGCCAAATTTGCTGACGACACTAAATTATACAGGGTAGTGAAAACTGTGAGAGATTGTGAGGAGCTTCAGAGGGATCTCTCGACACTGGGGGAGTGGGCAAAACAGTGGCAAATGAGTTTCAACATTAGTAAGTGCAGAGTGATGCATGTTGGGGCAAAGAACCCCAATTACATTTATAAACTGATGGGGTCTGAACTCTCTGCGACAAACCAGGAAAGGGACCTTGGTGTCCTGGTGGACAACTCAATGAAGGTGTCAACCCAGTGTGCCTCAGCAGTGAAAAAAGCAAACTCAATGCTAGGGATCATTAGGAAGGGTATAGAAAATAAGTCAGCAAGTGTCATTTTGCCTCTTTATAAATCTATGGTGAGGCCCCATCTGGAATACTGTGTACAGTTCTGGTCGCCATACCTCCAGAAGGATATTATGGAGCTGGAAAAAGTGCAGAGGAGGGTAACCAGAATGATTAGGGGACTGGAACACCTTCCTTACCATCTGAGGCTGCAACGGTAGGGCCTCTTCACTCTTGAACGACGACGTCTAAGAGGTGACCTGATTGAAGTTTATAAAATCATGCACGGTGTGGACAAAGTAGATAAGGAAAAACTGTTTTCCCTATCACATAACACTAGAACTAGGGGACACTCGATGAAACTTTTGGGTACTAGTTCTCAAACAAATAAGAGAAAGTATTTTTTCACCCAGAGGATTACTGGTCTATGGAACTCCCTGCCAGAAGAAGTGGTGACAGCTGTCAGTCTTGACAGCTTTAAGAAAGGATTAGACAAGTTCATGGAGGACAAGGGTATCAATGGCTATAATTATGGATACTTAAGGACAACCTCCGGGTTGGAGAGATAGGCAGGATATCTCTCAATATCATTTCCAGGGAATCCTAAGCAGGTGAAGGCATCTGCTTGGGAATACCCTGAAGGAAATGGTGAGCCACTGCGTGAGACAGAATGCTGGACTGGATGGGCTGTGGCCTGTTCCAGCAAGGCTGTTCTTATGTTCTTATCTATCTATCTATCTATCTATCTATCTATCTATCTATCTATCTATCTATCTATCTATCTATCTATCTATCTATCTATCTATCTATCTATATCTATATCTATATCTATATCTATATCTATATCTATATCTATATCTATATCTATATCTATCTATCTATATCTATATCTATCTATCTATCTATCTATCTATCTATCTATATCTATATCTATCTATCTATCTATCTATCTATCTATCTATCTATCTATATCTATATCTATCTATCTATCTATCTATCTATCTATCTATCTATCTATCTATCTATCTATCTATCTATCTATCTATCTATATATATATATATATATATATATATATATATATATATATAGAGAGAGAGAGAGAGAGAGAGAGAGAGAGAGAGAGAGATACACACACACACACACACACACACACACACACACACACTAGCAGGGCTGTTTTAAATTGTGTTGGAAGGTGTGTTTTTTTGGTAATGTTTTTAAAAAATAGGTTAGTCTGTAATTGTTCTTTTTTTAAAATTTATTTATGCAAAAATTCTTTATGTTGTCATTTGTGGATTAAAAAAAGAAGAAAGGATGATATAATTTTTAATAATTTTTTTATTTAACTAAATAATGTTTTAGTATGTGACTTTTATTTTGATAGTTGTACCGTAGGTAATAGTTTTTAAAATGTGAAAGTACGGTACATGTTTTTTTTTTCATTCAATGTTTTTAAACTGTGTTTAGATGTTTTTGGTTTTTATTTGAGTTAAAACTCAACACAGGATTTTAGAAATGTTTTTATTTTATTTTATTGACATATGTTTGTGATTTGTGTAAACTTGTGATTGATTTTTATGTTTTTGACTTGTTTTTACTGTTGTGGCCTCTGGGTTGGGCTGTTGAGTCTTTTTGAGTTGTTTTTACTATTGTGCCCTGCAGGTGGGGCTGCTAGGGGTTTTGGTGTCATTTAACGTGTTTTTTCTCTCCTGGCCTCTGGGTGGGGCTTCTTCCAGTAAGTAGTCTCTTTGTTTCTTCATTTCTGTTCCGGTCGTCGTGGAGGGAGGTCGTGCTGGTGAGTTGTCTGGTTTTTTTCTTCTGGGGTTTTTCTTTGTTTTGCTTTTGTGGTGGTGGGCTGGGAGGTGTTTCTGTTTGTTAGTTTTTGTTTTGGTTTAGTTTTAGGTAGGTTTAATTGGTTTGATTTTTTCTGCTTGTGTTTAATTTGTTTTATTTCGTTGTTGTTTGTGTAATTTGTGGGGGGTTTCATGTTGCAGTTAGGTGTTTTGTTTGTGATTTTGTGGTGTTGTGGAAGTTTTTGTTTGTGTATTTTGTGGTTTATTTCTTTTTGTTTATTAATGTTTTTTAATTATTAATTTATTTTTGTTTTATTATTTTGTAATAGTTTTGGTGTTTGTTTTTGTTGGTTACATTTTGTGCATGTTGGTGTTTAGGGGTTGTTTTGGTGTGCACCCACACACACACTGGGCAGGTTTGAAATGTCCAGCCCAGTAGGTGTGTGCTGCAGTTGAGTTCAGAGGCTGCGCCCGGGTGAGTACCTCTGGGAGGTGAAGGCAACGACCGGAGGCCTGTTCGCTGCCTTTGCTTCCCGGGGAACTGGTTCGCTTTCAGGGGGGGCAATGCATCAGTACCTTTTTTTTCCCTTGATCCCCCCCCCCTGTTTTTGGTGTTTTTTTCCATCCCGGCTCAACGCTTCTTGAGGCCAGTGGTGGTCTTGCTGTGTCTTCGGCGGGGTAACGAGGAGGAGAGGGAGTCCCTCTTCTTCCCGTTGCTCTGGGAAAGAAGGGCAGCAGGTGTCTCGCAGTGGCATTTTTTGGCTTTTTATTTTGCGTGGCTGTGAGGCACTGCGTCCGCCTACGGCAGACTTGCGCTCCCGTTGTGTTTTGTATTTTTATTTTTCGTGCGCTGCCTTTCTCAGTGTTCTGCATGATAATGGCGCGCAGGACACTGGGGCTTGTAGTTTTTTTCTGTGCCTCAATTTTGATTGGCCGTGGCGCGTTTCCCAATGTTCGATACGAATGCTCGGTACGGGATAGTATGGCTGGGTGCAGGATCCTTTGTCAAATGACAACGGTTAACGCTTGTGTGTGTGTGTGTGTGTGTGTGTGTGTGTGTGTGTGTGTGTGTGTGTGTGTGTGTGTGTGTGTGTGTGTGTGTGTGTGTGTATATAGAGATAGATAGATAGATAGATAGATAGATAGATAGATAGATAGATATAGATAGATATAGATATATAGATATATAGATATATAGATATATAGATATATAGATATATAGATATATAGATATAGATATAGATATATCTTAAATGGGTTTTGTAAACACAAACTTCACAAAATGTTTTTCTATATGTACTTACATAGCAAACAACAACAATATTGATAGAACAAAACTGGATGCTTCAAGTTCTTTTCACCAGCACCAAAACATGATTGCTTGAAGATCTGGAAAAGATTTCAAAGGTCCCTTTGAAACAAAAGTAGAATAAAGTCCAAGTTACATTTATCAACCAAACAGGACATCCACAACATAGAGGAATCATCTCCATATATACAGTATCTAAAAATCAAAATTAGAATAGAAATGCAAATACCTGTACATAAGTTCACTATGTGGATTCACCCTTCCAGTGCCCTTTCTGCACAAATATATTGAAAGTTAACTACTGTATGCAAACCAAAGTGGGCCAGGGCCTTATCCTCCTTTGTTGGAAAGCAGCTCATGCCTCTTCAGCTTTCCTGCTTTTTCTAACTCAAATCCTGAATTAAAGTGTCTTCCTAGGATTTCCCTATTCATTGAGCAGAACCAAAAAGTCCATAGGAGCTCCAAATGCAATCCTGAAGCTGGGGTTTATATTACTGGGTCTCATAATAGAGTTTCTAGTGTGAACAGTTTGAGACTTGAGTTTCTGCCAACAGTTTGAGATTTAGCTCCTGCCAACCTAGCAGTTCGAAAGCAAGAAATTGCAAGTAGATAAATAAGAACCACTTTGGTGGGAAGGTAAAGAGCATTCTGTGCTCTCAGGTGTCTAGTCACGCTTGCCACATGTCCACAGAAATGTCTGCAAACACAGACAATGCTGGCTCTTTGGCTGTGAACAGAGATGAGTACTGATCCCTAGAGTTGGATATGACTGGCTTTCGAGCAAGGGTGACCTAGTGTGAACAAGAAGATAAAGTTGCCTTTTCTTCACAATGCATCTGTTAATCTCCTTACCAAGACTTGGATGTACTATTAAAAACTCTGTTGTATGTGCAATACCACACAAATGGCTTCACTTTAAGATAATTGGAAGTAATGCAATTACTGCAGTGGCTCAAGTGGCTAAGAGGCTGACTGGGAGGCGGAAGGTCAGCAGTTCGATTCCCGAGTACTGCAGGACTGAATGAGCTTCCGTCTTTGTCCCAGTTCCTGCCAACCTAGCAACCCGAAAGCAAGACATTGCAAGTAGATAAACAGGGACCACTTCGTGCGCTCTGGTGTCTAGTCATGCTTGCCACATGACCATGGAAACGTCTGCAGAAGCAGACAGCGCTGGCTCTTCGGCTTTGAAACAGAGATGAACACTGAATCCTAGAGTCGGATACGACTGGCTTTTGAGCAAGGAAAACCAATGCAAAGAAGCCAAATTAGCATCAGTTTCAATAAACCACATTGACCTATACCCAACATAAATCATCAATATATGTACATATTTTCTCTACTACTGCCAACAATAATTACAGCTCGCAACTCTGCATATACAGTATGACTAATTTCTTGAAATTATATCTTGCCGTTGTTACTCCAAGGTCATTAGATCTGATCCTGCCTTGGAGGCAGGAAAAGAGATCTTATTTTTATTGGCTGATTGGTTTTGTTTGGAATTTTTGAGGATCAAGGTCTGTCAGTGTCATAAAATAGATACATAAAATCTGAAGCATGTGAATTCTCAATCACTCTCAAATCAATATCACAATAAAACTATGTTGTGACAGAAAACTCTGTCTGCATGACTCCTTCATTTGTTTGTTTTCCAGTTGCCTGCTTGCCACACTGTAGCTCTGTGAGGTTAAAGAGATCTTCTGAGAAAGATCCTATTGATTTTAATTACCGAGAAACAGCCCACAGGGACAAAAGAAATTTGCCTGTTTATTTAGTCAGTGCTGTGCTGCAGTATTGTGTGAGGAGAGATCAAATCATCTGCTCTTGTTATTACAATAATAATAAGGCAGAAAAAGTGCTTCAGGGCTTGGAAAGGTTTTTAGGCAATAACTTCCACCACACTTCCTCATTAATAATAGGAAGACTTGAGAAGCAAGCAACAATTACTGGTGATCAATATTAATTCAATTAAATCCATGTTATTTATATTGTAAAAGGGCTACTTAATAATTTTCAAAATGTATTAACCAAAGCATTGGTGTACTTTATGATAGCTTGATTTTTATTCTTGCTAAATGCAGATTGAATGGCTTAACATTCTGTGAACTGAAGCTAATGCTAATTAGTTTTTTAAGATAAAGCTATGAAACCAGCAGTACAATAAATGTTTATAAAGATGATTGGCCTGACAATCCAAACCATTTAGGAGTTAAACAGAAATGGTATTGGGGGATTAGTAGCCATTAGCGGGATGAATTCTATCTATCTTGGTTATTTGGGCCATGCCTAGTGTTTTTGGGCTATTGATGCTATCCTGCAAAGTATATGCCAGCCTCATCAGTTTGATTCAGATGTAACATGAAATTATGGTTTAGCATGATCTGATCCTAGATTCTAACATTTTTCCCTTCTCTCTTCAGCATTCTCATGCAGAGATGAGTTTTTATTTCTGTTCCTAACAATACATTTATTGTTGTTATGTCTCCTTTCAGATAAGTCATGATTAGTCCCAAATGTGAAGTCAAACCTTGATTTATAGGGCTGGGTAGGTTTTACCCATGGAAACCCTATTTGGATCACTATAACTCTTGAAAATTCAATCATGATCACTATAAGGCAGTGATGATGAACCTTTTAGAGACCGAATGCCCAAACTGCAACCCCAAACACACTTATTTATTGTAAAGTGCCAACAAGGCAACAGGGGAGGAAGGAAACAATCTCATTGGGCTGCTGGGCAGAGGAGCGAGGTGAACTCTGTGCCCAGGGAGGGGGGGAGGAAGTGCTCCCATTGGGCTGCTGGGCAGAGGGATGGGGTGACCGCACACGTGCCCAGAGTGCCATCTCAATAAAAGGAGTACCCAGCATGTTGGGGCAAAATGCTAATTAACTTGTGAACCGGCCAGAGAGTATACTAAGTGCTATGGCACGGTATATACATGTGCTTGCTTTGCGTCATTATTCCCTCCATCTTCTTCTTCTTTGCTTCCTCTTTTACCCCCTCAGGTGTCAAGGGAGATGCAAGATTCTTGCTCTGGCACTTCTAGCAGCCTCCACCAGTGTTATTTGGCATTCTTGTAATATTACTTTGATGTTATCTCTCCACCTTCCTCTGGGTCTTTGTAAGGTATGGAATTCCAAAACATTTCTCCAAATGGGCAAAACACTTTATTTGTTGTCTCTGCATGTAGTGCAAGATTGGTTCCTTTCCAATTCTTTCCCGTATAACCTCATTCCTGATTTTATCCCTCCTAGTCACTCTAGCAGACTTCCTCAGACAACTCTTGCTTATGTTTTGTTGTAAGTGCCCTCCTTCATGCCAACTAAACCCCTGAACATTCAGATCACCTGGCTAAGGATCACTATCTCCTCCTCATGTTTTGCTTAAGATGCTTAATAATACTAAGAAATGCAAAGCTTCCTTCCTGCTTGACTGTGGCAGGGAAGGAGAAGGAAGATTTCCATTTCTTTTTCATTGTTGCTAACTCGGTGTATCAGTGATTGCATTGAAAGGGTTTTTTAAAAAATATGTTGCTCACTGACTCAGTGTATCAGTGCAATGTTTTCATTCGAATTATTGATTCAGCATGTACCCAACTATGGGATGAAGAAAATAGTCATAAAGCATATTTCATTATTTCATGCTGGTTGATTAATGTATATTTCACATGTATCTCTTACAAGATATATTGCTGCAACAAATCCTACGAGATATTGTGTACACATTTCTCATACATTTCCCATGATGATGGAAGAAATGTTAACAAACACAGTATATTTAAGGCTATACTCAAATAATATTTTCTGCATTTGATGCTTAATATACTGCCAAATTAATTTACTAGTACTCCAGTACTACATTTTGTTCACGGAGAGCCAGTGTGGTATAGTGAGTAGAGTGCTGGACTAGGACTGTCGATAGCTTGACTCAAATCTCCGCTCAGCTGTGAAAACTCATGTGGGTAGGGTGAAAATTGTCAACCATTCCCTGGAGAGCTCACATAGTGTCACCATGAGTCAGAAGTGACAAGATTGCACACAACAATTGCACTTTTTATTTATTAGAAAGACATACTTAAAATTTTCTCTTACCTGTAAAATTAATCAAGGTTTGTATGGAAACAATACAAATAGAGTAGATTGTAGAAGAACAGAAATACACAACACACCTACTCAGTCTTTAAGAATCTTTTTTAAAACATGCAACTGAAAATATTAATAACATGGTAAGGTTTAACGAACAGGAATTTTATTTAAATTAATAATTGATAAATATATTTAAGTGACTAAATTTTATACTGCTTGAATTTGTTGATTGTTTACTGCAGTGGCTCAAGTCGCTAAGACGCTGACTGGGAAGCGGAAGGTCAGCAGTTCGATTCCTGAGTACTGCAGGACGGAAATGAGCTCCCGTCTTCATCCCAGCTCCTGCCAACCTAGCAGTTCGAAAGCAAGAAATTGCAAGTGGGAAGGTAACAGCGTTCCGTGCGCTCCGGTGTCTAGTCATGCCTGCCACATGACCACGGAAATGTCTGCAGAAGCAGACAGCGCTGGCTCTTCGGCTTAGAAACAGAGATGAGCACTGCACCCTAGAGTCGGATACGACTGGCTTTCGAGCAAGGGAAACCTTTACCTTTACCTTCTGTAGCTTTGATTTCTCTGTTTTAATAGTGTTAGTGTTTTCCTTTGTCATACCTGTCAAGCTTTGAGAAATTTCTGTCAAATAAGGGAAATTTCCTGGGCAAAACAGGAAACTGGACAGCTATGCTTATCCTGTGCTGGCCTCCAGTCTAACTCCAGTCTAATAGCAGTCTAACTAATACGGGATGATGACGGGAAAGAGTGTAAAATACGGGGGATTGAAAGAAATTTCCCAAAACCTGACAGGTATGCTTTGTTGGTGCCCTTGTTCTTAATTGAAAATTAGCCATTGTGAGCAAGTTCGCCTGAACAGGAAAAGTGGGATGGAAAACTAACATAACATAATTAACAAACAAACTTCCTCTTGCATGTGAGTTATAGCTGTTATTATTTGAAAACAAATTAATCCTGAAAAATATTTTTTATTTGAAGAGTAGAATCATCTTTTTGTTTGTTTTTTGTTTGTTTTTCCTGTTTTTGTTTCTGTTTATAAATAGAATGATAAATAACATGAATTCTCAGCAAATTTGTGTTTTAACTCTTTGGATTTGTTGGTGAACTTTGATTCCCCCAGTATTAACATGTTGAAACAGCCACCAAATATTGGGTATGCCCGCCCCCAAAGTACAGTGGAACTTGGGTAACATAATTAATGCGTTCTCTGGGACGTTTCTTACAGCAAAAATTACTTTACCAAATTTCCCATAGGAATGCATTGAATGCAATTTCCCATAGGAATGCATTGAAAACCAATTATTCCGTTCCAAAAAGAGACTCAGCAAGTCTTGGTCCTGTTGCCTCTTCCCAGATAGAACCTCCAGCAGGAAAGGTCAGAAACTCAACTAGAAATTATCCAAATAACCAGTTTAATCCAAGGAGACTCAAAAGTAGTTTGCTGCCACATATATTGTAATACTGCCTGAGAAAGAAAGGGTTGAGACAGAGGGATGCTCACTCCCAATTTTCAGGGTGTGCCTCCTTCCAGTCATAAGGCACTCTCATCAGAGATTTCAAGTTTCATTGTCAAAACCAAAACATAGAGGCTTGCAGATCTAGAGAGCAATGGGAATGAACACACACACGCACATGCACACACACGTCTGTCCTTTTATAATTGAAATTTCTTGTTTAGACAAATTTCCTTGGTTTCCTGAACATCAGCGTTGCTGCTTCTTATTATGATGCATATGTTTCGGTTCTTTGATTTACTCACAAGGATATCTCAATTATGCTTGGCTGGTCACATCTGAGTTTCAGTGAGCTGGTTCTGTTTTAGAGAAGCCTGGAAATAACATGTCATTTTGCTGAGGTCAGTTCAGTACAACATCAGGCGTATGTCAGAGGTCACCATCATCTTATTTAAAATCTGTTTCCTGCTTATGGGATTGTAAAGAATGTTCATAAAAGTGGTGCGTGCCTGATTGGAAGGCTGTGAACTCTGTGTGTGTAATAAACATTTTACATGGTAGGGTGAGAACCAGATCAAAATCATTTTGTGAATTGTCTCCAGTGGTTTTAGAGGCAGATAATCGATTATGAGAATATCATACATACATTTTTGTGTAGTTTTAAAAGGAGTATGATATTTAGTTGATTAACTGGGCTGGTTAAAATAATCAAGACCACCAGACTAAAGCAATAGGACCAGCAATCTTTTTAAATGGTATGCCATTTAAAATATATATATTCTTACTGCTCTGCCACCAAGAGTTCTTCTACATTTACCATGGATAAAGGGTTAAAGCCATTTCCTCCAGAACTGCAGTCACCAGCTCAATGGCTGTTCCCAACTAAAGGCTGTTTATCACATACAGTATTATAAAAAATAAATCTTTGATGGTTTTATAAATTATGCCATGAAATCTCACCCTTATGACTGACATGCCCTTATGACTGACACACGTGCATGCGCATCACTGTTGCCCCTCCTGAAAAATTATTGCAACACACACATCTAAAATCCTGGCTATGGCCCTGATTAGATCTCTATAATCATAGATATATGGATATTGTTCAGTATCTAATGGACATAAATCTTGCTTAATTCTGCCACAGACTACACCTGGATTTATTTCATTTCTATATTCCTCAGCATAACACGAAATAACTTTTCCATAGAAACTATACTAAATTAACTACTTAAAAATCATCCAGGGTTCTTGTTCTAAAATACTTTTCTAGAAACAAACTGTCAAAATGTCTAAAGGTTTAACAACATATTATCTGAAAACATACACTTAAAATGTCGAAGGGCAATTATTTCCTGGTATTCATGGCTCTCTAGGAAAACTGCCAGGGTTTCTTCCAGTGCTGATGACATACTTCCAAAGAGCATATGTGGCGGACATAAACTCTCAACAGTACAGTTCTTCAACCTGTACTTTAATTCAATAGAACTTTAAGAAACCCAGTTCCACTAACCCATTTAGTCTGAACTTGGGAAATGGACTTAGTCCAGAACCCTTCATGTTTCTTAAGGCCTTCATCCACCAAGGCACCACATCTATCTAGATTATTGCACACACCCAGTACTTTTTATCACCCCATGTCATCCACCAATTATTCCATTTATTTACAGATGTTGTAGAATATTTAACTGTTTATATTCTTCTCATATCAATGTTACATTTTATTAAACTGCAACAAGTGTTCATGGCCCCACTGTATTTACACTTTCCTCTAAATTCTTTATGCTCTTGAGGGCTAGTTTAGGTCTACCTTTTCTTATTGGCTCTAGAACTAATTGTTCGAGAAAGCAATCATTTCCGCTTCCTAGCAGAATTTATCTCTGCAGCACACCTTTAAATGGCATTTATCCAGTCAATCATTTTGAAGACAGCTGAAGTCATCCATTATTATGGTATTTCTGTCTCCTTGTAATGTCTGCAGTTCTCTTAATGTTATAGCCACTGTCAGGTGGCTTGTTAGTTTAACTATATACCTATTTTAGTAAGGTAGAAAACACCTGTTCATGATGTTTCTATGGTACAGCATTTTAGTTTGGTTTGGTTGGTTTGGTTTATTTTACACAGGATGCTATAGTTCTCACATTCTGGAACTCCCAATCATGTTCAGCTATACTGCTTCTCTTTTGGTTGTCCTTCCACCAGAAGGCAAGATGATCTTTTTGTCCAAATTTCATTTTTGAAGGTAGACCAAAACAGCTGGAATGCATATTTCGGTTTCTCCGTTGGCAAGGAATATAGTTTTATCTGAATGTAGTTATCCGGCCCCAAAAGTCACTCATTCAGAACATCAACAGTTCACTATGGTGAGATGTATTTATATTTAAGGAATAATAGTTGGCTGAAATCCCATTATATATTTGCACTGGCATAACTCAGCATTGGTAGGATAGCCCAGTAGTTTTGGTATCTGGCTGTGGAGCCAGAGGCTGGGCGTTCACTTCCTCACTGGGCATCGCAGAATTACCATCTTGCACAGCCTTAGGCAAACTGCACAGACCCAAGTCACCTCCAGAAGAAGGGGATGGTAATCCACTTCTGAATATACTCTACCTGGGAAACCCTGAAAAGAGTCACCCTAAATTGGAATCATCTTGACAGTGTGCAATTATTATAACTAAAGAATGCAAATCTCCTTAGCAAACTGCCACAAGTTAGGAGGTCAGTGTAGGCATTTGTTGTTTGGCACTAAGTTGCCTGATCCAGCATGCAACAACAAAAGCCTATGCCAGCTTCTTATGTTGTAACGATTTGCCTCAGACAAATGTTGATTAATTTACACCGGGGGAACCAACATTTTCAGGCCACGGGCTGGTCACATGGTTGAGTGTTCCAGACACGTGGTTCCTCCCACTGGAAGCAGAAGTAAAACACACATGCACATAATGCTGCTGTAAATAAAAATGTGGTCTCTTTTGCCTTCTTCTTGGTGACGCACTTTCTCTTCTTTAGCACAATTTTGGCCACTCTGATACATAACAGACCTGCTTTGAACCTGGACACTTGAATGGTCAACAACAGATGGCACCTGTCACGAAGCCCACCACTCAGCCTGGCTTTCTAATGCCTGTCCCAACTGCCTGTTCTTTTTCTCCCTCAAGCCAGAGGAATCCTCAGAGGATACGCAACCAGGGTAAGATCACCGACCAGCTGAGTGTGGTTTTCTTTGTGTAAAATTTTGCCGCCGCCATAGCCTTTACTTTATTAAAGCCAAAAGGTTTACTAGCCAATATTTAACCTGGTAAATATCTCCTAGAAGCTACTCTTATGCTCATTTAGGTGCCTTAGAATCTTAGGAAGATAAAAAGATGTCCCTATCCTATTTTAGAGGACTGCAGTGGCTCAAGTGGCTAAGATGCTGACTGGAAGGCAGGTCGATTCCCAAGTACTTCGGGATGGAATGAGCTCCCGTCTCTGTCCCAGCTCCTGCCAACCTAGCAGTTCAAAAGCAAGACATTGCAAGTAGATAAACAGGGACCACTTCAGTGGGAAGGTAAACAGCGTTCTGTGCACTGTCAGATAAGACTGACTTTCAATCAAGGGCAACCTATATAGAGGGAGGTTCATCAGTCATAAGGGTGATATTTCATGGCATCAAGTGTGCGCATGCGCATCACTGTTGTCCCTCCTGAAAAATTATTGCAACACCACCACCACCTAAAATCCTGGCTACGGCCCTGATTAGATCTCTATAATCATAGATATATGGATGTTGTTCAGTATCTAATGGACATAAATCTTGCTTAATTCTGCCACAGACTACGCCTGGATTTATTTCTTTTCTATATTTCTCAGCATAACACAAAATAACTATTCCATAGAAACTATACTAAATCAACTACTTAAAAATCATCCTGGGTTCTTGTTCTAAAATACTTTTCTAGAAACAAACTGTCAAAATGTCTAAATGTTTAACCAAAAGTTTTGCAACATATTATCTGAAAACATGCACTTAAAATGTTGAAGAGCAATTATTTCCTGGCATTCATGGCACTCTAGGAAAACTGCCAGGGTTTCTTCCAGTGCTGATGACATGCTTCCAAAGAGCATATGTGGCGGACATAAACTCCCAACAAAGTGCATTAATTACTAAGGTGCATATAACAACTTACATGGGCTGAAATTCTTTTAGGCACCTGGAATAGTGCAGCCAGCCCACTGCCATGCTGCCCTGTGCCAGGAAAGGAGTGCCACCACTCTTGCACATTTCTTTACATTTCTGCACTATATATTAAACTGGAGTACTAAAATGGAGGATGCAAGCTGATAAGACAAGTCCAGTGTGAGGATGAGACCTTTTGTAATTAGCAGATTAGTCAGGTCAGTTTCCCTGAGTTTATGGTTTCAAATAATTTAAATAACAATGTAGTGTTGGAAAATACACACTGGAATGCTTTTTGTTATGAATCATTAAGTTCTCCAAGTGCTGGGCTGCCTCAGCCAGCTACCATTTATTCAGGATCCTGGCTCTTTGGACTGTTTGCCATTAGAAATGGCTTCAATTTTAAAAATCAAACTATGGGTTTAATATTAATCAAAACAGACAGATGCCAGTAAGTATGTTCACTTAACCATTGTGAAGATACCACCAGCAGATTGTGATGTGATGTCTGGTCAACCAATCCTGTATAGTACTTTGCATTACTTCATAAGCTTAGTTTGATGTACAGTAATACCTCATACAAAGTCCGCTTCGTACAACATCAAATTCATACAACATCGTCTAATTCCTTGAAAAAAGTTGCCTCATACAAAGTCGCTGCAACTTTGTATGAGGCATTGGGGGTTTTCCCAGGTTGCATTGTGCCTGGGCAGTATAAAAGGCAGGACGCATGTGTACATTGCTCTTGTGGGTTTTGCATGAGGTGAAGAGTGGAGAGGTGAATGGGGGAGGGCAATTTTTTGGTAGGGTGGGCAATTGTTTGGTGTTTGCTGCTGTGTTTTTTAAAAACAGATTACATGCTCCATATTTTTTGGTCTTTTTGAGGGGGGCACTGTTTGGTGGGGTGGGCAATTGTTTGGTGTTTGCTGCTGTTTGGATGATTAACACTGTGCTGCATGATGAGATATGTTGGCATCCATTTTGTCCTTGCTTCCATCCAGTAATTGTTTTCAGTAGCTTGTACAAAATGGATGATCGGTCGCATGGCTGCAGATTAACACTGTGCCGCATGATGGGACATGTTAACTTTTAAACCTGCACTTCATAAAGTTTTCAAAAGTTAAAAACTTGTATGGTTTGCCCCCTAAAATCAGGGTTGTTTGATATGTTTTTGTAATGTATTTAGCCTTTAGAAAATGATTTCTTAAAGTTCTGTCAGTTTCCTGTCTGTTTCCTTGACTTTGCCCTGAAGTCTGTGCTGTTACAGTACAATGTATCTCTATGGAAACGATGTTGTACAAAGCATTGCGGCAATGATTTGGACGTTGTATGAGGCACCGCAGCTAGGATTTTGCATGCCTCATACAAAGTCCAAATCCGTATAAAGTCCAAACTTGTGGAACCAAGTTTGGACTTTGTATGAGGTATCACTGTACTCAGTTTCATATGGTCCATTCATGTTAATAATGAGACTGAAGGCCTTTGGTAACCACATGAAAAGCATTGTTTGCTAAGTCTCTGTGTTTGTGTACACATTACTAACAGATAGTGTGATATAGCAGAAGAGCAATGGACTAGGACTCTGGAGATCAAGGTTCAAATACCTGCTCCATCATGGAAACCCACTTTGGGTGTGGAACTGATAAAACCACTCCTCAAATATATCACCTTGAAAGCCCTATTAGGGACACTGTAAGTTGACATAACTGTTAAGTTTTTTATGCAGCAGTAAAGTGGGGCAGATTTATTTGAATTGCAAGTTCTCCAAGCCTTATACTCCCCACGTTAGACCAGCAATTAAACACTCTCCACATGATGTTTTAGAAATATAACAAAAGTATTCTTTACTTACAGTTGCTTCAGAGATAAACATGTGCTTTGCTTTGTAAAAGAGTTTCTTTACAGTAAGTTTCCATGTGCTCAATCAAAACAGTTTGTCTTAAGCAAACATGTCTTGCTTGTGAGGCAAATATAGCAACAATAACAGTAGAGGAAAAAGAGAGAACAGCAGAAACCGAGAATAACTGAGGAGACCTGAACAGCAAGCAGCTTAACACATAAAAACCATGTCAGGTGACCCTAGAGCAGGGATTCCCAACCTATGGCCCATAGGCCGAATGCGGCCAGTGGCACCATTTTATGTGCCACCCCACCCCACTGCCTCCACCACACCAGGAAGTGTCATGTGGTGGAGGAAGGGCAAAATGGCTATCCAGCCTCCAAAGCTGTCTGAGGGAGGATGACCTGGCCCATGGCTTTAAAAGGTTGAGAACCCCTGCCCTAGAGGCAGGGAAAAACAGAAGACTTTTCTTATTCATTGCTTATATTCATAACATGTTGCATGCTGGGGTTGTTCTAATATACTCAACAACAACAACAATGTGCATCTTTTCATCTAAGCATTTCTTCCAATTATTTTTCTCGGGGTGGGAGGTTATTCATTTGTTTCAGAGTTATTAATGATAAGTGTGCAAGGTGTAAGTTCCTCATCTGTGGAATATGGGCTAGATGAACTTAATGTTAGGTTAATTTGTAGCTGGTTGACAACAGAACCCAAATATTTCTCCCCTATTGTTCCTCATCAACCATAGAACAAAGTGATGACTGCGGTGTGAAAGAGTTAAGTTTTAGGCCTGTTGTTATTCAAAATCTTTGTAAATGACTTGAATGGAGTAAAGCAGAGACTCATCAAGTCTTCAGGTGATACAACACTGGGAAGGGTAGCTAACATTTCAGAAGAGAGAATTAAAATTCAGTAGGGTGGTGGAAAGAGGCTCATCTGCCTTTTATCTACCTGGAGTGTGCTATCATCAAATAACCACCAACACTGCCTCTAACTGTAGAGGTAGTGAGCATCCCTCTTCCATCAATTTCCATGCTGCCTCTTTTAAAATGAACTAGCATAGTTTGCCTGGCGATGCTGGGCTGTTATAAAATGTGTTTTGCTCTTTTTGGGGGGGAGGGGAAGTTTTTGAGTTAAAAATCAACAGAGGATGCTATATTTTTATTTTATTTTATTTATGTAACATATGTTTGTTATTTGTGTAAACTTTTGATGTATTGTTATTTGTTTGACTTGTTTTTACTCTTGTGGCCTCTAGGTGGGGCTTTATTGTTTTTTAGTTGTTTTTTCTATTCCGCCCTGCAGGTGGGGCTGTTAGTGGTTTTTTTTAGTTTCACGTGTTTTTTCTCTCCTTGCCTCTAGGTGGGGCTTCTTCCTGTAAGTAGTCTTTGTTTCTTCATTTCTGTTCGGATCTCGTGGAGAGAGGACGTGCTGGTGAGTTCTCTGGTTTTCTTTCTTCTGGGGGTTTTCTTTGTTTTGTTTTTGTGGTGGTGGGCTGGGAGGTGTTTCTGATTGTTCTTTTTTGTTTTGGTTGGGCTTTAGATTTGTGTAATTGGTTTGTTTATTTCTGGTGTTGTTTATTTTTGTTATTTTGTTGTTGTTTATTTGTGTTATTTGTGGTTGTTGTGTTGTTAGAGTTAGGTATTTTTGTGTTGTAGTTAGGTGTTTTGTCTGTGCTTTTGTGGTATTGTGGATGTTTTTGTTTGTGTATTTTGTGGTTTACTTTTTTGTTTATTAATGGTTTTTTTAATTATTGACTTATTTGTGCTTTATTAATTTTTATTAATTTTGGTGTTCGTTGTTGGTGTGTAGGTTTGTGTGAGAATGGGCTGCCTGTCAGTTCCTCTTTTCCCCATTGGTGCTTCGAGTTTTGGTTTCGATGCAGCAATGGGGGAAAGGAGGAGGAGGTAGTCAGCCCGTTCTTCCCCTGACTGGTAAGGTTCGTTAGGTAGGTCAGGGGAGAAGGAGGCAGAGAAGAGCTATCTCTGCCTGATGATGGTTCTCTTCTCTCTGTCTCCTTTCTCTCCCAGCTTACCTAACTGGAGATCGGCAGGCAGTGATCCATAAGTGGTGGTGCTCTTCCTTGCGGATTGCTGGCTGCTGCTTTTGTATTACCTCTGTTGGAAGTACAAAGGCAGCAGCCAGTCATCCGCCAGGGAGGGTGCTTCCCCTGATGAACTGCTGCCTGTTTTGGGGGGTGGGGTTTTCCACCCCAGCTCAACTTTCCTTGAGGCTGGGGGTGGTCTCGCCATGTCTTTGGCGGGGTAGCGTGGAGGAGAGGGAATCCCTCTTCTCCCCAATGCTCCGGGAAAGAAGGCCGGCGGGTGTCTCATGGTGGAGTTTTGTGGCTTTTTGTTTTGTGAGGCTGTGAGGCACTGCGTCCACCTGTGCCGGACTTGTGCTCCCGTTGCATTTTGCAATTTTATATTTTGCGTGCCGGCTTTCTCAGCGTTCTGCATGCTCATGGTGCACAGGATGCTGGGACTTGTAGTTTTGCATTTTTGGTTTCCATTCATGCGGCGGTTTTTTTTCTGCAGCTCGATTTTAATTGGCCGTGCTGCGTTTCCCAACATTCTTTTTGCTCATACCTTTCAGACTGATTGGCTGTGGTGCAGCAGAGCAGAGAATGTTGGGAATTGAAGTTCTTTTCCTTTTTTTGCATTCGTGGGACTCTTGCCCCACTGGCACGTTTCTCAACCCTGCAGTAACTCCGGACCGGGTTCGAGCGAGTGCAGGAGGCTTGGTACGGGATAGGATGGATGGGTGCAGAAACGTATAGCAAGTTCCAATGGTTAACCCTTGGATTTATAGGTATAGATAAGAACATTTTGGGTGTGAAATACAGTTTGTTAGTTTGGTGACACAGCTTTGACTATGCATCCTAACATTGCCCAGCAATGTGAGTGGGATAAAATCTTGCAACTGCAATTTTCAAAACTAAGAAACAAGATTTATAAACCAAGAATGATGCTTTTTTAAAAAAAAAGGGGGAAAGAAAAGAAGATTCAATATTACACACTAAGTTATTGTCATATAGCTGAAATCACATTTACTTCACTCTTCCCTCTCTACAATTTATGCAATATTTTGTATACATGGGTGGATGGATGCCCCTTTTTTACAAGTTCCAACAAGAACATACATTAGGCATCACATGTTTTTTACAAAAACTGATCAATTCAACAGCTCTTTACTAACTACCTCCTTGCACTCACTCTTTTCCCTCATTTCTTCCAATTCTTTCAGACTTTGATTTAATAAACAGCTGCTTCTACAAATAAATCTTTATTTAATTGTCCTTAAATCTCAGCTCTCATCTGCCCTATCTTTCCGTCTCTAGCTCACTAAATCTAAACTAAACTAGAACTAAACTGCTCTCGCTCGCTCTCTCATACACACCCTCATATGTAAATCAGCATTACTATAGTTAGGAAGCATATTAGCCAAAAAGCACACATTTCCATTCTCACATACTCTATTTCCCCACACAACCCTTTAATAGAATTTCTTGGCATACAACCAACTTACCACTATCAATCAAAACCCAGTCTTGTCAGGTATACATATCTCTATACAAAATATGTATATTGTCAATTCATCATAAAGACAATCTTAACAGACTGGAAGATTTTGCCAAAACAAAAATGAAGGAAAGAGACCAGGGAGAGGAGGAATCACATGCACAAACATATGATAGATGATAGTTGGCTTTGAAATAGTAGGTGTGAAAAGGATCTAAGGGTCTTAGTAGATTAGTACATAACATAAATGTTATGATGAAGGTAATTATTTCAGTATTAGAACCACTCTATTGGGTGGGGCTGCAATGACTCAGTAGTTAAGAAGCTTGCCTTGTTAGCTGGAAGGCAAGCAAGTTGGCAGTTTGAGACCCATGTTCTGCATGACAGATTGAGCGTCCATCTCTGCCCCAGCTCCTGCCAATGTAGCAGTTCGAAAGTAAAAAATGCAAGTAGATAAACAGGGACCACTCCATTTCTTTTGAGTGTCATTTCCAGAGATCAAAATATCCAATTCCAGTCCACTTTAATTCACTGATACCAAGCACTGCAATATTTATCTGTTTCATTTCTTGCTTTTCAGCTTCCAGTTTACCTTGATTCATACTTCTCATGTTCCAATTGTTTGAGTGGTGCAGTATTAGAATTTCCTTCCACTTCTGTGCATGCCAACCCTTAAACATCCTTTTAATTTCAATATAGTTATGTCATTAGCAGCAGTGCTTTTCATACTTGTGTTTTGTTCTTCCCATAGCTGATTGAGTGCTTTCCAACCTGAAAATTACATCTTCCAACACTATGGAAGGTTTTTAATTAGAGGTTGAATGGGCATCTGTCAATGATGTTGTGGATTTTCATCAGCAGGGGATACACGTTTGCTTCTAGGTCTACAATTCTATGATTTAATAATAATAATAATAATAATAATAATAATAATAATAATAATAATAATAATAATAATAATAATAATAATAATAATAATAATAATAATAATAATAATAATAATAATAATAATAATAATAATAATAATAATAATTTCGTGTCAGAAATTATTCTGTGTTGAAAGGATTTTTTGTGGAAGAAACTCCACTCAGGGAATGCCCAAACGAGGCTCCTTGTACGATCCTAGTACGATCATGATTTCATGATCATACTAGATTGCTTTTGACGGGCCACAGGAATTTTGTAAGAATATCATTTGTAAGCATTGTTTACAAGAGGGGAACAGAATGTATTTACTAATCAAGATGAAGTATAGGCTTTTGGAGCGTATGTTTAGAAATGTTAGGAAGCATTCAAGTGAGTGTACATGAATGTAAACAATCCTAAGACTGGACATCAGCCCAAAAATATTTGATGCAACAGACATGCTGAAGTTAAAGATCTGTGAGATGGTTCAGTGTCTGAGTAAGAGACAGCCTGGAGGAAAATGTGCTGCCTTGAGTTTTATTGAAGAAAGGCAGGATATAAATGTAATAAATATTTCCCATTGTCAATTGGGTCAACAAAGAGATTGTAAACCATGGCAGTACAGCTGTACAAAGCAATTTATCTCCCTGACTAGTACTTCAGAAACTGCCTATTGAACTGCCCTCTGTTGAAACTGAAGATATACAGACACTTGTAAGCCTTATCAAGAGAAAAACAGGTTAGATATTTTTATACATTTAAATAAGAACTAGATTCAGAGCTTTGCCACGAAAGGGGGGCCTCAGCCATGCAATGTAAATCTTGTCACATTTCAGCAGCATTGCTGGGTGGTGAAAGCAACATTTTTACTGTTTTCTGTAATGTCTTATTGTTAATATTGTAAGCCACCCGGAGTTGCTTTGGTGAGGGGGCAACAGAAGAAATTTGATTAAATAAATGAATTTCAGTGTCTTTCAATATGTAGTCAGAAGGATGCAAAAAGAAAGGATGTAAACTCAACTGAAAGCAACAGTCTTGCTCCCAAGTTCCAACTAAAGATGTTTTAATAGAGATTCCCATTCTTCAGTGGAAGAGGAGCACCGTATTTAATTTAGTTTAAGAACAGAAAGGATACCTGCTGACTGAATTTGTAATTTCCTTTTTTTAAAAAATATTTCGAAGAAACCAAGAGGAAAACTTCCATCCTTTTCTTCTAGAATTCCTTTGCCATATACAGTGCCTTATAGTTATTTTGCTGTTTTTTTTCTAAATACCACTGTACTATGTGAAGCATGACACTGTGTAGTAGCCAAGAAACAATGTGCTGTAAAAGCCGCTACATTCATTATGTGCCTAGAGACCACCATTTGTCTGTGCTTCCCATTACTGTGTGGCACAGTCCAGTAAGACAACTCTTAGTCTTTGGGTCATCCGAGGGCATAATAAATACAATACAGTGGAACAACAATCATACAACAATCACCCCGTATAGCAATGAAATCACATAACAATTAGGTTTTGGGGGGAAAATGGCATCTCACATAACAATTTTCCCTATGGAAAAAATCGTACAACAATTTTTCAATGGGAAAAACACTTAGGAAAAAGAATCGTTGTATGATGCATCCCATAGAGAAAATCGCTATACAATGCATGTATCATATAGCAATTGTTTCGTGCAACAATGAGCCCCATGGAACGGACTAAAATCATTGTATGAGGTACCACTGTACACATATTCCCACCCAACCTCTGGAATGAAGAGACAAGACACAGTAATTGGAGAAGGGCATGGGCCACATTTCTTTAAAATTAACTCTAACCTGCAGGGGGATGGGGTGCCTAGTATCCTGAACAAGGGAAGCTAATCTGTCCCTCTCAGGTCCGGAAAGGTGAATCCTTGCCCCTGTGCAGTGCTGATCCTTTTCAGCCATTGCCTAGGCTGGCATCTGGTCAGGGAACCAATCCAGAGGCCGTTATCAACTCAGTTTGCATGAACCAGTGTTGATTGTACCCTGGCCTAAGCTATCTCATGGTGAGCCACAGTATGCCCAACCAATTAGCATGAATCTCACCAGGCAAGCTGAGCCACCTTGTCAAAAGATGCCCTAGGATTCACCACTGACCCCATCCACCTATCACTACCTGCTACAAGATAGGGCTAGCACAAGCTTGGCTCCTACTCACCCCAACCTGCCCTTAAAGTACAGAGGAAAGGAACCCCACAGGTCATTTAGTAAAACATCAGCCCTGGTGTCAGAAAAGTAGACCCCACCTGGTCAAACAGCTCAGTGTGACTAAAATGGAGTTAATTCAATTGTGAATAATGTACCTGCATGCAAAACAGTGGTCGTCACACAAAAAACAGCAATCATCACACTAAAAAACAGGTGTCACGCCAAAACAGTATGCGTCATGCTAAAATATGGCCTCATGACAAAGCTGTAGATTTCACACCAAAACAGTAGACTTCCAACCAAAAAGTAGACATCATGCCAATTGTGCCAAAACAATAGGTGTCATGCCGAAACAGTCGGCATCACACCAAAAACAATAGGCATCACACCTGGCCAACCTAAACACTATTGCCACAAAGAAGCACATGCTTCCTACTTGCAGCTTTAGCACCTGAATAGAAAATTAATGAAACTAATTCACCTACCCTAAAAACTTCATTGCTAACCTTGGTCCCTGAAAAGGATTCCAAAGCCAAGTCTAAATATCAGCCTGTAAAAAACAAGCATCCTCCTTTATTAGATTGCTCCCAGCCTTTTAACTAATTTATCCAACCTAACCTTTCTGAGTACCTCTCTCACCTTGAATTGTTGTTGTTGTTGTTGTTGTTGTTGTTATTTAGCCTGCACTGTGACTCTAACATTCTTGGCCTTACTGCATGTCAAGAAGGGGTGTGGACCATTACAAATTGAGCAGCAATGGGGTTGGGCAGCCACATTCCCTTTGCCCCATACTCCCAACACACAAGGCAGGACTGAACCACCTGGCCTGCTGCCTAGCGTACTGTCTCTACAGCTACCAACTCATGAATTAAGTGACCTCTGCCAGTTGTCACCTTGCAACAGATGCAAAGGTGTCATATATTATAACCAAAGCTAATGGTGACATCTGTCCCACCTCAAAGATGGCATCTTAGCGGCATGAAGCCTAAAAGATTCATCATACTGCAGCCATGCAGGGCCCACAAAGTCAACGTATGCCCTGAATATAAGGTCAGCATACTGAAATAGCTCAGACACCCTCTAAGGTTGCACCCTCACTACCACAGATGCATAAATGTAAAACCCTGACAGCCAATTTAACCAGGTGCATTCATAAGAAAATAAGAAAAGCCTTGCTGGAACAAGCCACAGCCCATCCAGTCCAGCATTCTGTCTCACACAGTGGCTCACCATTTCCTTCAGGGTACTCCCAAGGAGATGCCTTCACCTGCTTAGGATTCCCTGGAAATGGCATTGAGAGATATCCTGCCTATCTCTCCAACCCGGAGGTTGTCCTTAAGTATCCATAATTATAGCTATTGATACCCTTGTCCTCCATGAACTTGTCTAATCCTTTCTTAAAGCTGTCAAGACTGACAGCTGTCACCACTTCTTCTGGCAGGGAGTTCCATAGACCAGTAATGCTCTGGGTGAAAAAGTACTTTCTCTTATTTGTTTGAGAATTAGTACCCAAAAGTTTCATGGAGTGTCCCCTAGTTCTAGTGTTATGCGATAGGGAAAATAGTTTTTCCTTATCTACTTTGTCCACACCGTGCATGATTTTATAAACTTCAATCAGGTCACCTCTTAGATGCCGTCATTCAAGAGTGAAAAGGCCCAACCGTTGCAGCCTTAGATGGTAAGGAAGGTGTTCCAGTCCCCTCATCATTTTGGTTGCCCTCCTCTGCACTTTTTCCAACTCCATAATATCCTTCTGGAAGTATGGCGACCAGAACTGTACACAGTATTCCGGATGGGGCCTCACCATAGATTTATAAAGAGGCAAAATGACACTTGCTGACTTATTTTCTATACCCTTCCTAATGATCCCTAGCATTGAGTTTGCTTTTTTCACTGCTGAGGCACACTGGGTTGACACCTTCATTGAGCTGTCCACCAGGACACCAAGGTCCCTTTCCTGGTTTGTCGCAGAGAGTTCAGAACCCATCAGTTTATAAATGTAATTGGGGGTTTTTGCCCCAACATGCATCACTCTGCACTTACTAATGTTGAAGCTCATTTGCCACTGTTTTGCCCACTCCCCCAGTGTCAAGAGATCCCTCTGGAGCTCCTCACAATCTCTCACAGTTTTCACTACCCTGTATAATTTAGTGTTGTCAGCAAATTTGGCTACCTTGCTTTTTACTCCTACCTCTAGATCATTTATGAAGAGGTTGGAAAGCAGGGGTCCCAGTACTGAACCTTGGGGGACCCCACTCTTTTCTTCCCTCCACTTGGAGAAGTGTCCATTTAGTGCTACCCTCTGTTTCCTGTCCCTTAGCCAGTTGCTGATCCAGAACAAGACCTGTCCCTTTATTCCATGACTGGTAAGTTTATTCAAGAGCCTTTGGTGCGGGACCTTATCAAAAGCCTTCTGAAAGTCCAGATAAACAATGTCAACTGGATCCCCCTTATCCACATGCTTGTTGACACTCTCAAAATATTCCAACAGATTAGTGAGGCATGATTTGCCCTTGTAAAAGCCATGTTGGCTCTCCTTTAGCAGCACCTTCTCTTCTATGTGCCTATTAATTCTATCTTTTAGGATGGTTTCCATCACTTTACCTGGGACACATGTCAAACTGACAGGTCAGAAATTTCCTGGATCACCTCTGGATCCTTTTTTGAAAATTGGTGTTACATTCACTACCTTCCAGTCATCAGGCACAAAGCCTGATTTGAGAGAAATATTATATATTTTGCCTAGGAGATCAGCAATTTCATCTTTAAGCCTGAGAACTCGTGGATGGATGCCATCTGGTCCTGGTGATTTGTTAGTGTTTAGTTTAACAAGAAATGCAAGGACCTCCTCCCTGGTTATTTCTACCTGGCTTAATTCTTCGGTTTCCCTCCCTACGAAGATAGGCTCTGTTTTGGGCATGTGGTCTCTGTCTTCTTCAGTGAATACTGAAGCAAAGAATTCATTGAGTCTCTCTGCAATCTCGGTTTCCTCTTTAATAATCCCTTGCCTTCCATTGTCATCTAATGGTCCAATGACCTTCCTAGTTGGGTTCTTACTTCTAATGTACTTAAAGAAGCCTTTGTTATTTCTCTGAGTATTTTTAGCTATACGCTCCTCAAAGTCTTGCTTTGCTTTCCTGATTGTTGCCTTGCATTTGCTCTGCCAGGATTTATGTTTCTGCCTGCTGACCTCATTCGGACAAGCCTTCCATCTTCTAAATGAGCTTTTCTTGCTTTTGATCACTTCCCGAACAGCTCCTGTAAGCCATATCAGAGTCCTCTTGGACCTGGCAGTGCCCTTTTTCCTTTTGGGTATGCATTCCAATTGGGCCTCTGTTATTGCTTTTGTAAACAGCCTCCATGCCTCTTGGAGTGTTTGGACTCTCTCAATTTTCCCTTTCAGCTTCTTTTTTACTAGTTTCCTCATCTTTGAGAAATTTCCTTTTTTAAAAAATAAGGTCTCTGTGTTAGATTTTATCAGTGACTTGCGGTCTATGATCAAGTTAAACATAATTGAGTTGTGGTCACTGTTCCCTATTGGATCAGTCACATTAACATCTTGCACCAGATCCTGAGTATTACTCAGGATCAAGTCAAGGATTCTTGTACCTCTAGTTGGGTCTTCAACCATCTGTCCCAGGGAACAATAATTTAGCATATCTAGGAACTTTATCTCTTTATCATGTGCTGAACAACAGTTCACCCAGTCTATGTGAGGGTAATTGAAGTCCCCCATTATAACCAGGCTTCCCCTCTTGGATGCCTCCTTTACAACATTCTCCAACTGCCAGTCTACCTCAGGAGTTTGGGTCGGAGGCCGATAGTATATGCCTACTGTTAGACCATCCTTGTGGTCTGGTACTCTTACCCACAGAGCTTCTAATGGTGACTCCAAATCACCTAGATATTCCAATTCATACGATTTTATCACTTTTTTGACATACAAGGCTACACCACCTCCCATTTGCCCCTTCCTATCCTTCCTGTACAGTTTGTAGCCTGGGATAACTGTATCCCATTGGTTATCATCCATCCACCAGGTTTCAGTGATACCAATAATATCAATATTCTTATCTATGCTAAGTATTCCAGCTCCCCTATTTTGTTCCGGAGGCTTCTGGCATTTGCATACAAGCATTTATATATGCTTTTCTGATACAGTCTTTTGAGTCCAGTTGAATTGTTAGACTGCCTCTTGCGTCCTTCTGCTAGAGTGCTGGTGACTAGCTCCTTGCTCTGCTCAGTAATTTTTGCATCCTCCTCACTACTCAAGTACACACTTTCCCGAACCGGATGCTGCCCAGCTCCTGTCGGCTTTCCCCCAGTTATCAGTTTAAAAGCTGCTCTGCAGCCTTTTTGATGTTGAGTGCCAGCAATCTGGTCCCATCATGGTTCAGATGCAACCCATCCCTCCTGAACAGATTTGGCTTGTCCCAAAATGTTCTCCAGTTCCTGACAAATCTGAAGCCCTCCTTTCGACACCACTGCCTCATCCACGCATTGAGGCTTCTGAGCTCTGCCTGCCTGGTAGGTCCTGCGCAAGGGACAGGCAGCACTTCTGAAAATGCTACCTTGGAAGTCCGGGACTTCAATCTTCTTCCTAACAACCTGAATTTAGCTTCCAGGACAGACCGCTTGGCCTTCCCAACATCATTGGTACCAACGTGTACCATGACAACTGGCTCGTTCCCAGTTCTCTCTAACAATCTATCTAGATTTCTTGTGATGTCTGCAACTTTTGCACCTGGCAGGCAAGTCACCATACGGTTATCATGTGCATCACAAATCCATTTCTCTGCATTTCTAATTATTGAATCGCCTAGTACAAGGAGCCTCTCTCCTGCAATCTGTTCATCTACATGCACCTCATCAGCCATATTAAGGGAGAGAACCTCAGTTTGTTCCTGTTGTTTATCTTCCTGGATCTCATCAAGTGTGATGAAGGAGAGATCATCAGGTGGAACCAGTTGTTCCTCTGTGTGTTCCTCATCAGGTGTGATGAGGGAAAGAGCCTCAAATTTATTCTGTAATTTCAGACTCTCAGAGTGATCCCCTACTCTTCTCCTCCTTTGAGTCACATTCCTCCAAAAATCTCCCTCCTGAGTTAGTGAAGGGTCTTCTCCCTCAGAACTGTGCCCTGTCTCTTCTTTGTCCAGCATAGTCTGCTCCGCTCTGTCCAAGAACAGCTCAAGCTCCTTAATGTGTTGATGGTTAGATATGTGGGCCTCTAGCTGCTGGACCTTCTCTTCTACTAGTGCAACCAGCTTGCACTTGCTGCAAGTGTAGTTCTCCATATGCTTTGGCAAGAACACAAACATGGCACAAGTATTGCAGGTAACTACAGCTGTTCCCTCAGAATCCATTTTAACAAGTGCGGTATTCTGGGCCTCAAAAATGTACACGTTTACTACCTTTCTACCTAGTAAGACTATATTCTTCCTTTGTTCCTAGTTTGAAATCTCATGTGCCGTTAGGTGCACGGGCCTCTAAAGCAGCTCTACTCCAACTGCAAAACTTACCAGTGCTCACTTACTTTGTTTGGCTCTCCTCAGCAGCAGCTCTGCTTAAGAGCACATGCAGAATCAAAAGGGCTGACCCTGAAAGAGTTAAGAGCTTTTAAAGGCTAGTGTGGCTCCACCCCTCTGAGTCACAGTTCAGGGAAGGGCCTGGTGTGGCTCTGCCCCCTTGCTTCTGGAAGCTTCTAACTGCTTCCTCTGTTTGAACAGAGGTGGCTCTCAGCAGTTTAAATTATCAATTTAAATTAGTGGAGGCTTCTAAAGCAGCTCTACTCCAACTGCAAAACTTACCAGTGCTCACTTCCTTTGTTTGGCTCTCCTCAGAGGCAGCTCTGCTTAAGAGCACATGCAGAATCAACAGTCCCTTTTTCAATCTTTCCTTTTCTCTTTCATCCAATAACTCTTTATTCTTGACCTCCACCTCTAAATAAAGCAGGGTGAAAAGATCAACATACTCCCCTTTCAAAATGTTATCCTTTACTGCTGAAGTCAAGTGATCTCCTAGAGGTGCATCTTCAGCAAGTGACCCACTGATTAGGCTGTGGCCACTGTCCATGACCTGCCAGCCATGGATACCCAAAACAACCAGAAGGTGCTAGCCAACCATATTGTTGAGCAAGTTGAATGTCCAAAAAATTTACTTATTGAGTTTTATCTGCAGCTGTCTGTGCTGTCATTCTATATGCCAGTGATGGAAAATCTTTTAGAGACTGAATGCCCAAGAAAGAGGCAGTGACAAGTCCATTGCAAGGTGACAACTGACAGCGGTCACCTGATTCATTAAGAATACCTCACTGAAGGATTCATAGGCTGTTTTAAAATCTAAAGGAAGATTTTTAATTCTTGTCAATTGAAACACTCCAGTTATTTTGGGTGTGTCCTTTAATCGTTGGAATGTGCTTCAGTAGAATGGAGTGTTGCGGTTTCCCCATGCCCCACAGGGCATGGAACGGCCCGCCAGAGGCCACCGCGGTGAGAGACGCTCCCAGCCCGTGGGCTCTGCGGCCGCCAAATTAAGGGGGGTGAATAAAATATAGGGTTTGATTCACCCAATTACCGTGACCTGACCTGCGACTCGGCCAAGTAAGCAGATAGCTGACTCCTGTCAAACATTAAGTGCATAGTTCATCTCCCGGCTCGGGAAATCCCTGGCGCAAATAAGCCATGTTTGTCCCTGCCTAATCCCCAAGACAATGAGGTCCCTAAACCCATGTTTGCCCCAGTTAATTAACTTCCCTTTGAAGAATTCCCCATTAACCCGTGTACGTGGGTGAGGTAATTTTCCTGTCAGATGACAGCTTGCCACCGTTGCGCTTTTTTCCCTATAAATGATGTTGCCTTTTTCCAATAAAGTACTGATCTGATCTCGCTCCGTTTGCCTCGTGTCGTTACTTGATCAGTCCTCCTCCATGCTCCCCGGCCCTCAGGGGCCCTGATTCCTACATCTGGTGACCCCGACGTGATTTACTCGTGAGTAAAGGGACCCTGGAGAGGTCTACTCGCGAGTAACGATCCACGCGGTCCGGTTCTGCGCTTGAACCGCGACCTGTCAGCTTGGAGGACAGCACGGCGCTCTGGTCGGCAGCCAGCCGGACAGAGAGACGGCCAGCGGCGAGGCATCCCAAAGAGGCATTCCTACAGCTTGCTCCCAGCCTTCGGGGAGGCTTGCGCAAAGGGAAAAACGCGTTCCGCTCAGGGCAGGCTGTGAGCCCCTGACAGCGCAGAGGCCGCCGAGGGCCCGTGGCAGAAGGTCCACGCTCCGAGGTCTACCCCAGACACCCGACGCCCGAACCTGTTGCCTGCAAAGACGCGTCGAACTTCGTCCCGAGGAGGAAACTTCAGAGGACCATCGCAGGTAATATGGGGACTTGTTCTCATGGACCAAGTCCGTCCGCTAGCCAAAGAACTCGGGAGCAAGAGTTCAGAATCCTGGCCAGGGTATTTCAGTTACGATTTCACAGCAGGGAACTAGCGAGACTTTTGGCGTACCTCAGGGAACACTGCCTACTTTACCCAGAAGTAGGTACGTTAACCCTGCAGCTCTGGGATCAGATAGGAGACTGCATTCAGCAGCCCCCCAAAGCTCCAGGAGGGATAGTTCGTACTTGGAGGAAGTGTAGGAAGCTCTTAGAACAGATCGAGCCAGTCCGGATAGAGGCCAATGAACCCCCGTTAGGAAAGTCATCAGGCAGGCCAGTCGAGCCGACTGCGCCCACGGCGCTCTATCCGTCAATCAGCTATCAGCATAGTAGCGCAGGGAGCATTCCCGCGGTGACAGCTGCAGACGTCACTGAAGGAATGCAAGGAATGAGAAGCGCAGGCGCTTCTCTGACAGCTCCAAGCTCCCTAGTCGTGAAGAGTGCCCTTCAGCGCACAGCAGAGATAGAACTCAAAAAGGGGGAATTGTCAGCGGAAGAACTAGCTGAGCTTAGACAGATATGCCCAATCCGAATGGAGATGGACGCGCTCACAGGCGCTCAACAAATCGTCCATTCCCCAGTCCCGTACAAGCTTCTCATGGCTTTGCGGAAAGCAATCTCAGAGACAGAGCTCCAAAGCCGTTTTACCAGGGGCACGCTTCAGCAGGCGTGCGAGACCACCATGTGGATTCCCCATGACTGGAAAGCCGTCATGAGGATGATGCTGACCCCTAGCCAGTACATGATCTGGGACAGCGAGTATCGGCTCGAGGCTCAGGCCAGAGCCGCCAGGATGGGAGGCGCGGTAATTGCTGAACAGCTATATGGTTCAGGTGCCTTCGAGTCAATCAATGCTCAGATCAACCTGCCTCTCGCCACCCTAGAGATGTCGGCCGAGGCAGCCTTTAGGGCTTACTTCAAGGTCCCAGCGTCTGGCAAAGCGGCTAAAAATTACACCTCCATTAAGCAGGGAGCCCAGGAGCCCTACATGGACTTCATCAATCGCTTGGAAGAAGCAATCACCAGGCAGATTGATAATGAGCAAGCCCAGCAAGAGCTCATGATTAAGCTAGCCAAGGACAATGCCAACTTGGACTGCCGTAAGGTTTTGCAGTCGCTAGGCAATCGTCCTGACTTGACCTTAACGGACATGATCCGAGCATGTGCTGACGTTGGCACAGATTCCTATAAAATGGGTCTGCTAGCGGCAGCCGTGCAAGGGGGTAGAAGATCTCATCCTAATGGAAAGACCAAAGGGGCATGTCACGCTTGTGGCAAGGTCGGCCACTTCGCTAGGGAGTGCCAATCCAAGGGAGGCGGACAAAAGTCCGGCCATTCCAAGGCTCCGAATACCCTCTGTCCAAAGTGCAAGAAAGGCTATCATTGGGCCAGGTTTTGTCCGAGTTCGGGAAACCGGAATCCGGGCACGTCTCTGGCCCCAGTCCAAACAGAGGCTTCCTTCACCCAGATCCAGAACTCCCCAGAACTAGACTAGATTCTAGGCACATTCCAGGCACTGCGAGGGCTCAGGCCAGCCCCAAGGGTAGTACAGGGCTAGACTTGACTTGCCAGGCGGACGTTACATGCGACCTGCCAGGCACAGTCTATCTAGTCGACACCCAGTACATGGGACCCCTGCCCAGAGGCTTTTTAGGTTTAGTTTTGCCCCGTAGTGTAGCTGGAGCACGCGGAATTTTCATAATTCCAGGAGTCATTGACTCGAATTTTTCAGGCATTCTCCAGGTCCAGCTTTGGGCGCACCTGCCCCAAACAATCCACAAGGGAGACACGTTAGCGCAACTGATCATGGTTCCTTGTCACTCGCCAGCAGGCAGCCAGGGAAGGCTCAGGGACAGCTCAGAGTCCGGTTCAGCAGACCGCTCGAGCGCGAGTGAGGCAGTGCAAGGATACCAGGTCTTAGCGACCGTGGAGACCAACATTGAGTGGAAACAGCGCCCCGTTATCGAGGTATTTTTGAACAAAAGAGTGTTCTCAGGGTTACTCGATACCGGAGCGGATGTGTCAGTGATAAGCAGGAGTCAGTGGCCTAGGGAGTGGGCCATTGAGCCGGTCTCCGATGTGTGGGGGGTAGGTGGAGTTCAGGAAGCGTTTAGGAGCCGAGAGTGGGTGGAAGTCACAATCCCAAAGGCTGAGGGCACAGCGGTAATTCGGCCGCACATTCTTGACGTGCACATCAATCTTTGGGGGCGAGACATTCTCCAGCAGTACGGCGCCACCCTTACCTTCGGGTAATGGCGTTGCCACTTAAATGGCTCACCGATACTCCGGTCTGGGTAGAACAATGGCCGGTAGTGGGAGAGAAATTAGTTGCCCTCAAGCAGCTAGTTAAGGAACAGCTAGACGCAGGACACATAGAGCAGTCCACAAGCCCCTGGAATTCGCCAATTTTTGTGATTAAGAAGAAGTCGGGGAAGTGGCGACTCCTCCACGATCTCAGGGAGATCAATAAATGCATTCAGCCGATGGGTCCGCTTCAATGCGGCATCCCAAATCCTAATATGATTCCCGAGGGGTGGGAGATCCTAGTTGTAGATCTCAAGGATTGCTTTTATACAATCCCCCTAGACCCCAGGGACCGGGAAAGGTTCGCCTTTACAGTGCCGGTCGTGAACCACGGAGAGCCCACGCAGCGTTACGCGTGGAAATTTTTGCCACAGGACATGCTCAATTCGCCCACCCTGTGTCAAATTTATGTTCACGGCGCACTGGCAAAGTTCCGAAGCCTTTACCCTAAAGCTATTGTTTGTCACTTCATGGACGACATCTTAGTAGCGTTGCCACAACTTGGCAGCGAAATGTTTTCCGACCTCCAGGCCAGCCTGGGGGACAAAGGCTTACTTATTGCCCCTGAGAAAGTGCAGAGAACCGAGCCCTTTTCATACTTGGGCCATCGGCTTCTCCGCTCTTTTTGCAGCACCAGTCCTGCCTCAGATAAATTTACAAGACTCAGTCACCCTTGTAGAGTTGCAGCAAGTTTTGGGGAACATCAATTGGGCCAGACCGTATTTTCGTTTAGATACGGATCTTCTAAAACCGCTCTTCTCGCTGCTAACCTTAGGTAAGCAGCCGGCAGACCGGATAAAAATCTCTCGAGACGCGCGCTTGGCGCTCGAGAAGGTGAACCAAGTTCTCAGCCAGAGGTGGGTGGATAGGACCGCCCCGGGGCCATATGCCCCGATCCTGAATTTGTACATCGTACGGTCAGGATCCATGTTCACTGGGGCGCTAGGAGTAGACTCAGAGAAGGGAGCGAAGATTGTGGAATGGGTCTACTTGCCTAATACATCTTCACGGAACATCGTTCCGCCCCAAGAACTGGTCTCCGCGGTGGTCTACCGTGGCAGGCTGAGAGCTAGGGACATTTCAGGAAATGATTTGGCCAAAATTGTGGTTCCGTTTACCAAGGAACAAATTCATCAGTTGATGCAGCTGGGTGACTCGCTTCCGATAGCTTTGGAAGGTTTCACCGGCAGTTTAGCATATCATTTGCCCAAGGACCCCAGACTTGTTTCACTGCAAACAGGAACAGTCAGCTTGTTCGAGTTGCTCTCGCTGGTCCCGCTTCAGGGGGCCAGAACAGTTTTCTCTGATGGCGGTCGCACCTATGGTGTTCTGACCTGGCAGGAGGGCGAAGCTTGACACACGCTGTTGACCCTTCCACAGAAGTCCGCTCAGCGGGCGGAGTTGGCGGCCGTGAACCTTGCCTTGCGCACCTTCGCCAAAGAACGGTTAAATATCATTACTGACAGTCTGTATGTAAGGAATTTGCTTCACAGTCTACCGGGAGCTTACATCACTCCCGCGATAGACAAAAACTTGCTCAGTCTGTTTCTCACTGCTCAATTTCATTTGCGGAACCGCACAGAGCCGCTCTATATCGCCCACATTCGAAGTCACCAAGACCTACCGGGTCCGATTTCTGCGGGCAATAGCAGAGCGGACGCGGCCGCAAAGGAAATTCAGC